>JAXGGA010000047.1:0-396504 GCA_038373865.1 Uloborus plumipes | reverse complement strand
ACCCTCTCATATCCGCCAGACCTAAGAGGCTCTTCACGCTTGAGTCGACAGCGGTTACGCCGTGACAAAATGTAGCTGGAAGTTCTATGTCTGATTACCAAATTGATAAGCTTTGGCAAAAATAGTAGGGCCTAGGAGACATTTATGACGCAGGCCAAGAGGATGTAGATCAGCTTCGTATAAAACACTGATGTACTGTGTTAACGAAAATATCAATACTGACATTTGGATTTTGAGTAACAGCCGAAGCTCTTTCCAACACTTATATAAATGGTGGAGACATGGAAACAGAACTACTGGTAACATTATCCAACAATTGAGATTATTGAGCACCAATAAGATTTATTTTCAGTGGGTTCCTTCTCACGTAAACGTCAGTGGTAATGAAATTGCGGATGAATTAGCAAGAGAAGGCAGTCTTAAAGACCCTACAGATTTTGACTGTCTTACTTATTCGGAAATTGTTTCAAAGACCAAGATTAATATAAACACTGTCTGGAAAAAAGCCCTGCTCATGACTGGTACGAGGGTTATCGTCCTGGTGCTGCTCTAACTTGAACCAATAGTAGAAGTATACAGACGGCTCTGCTTAGGTTCCGCAACGGGCATCTTCGTTCTTTGCGTTACGAGTCAGTGTCCAGGCCCGTCATTTGGGGGGTGGGGGCAGGGGGGGTCAATTGTCCCCCCCCCGGCTTTGGGAAATCAATGTATTTACATATAAGTGGGCGTGGTTTTTTATGTTTTCCGATGAAATTGCATTGCGTTTGGAGTCTTTGCCCCTCCCTGGAAACACTTGAAATGACGTCCCTGTCAGGGTGTAAAGTTTTCCCTCCCTGCCTAAGTTGTAACACTTCTCGTGCTGCTCCTGCTCATATTTTGTCGTGCAATGGCTGCCTGAAGAGCCATTTTTTTTTCCTTTTCGGAGTTGCTTCTTGAGGAATTGCTTTCTCACGGGTTCATAGGCTTGAATTAGATGATACTGTCTAATACGGTGGAGTGAAAAACAAAAATTTGGAATTTTAATTTGTAATACCCGGCAAAACCTGTGCATGCGTAAGTATGTGACAGTTTGTAATATATATAAGTATATTACATATGTAAGTATGCACATGTAAAATATTATGAAGTTTAAACAACTTCTTTAGGGTCTAACCAGGGCTTGAATTTCTCTAAAAATACGAAAAAATATCAATTTTCTAAAAATTTTTGGAAAATACACATAATCACTATTTTTGTTCGAATACCATTAAAATGCTTCCTTTTAACACTCTTTTCGTGCATCTTCATAATTATTTACATTCTATGCAGTATTAAGTTCGTACATAAACCGTGAAGTTCCGTGAAATTAACCAAAAATTGACTTTTTTTACAATTTTTTGCTCAGAGTAATAATTCTTCTATTGTGATACAGATATTATTTTTTTTTGCAATGAATGGGCAAAATGCAGCTTTTAGTTGTAAATGCAATTATATTTTGTTACATTAACAGCCAAGAACGTAACACAAGGAGGAAGCTGCATTTCGGGTGCCATTCTGCCTTTCCCATCCACCCAGCCACGTTATTTACATATTTTCAATACATTTTGTGGATGCAATAAATATCTGATGTTCAACAGGTTTCTCCTTTTGAATCAAAGTTTGAAGGTAGACTCACGACTCAGTTTTGGCATTGATGATTGCTAGCATAAAGTTTTTCATTTAAATTCATATCTTGTCTCTTCAATAGCAATCTACCGTCTCACTAACCAGTTTTAAACGCTTAAAACAGTCGGAGTGTAGAAGAAGTATACTTATTGAATCACTGAAAAAGTACAACTTGTTTCTGAAAAGTTAACTTATTAACGTTGCAAGAATTCGGTGGAAGATTTCGAAGCTTTAAAAACGGATTTAAAAAACGAGTAAAAAGTATTTAATGGACATTGTCAATGTAATACAGAAAGAAAAAGGTGACTCTGATCTCACTATCAAAATCGAAGACCTTTCAGTCATTAGCGTTCGTTTATTCAAGCTAACAGAGTTATGAATCTGTTAATTTCCAAGACGAATTTCTAATGAAATGAAGATACTCATCAGTTATATGTTTAAATAATATGCTTCAGTACGGTTTAAGAAATTATAAATTTTAAAAAAAGAAAGAAAAATTTCCGTGAAACATGAAATTGTAGGTATAATGAAAGTTACGCAATCTATAATTCATTTGATTGATAATCTTCTCTTCTTCGTGGATCCCGTGATTCGAAGAAATACCAGCTTTGTGAATTTTGAGAACTTGTTATTGACCATGGCAGTGGACGATAGTCGAACTGTAAAGTAGTTGGGTTACAGAAAGGCATACAAGATTAGAAAACACTTTGATAACTAAATGTGACCAATTTTATGACCATTTTTTTTTACTTTTATGACCAATATTAAGTTTTGAAAGTTCAAATTATGATATTTTTTTAATTGACATCATTAATGGGAGGAAAGTAAACACGCGTTGACCAGTCAATTCATTCTTATAGTTCTAAACTTTTATATAATGTGTAATTTTTAATATGATTATAACTCCATGTTTCACGGAAATTTGATTTTTTTCTTTAAATTTCTAATTTCTTGAACTGTACAGAAGCATATTTTTTAATGATATAACTGACGAGTATCTTTATCTCATTAGAAATTCAATTTGAAAATCAACAGCTTCATAACTCCGTTAGCTCGAATTAATAAAAATCATGACTAAAAGGTCTCCGATTTTCGATAGTGAGATCAGGGTCACTTTTTTCTTTCTGTATTACATTGACAATGTCCATCAAGTACTTTTATCCGTTTTTAAAGCTTTAGTATCTTCCACCGAGTTCTTGCAACGTTAATAAGACAACTTTTCAAAAACAAGTTGTACTTTATCAGTGATTCAATAAGTATACCTGTTCTACACTCCGACTGTTTTAAGGGTTCAAAACTGGTTAGTGAGACGGTAGATTGCTATTGAAGGAAGAGACAAGATATGAAATTTAAATGAAAAACTTTATGCTCGCAATCATCAATGCCAAAACTGAGTCGTGAGTCTACCTTCAAGCTTTGAATCAAAAGGAGAAACCTGTTTACCGTCAGACATTGATTGCATCCATATAAATGTGTTGAAAATATGTAAATAACGTGGCTGAGTGGATGTGAAAGGCAGAATGGCACCCGAAATGCAGCTAACTCCTTGTGGTGCGTTCTGGGATGTTAATGTAACGAAATATAATTGCATTTACAACTAAAAGCTGCATTTTACCCATTCATTGCAAAAAAAATATTATCTGGATCTCAAAAGAAGAGTTATTGCTCTGAGCAAAAAATTGTAAAACAAGTCAATTTTTGGTTAATTTCACGGAACTTCACGGTTTATGTACGAGCTTAATACTGCATAGAATGTAAATAATTTTGAAGATTCACGAAAAGAGTGTTAAAAGAAAGCATTTTAATGGTATTAGAACAAAAATTGTGATTATTTGTATTAGATTCTAGAAAATTGACATTTTTTCGAATTTTTAGAGAAATTCAGCCCTGGTAGGACCCTAAAGGAAATGTTCAAACTTGATAATATTTTGCATAAGTATTGTACTTACGCATGCACAGCTTTTGCCGGGTATTACAAATTAAGATTTCAAAATTTATGTTTTTTGCTCTACCATTACTGTCTAAGAAGTGAGATAAATCACAACAACAGCATTATACTACTCCTAAATTTTAAAGTAAGAGAATTTGTGTAGTGTCTTTAATATTTTGGCCACGCCTATTGTAAATAATAAATTTCATGTGAAAGTTTTTATCGATTAAAAAAAAGAAAAGAAAAAAGATTAATACAAGGCAAGTGCTCTTCACTTTCGACATTTTTCTTGAAAATTTAAGACAATATTGACAATATTTACTTAAATAGTTTTCTTAGAAAGAAAAAAGGAGCATAGGAAGTACTGCATCAAGAAAGTAATGCATTACAGTTATATATGTGATCGGAAGGATATCGCTTTCCGATGAAAAGTAGCTCATCGAAAACCGTGCTCGGATACTGATCGGAACGATGTCATCGTGCGTTATGGGATCAGTTTACGAGGAGTTAGTTGATCGGCCGAGCAAAATCCGATGAGTTGATGCTACTTGGGTAACTAGCTCCCATAGCAGCACAATCTTATCGGCCGATGATCGGCCATTCATCGAAACCCGATGAAATTCTCATCGGCCAATGATCGGATTCCGATGAGTTTTCATCGGGAATTGCTCCAATATGTCTCATCGGCCAAACAGAATCCGAGCAGCAAAATCCGATGAGTTTTGCTCGCGATTTGGAGCAATTTACGAGCAGTGCAGTCCCGTGCGATGAATTTAGGATCAATTTTGGATGAAAATACGATGTGATTTAGATCAATACGCGAGCAGTACTGTTCCGTGACGATGAATTTAGGATGAAAATACGATATGATTTAGATCAATATACGAGCAGTGTGGCTCGTGGCGATGAATTAAGGATCAATTTTGGATAAAAATACGATGAGAGTTGGATCAATATACGAGCAGTGTAGTTCCGTGGCGATAAATTTTGGATCAAAATACGATGAGAGTTGGATCAATATAAGAGCAGTTTAGTTCCGTGGCGATGAATTTTGGATTATTTTCTTTTTATTTCCTACCAACCAGGTGCGACTGGCCAACTCTAGGATCGAACCCGGGTTATCGCCGTGGAAAGCCAACGCTCTACCACCACGCCACCAAGTCTACGATTAATGA
The DNA here is from genome assembly GCA_038373865.1 of Uloborus plumipes. Taxonomy (NCBI): domain Eukaryota; kingdom Metazoa; phylum Arthropoda; class Arachnida; order Araneae; family Uloboridae; genus Uloborus; species Uloborus plumipes. Next base: position 391,755 of record JAXGGA010000047.1, on the reverse strand, counting down.
GACCAACACTGCATCTTCAATAAAAATTTGGGATTGGGAAAATTTTCATCAGAAAATTTTATCATTACGACCTCTTTCCGATGAAATCTGTAGCTTGGCATATTTTTAATCGTGAAATTTGATTGGATAAGTATATAGTTTTCCGAGGAAACATAGCTCGGCATATTTTCATCGGGAAATTTGATCGGAAGGATATCGTTTTTCGATGGAATATAGCTCGGCTAATTTTCATCGGGAAACTTGATCGGAAGGATATCGTTTTCCGATGAAATATAGCTCGGCTAATTTTCATCGGGAAACTTGATCGGAAGGATATCATTTTCCGATGAAAAGTAGCTCATCGAAAACCGTGCTCGGATACTGATCAGAACGATGTCATCGTGCGTTACGGGACCAGTTTACGAGGAGTTAGTTGATCGGCCGAGCAAAATCCAATGAGTTGATGCTACTTGGGTCAGAATTCGCATTAGAATGTGATCATTTTCTTATGAAATTTAACCTAAGGATAAAATAGAAAGATAAAGAAAAAAAAAAATTTTGTGAAATAATACAAAATAAATTACTTTGCATAATCTCCCATCGGGAAGAAAAAAACAACAAGAACTTACTTTTTAAGTTTTTATATCTGCAGTCAAAATGGTTAGTAGATTTTAAGCCTGTTAAAACTATCGGCTTTAAAGAACGCAAATGGTTTACAGAAAATAATTTTAAAATAAAGCATCCTACTACAGCAATATCCAAGTGTGCGTATGCTCACTTATGATAATTATTTTTTAAAGTCAAGCTCTATTTAAGAACTGACCCTAGCAGCATCATCTCATCGGCCGATGATCGGCCATTTATCGAAACCCGATGAAATTCTCATCGGCCGATCATCCAATATGTCTCATCGGCCAAGCAGAATCCGAGCAGCAAAATCCGATGGGAATACGATGAGATTTGGAGCAATTTACGAGCAGAACAGTCCCGTGCCGAGGAATTACATCGGGAAACTTGATCGGAAGGATATCGTTTTCCGATGGAAAATAGCTCATCTTATTTTCATCGGGAAAGTTGATCGGAAGGATATCGCTTTCCGATGAAAAGTAGCTCATCGAAAACCGTGCTCGGATACTGATCGGAACAATGTCATCGTGCGTTACAGGATCAGTTTACGAGGAGTTGTTGATCGGCCGAGCAAAATCCGATGAGTTGATGCTACTTGGGGAGGAACTTGAGGGAGTTTAAATTATGCTATTTTTTAAAATGAATTTCTATAAAATATATGCATTAGCGTTGCAGCATTCCTAAAGCGACGGAAAAGTAATATTCTAAGATCAAGAGAATTTGTTAACATTTACTTCGGATTGCTAAAAACTAATCTCTACTTTTCTCCAACAGCTTGTTGTCGGAGCAATGCATTATATTCTAACAGGGGCCCGTCTTTTTGCCAGAGTGAAATTTTACAGAGTGTAGAAAAACTTAAGAACTGAAAATCAAGCACAAATACAACAATCACATTAAACAAAAAACAAGCACACCAACTTTGTAAAGACACAACATTTTTTAATGAAAAGGCTGGGAAAATATTTAGAAAGATTAGAAATATTTACGTTAGATCGTGCAGAAAGGTACGAAAACATCCCAATATTCAATAGGGCATTACTGTTTGCAATTGTCTTCTGCATTTAGGATTATTGAGGTAAAAGAATATACATCCTATGTACTTAAAAAAATATTTATCCTCAAGACGAATTTCTTTTAGAGTTAGAAAAAGGGAACACTAAAAATAGATGTTGTTTTTGCAGAATAATGCAGCTAATTTTATAGTAACAAATTGAAAAATTGCTAATTTTACACTAATAAACTGTAAAATTGCTGTTTTATAGTAATAAACTGTAAAATTGCTAGTTTTACAGCTTATTACTGTGTATTTTGCAGTTTTAAACTCGACCCTCTACTGCCAGTATTACACTGTTGTTTTTTGCAGTACAATACAGCTAATTTTGTGGTAATAAACTGTAAAATTGCTACTTTACAGTAATAAACTATAAAATTGCTAATTTTATAGTTTATTACTGTGCATTTTTCAGTTTTACTCTAGAACCTCTGTTGTCAGAAGTATATTGTAAAAACGAAATTTTATTTTTTGCAGTGAAGATATGCTCTGTTATGAACTGAAGTATGAAACTGAAACTCCTCAGACTTCATTAATTACTGCAAACTAATTTAAAATCATTCTTTTCATTGAAGTGATGACTATTCTTCTCCAGAGGAGTTTCTTCACTCCCTCCAAATACATTCTATTTCCGACTCAATAGTTCATTATTCCTTTCTTCCAACCATTCCAGACAACTTGCCATCTTCTTGCTGGTCGATGAACCTCCCGAGTATGTTGATTGTCTTCCTCCGTTGTTAAAGTTCTTCAGTTGATCGATGATGTGTGTGAGTGGCTAAAATCGATAAGTTTCTTTTAAGAAGCAAGTATATGTTTTAGTGAGTGATTGAACTGGATACGGTTAAAGATGACACTTTACTGACTAAAAGCATCGTAATTAATGGTTTCGTGACAATATTACTTTCAGTTTTAAAATTATTATGTCAGATATATGTACTGTAGAATTTATGATGGGATTACTCGGGCTCAATTAATGAATCCATCATTTGTAGGTTTGAAGAAACTTAAAAACGAATAGCATTTTAAAATAACAATTTGCAGTAATATTGCTAACATGATGAAAATAAAATTACTCGTGATTTTTTGTTGTGTATTGAGCATGTTAAGCCCGGATAAAGGGGTGGGATTGTAGCTTTGAACAATGGAAAGAAAATTTTCATGGAGTATTTAAACTTTATTTACACTGCACTTTTATTTAATGATATTTTAACCTCAAAGTAATTTCGATGAGTTTTCTTTCAGTATTACTCCTGTATGAATGTGAGAAGAAAGTTCTTGGAAAAGTTTTTTTTATAAAATTAAAAAACTTTGTATACAGAGACAGTTTCGAACATCACATAGATATATTTTTAAAGGTATTTTGAATAATAAAAGGGGATTCAGTTAACTGCTCCAGAACTTCGAGTAGAGGTAGAGTGAACCCTAATAACTCGGAATCACATACACTAAAAAAAATGTCTATTTTATGATAAAAAGTACTTGCAGTTGTCATCCATGTTGCTGGAAATTTTGTTTTATATATTAGAAGGGGTTTCCTCTCGAAGTAGAGTTGAAGGTAAGGACAGATATGCCATGCTAAGAAAGGTAACGTGTTTTACAGACAAATCAATATATTGACTTTTTCTCTTTCTGAATTAGTTTTTAAAATTCCCATCAAAATGGCATTTGAGAATTTATTTAAATCGGGTATTTCAATCAAAGCTCACTCTAAAGCCCGCGGACGACTTTGAATTAGTCCGGATCTTCCACAAAGTTCTGCTTTTGCCCTTTTTGGTTTTCTACTGGACACGTTTGCCTTAATGTGTCAATCTTTTAAAAATAGGACTGAAAACTGACCGGCTTGCGGTCTGTGAGATTCTGGACTCTCAATGAACAGTTGACATTTAGACAGGAGTTCTAAAACTTCAATTGTGCTGTCCAAAGCTATTAGGAATCCAGAAGGCTAAAATTTAAGTATTAATGCCTGGCAATTGCATAAATAAATAAATAAATATTTCTCACCGTAAAAACAAATCTCCCTACTTGAAAACCCGCTTATAAAAGATTTTATATATATTGTGAGCAGCGTTTATATTTGACGGATTATGTACAATTTACGTACTAGTTCAGCAAAAAATATCTTGTTCCTTAACTTTCCATAATGGTTTGAAACAGCAAACGCTTAGCATCCAATAAAGATAAACATTCCTTGTGTATTTGACCACAGCAAGTACCTTATAGCATGTTTTAATTTTAATCTCAATACTGTCTTGTTAAGGGGTCCCATTATCTCAAAAATGACTAAACGACCAAAAAAATTTTTTATTGCTTATTTCAAAAGTAAAAGTTATTTAAAACACTCGGAAAAAGTAGCATTGTTCTGGCTCAATTATTTAAAAAGTTATGAGTGACTTTAGGGCATCCACGATATGAGTTCTAATAGAAAATCAAAACTCTTTGATCAGTTTTTAGTGTTTCCATGTTACTGGAAACGCTAAGGATTTTTTTCTATTAAAAATATAACTTTATCCCCTCCGGCGGTACGGCAGTTCCAGAATTACATGTTAACCCTCGTGGGTCCCTCCCATTTCAGTTACACTCAAGACCCTTGGAGTCATAAACGACCCCAATGCTTCCTTTAATTAATTCATTATAATTATTGAATGTTACATGCATTATTTAAGTTCACACACTTTTTAATGCTAAAAAAAAACAAAAAATAAAAAGATACAATTAAAGTAAAATTTAGTTTATGAATTAAAATTATAATTTTAGAGCAAAACTTACAATAACTGTAGATTTATTTACATCTGTTACAGACCTGAAAAAACATGATTTTTGCAAGTGAATTTCAAACACTTATGACATTTTTCAATGCATTTTCTGTCCAGTTCTCTTGGACAAAAGTTGCAACGTCCTCTTTTTTTGGCCTTCTGGGGAAGTGACCCCAAGGGTCTTATGTGCAAAAAATGCAATTCGGGAAAAATAAAACACAATAATAGCATTATTTTGAATAGAAAACTAGAAGAATAAAAGCCACAAAATGCCATTAAAAACAAATGGTTGATTAACAAAATATATTAAACAGAAATTGCATTGGGGTCACATATGACCCCAAGGAACCCACGAGGGTTAAATGAACGTGATAATACGTCCAGAACCGTCAGGGGTGAAAGCAAAATTTTTTGCACTCAGGATAGTATGTTTAACAAAAATTTGCATTGAATAATCATTTCATAAATTACTAAAATTTTTAGAGCTTATTAAACCTTTAAAATCACAATTTTTAATAATTTCTGACATAATAGGTCACAAAATATTTTCAAATCAATATTTTAGAAAATGAATGCACATATTTTTATAGGTAATTCTTGTTATCATTTATCGAAAAGAAATTTTGAAATTAATGCAAAAACAAAAAAGCCTTAGGGCTTTTAAAAAATTGAAATTTTCTTATATTTTTCAAACTTTCAAAAAAAGTGGCCAAAATTTTTAATGTTTGAAAATAAATTATTGATTGTTAAATAAGTGCAGAAACAAAGGTTTCAAAGAATTAGGCTTTTCACGTTAATTAAAGAAAAATTTTAGAAAGGCACTGTTAGATTAAAATTGTTAGAACTACCCTTAAGCACAAAAATCGTATCAGCACTTTTTGATAAAATTGAGTTATCAGCCCCAGGTGGCTCTTTGTGACGTATTTTACCTAAATATAAAATTATGTAGTCATTTTAGAACTGGAAATATTTTTAAAAATTTTTGAAAAAATTTCATCTGAATCAAATACATCGTGGCGCGAAACTTTAAAGAAGTTTATCTCAGTTTGGGCTTGACTGCAAATACCACTTTTGCACTCAGCACGGCTGTGAGACAGGGTAAAAAACACGCACACTAGAAATGTTTGATTCCTGTTGAAATGACAGTTTTAGGAACGGAGAACAAAAAATAACGCGTTTTATTACATATAGCGTCCCTTATAAAACATGATATTCAAAACTCGCATCTTTTCTCCCATGATTTGAAAAATTAAAAAGTTTCGTCTTACACCCTCTACACACATCCCTTCAAAAGCTATGTAATTGTTTTCAGCAGCATTATGGAATCAGTATTTTGAAGAAGAAAAACTCAAATCTAAATAAATAGATTATTCTACTTACTGAATATGAAAAGAAAATCCATCTGATGAAGTTAGTTTGAAATATGAATTTTCAAAAGTTTCCAGTTAGTTGCGCACATCGTCGAGAGAATTTCATTTTCATATGTGAAGTGCCTAAAGGTATTTAAGGAATTTTTTTTTACACTTTTTTTTTACTTCTTTCTTTCTTGAATTCGGAAATACAAATGCTTGAGGGCTAAGAACAGAACTAGGGTGAAATGCGTGTAAAGAAACTTATACCATCTCTTTTGTGAGAAATAAAAAGAATTCTTTAGGACCGTGGTAAAAAAGATTGAGTTTGGACGTGGTTTTCGCTTTTTTTCCCTCGTATTCTTTTCCCGACAGATATGTCACTCACTGTAGTTCTTTTTATTTTCATGAAGAAATATGATAAGGAGAAAATCATACACAATGATACTTTAAGATTTTTTTTTTTTTTTTAGTATTTTTAAAATTAGCCGTTTTTTTGTTTTAAATTACTTTTCTGTGAACAATTTGTTTTTTTTTTTTTTTTTCAATGTGTGTTTTATTTCTTAAATCAACCAACTCTTTTGAAAAAGCAACGAGTGCAAAGGAGATAAAAAAAATATTTTATCAGTGTTCATTATGAATGCTTCTGGTTTAAAAATTTATTTGATTGCAATGTTTTATTTTTTTTCTTTTTAAAAGTTTTTTATCGAAGCAACTGTGACTTGCCTGGGATGCCAGTTGAAAGAAAAAAGCTGTCAATTGCGTCATTCCACTAATTGTACATTGATTTCAAAATAATCTAGTCCAAGTTCTTCTTAATAATTAAAATTTTAATTTTAGAGAGCACTATAATGTAAAAAATATTTTCTGAAGTTATTTGATCTGAACGAGAAATGTTTCTCTAAATCTTTTATGCTAATTTCTAACTGGAAACTTTAATTTGTTTCAAGAAATGAATTGTTCCAGTAAATCTTATCAATCATCAAAATTTATTGCTCTTCAATGTGTATCTTTATTAAATTGACATTGCGGAAATATTACATTAAAACACCGATTCATCATAATTCTAAAACACAATATTTCCTTTTCATACGTATTTTTCCTCCAACTTCAAATACAAAAACTTGTAACTTTGAAGTGTAAAAACTCACTAATATGACTGTTTACTTTTTGTCTGAAAGAAAAATGTAATGTTAATGGAATACAAAGCACCATAAAGGTTTATAGAAACATTGTCAAAAAACACTGCTGCGGTTTTTTTTAAAGCTTTTCCTCTTAACTACAAAGTAGAGAAGGTATTCATATGAAATAGAGGAGTAACTCTTGAATCAGAAATGTTTGTGGTATGAACACTATTGAACATAATACATTGTGATACTTTTAGATTAGGGCAATTTTCAAAATGTTTTTTATCTTCTAAATTTATTTATAATAATATTAAATCATGTATAATATTAAACATTTTAGATTCTAATAATTGATATTTCCGTCATTTATATGAATTTAGTTTTATCCAATCTAACGTTGTACGTAGTACATTCATAACTACGTACAATGCAAAAAACTGTAGGAGAGGTGAAATACATTGAGTGAATGAACTGTATTAAAAAAAAAAAACTAAACAGGTTTTTACACCATTTTTTGACATTTTTTAGTTGGATGCATCTCAAATCCTTTCATGTCGTAAGAGCAAGCAGTACTGAGTTACTATATATTTTTTACAAACTCACGATTTTATTATGTTTTGATACAAAATGCATCAAATGAAAACTGAGATATTTCTTAGAGACAATATGCAAAACTTAAGAAGGTTAAAATATTATTCACTTGATCAAGATTAGGGGTATATATACGAAAAAAACCTGCAATTTACGGTACCGTTCAGTGTTGAAACACCACATGTTGCAATTTTTTTCACTTTAGAAAATTAATTTATATGATGAAGCTGAACTTAAACTTTATAAATACGTAAAAGATTTATAATCTCAAAAGTAAAAAAAACAAATAAACTTTCTACATGGACACTTTTAATCAAAAAAATACTGTAGAGTAAAACAATACTAAGTACATTAAAATAAACAAAGAACCATGGATTAGAAAATTAGTATGTACTATAAAATGTTAGTGGGTAAAAGGATCGATAAAAAATAAAAAAAAAGCTATGATATTAATGCTTTGAAACAATTTTGATTTTAGGATTTTCTGCTGAAACTTGAACCCATTATTGGAGAGGTTAAAGCGATCAATCTTTCATGCCTCTGAGAATTTTATGGAAGTTTGACATCATAGATCAATTTCAATCTAAAGAAACAAAAATTATTCGAAATTCACTTCTTTGATTTTTTGTTTTCAAAACTTTTACCTGAACCCACATTTTGGGTAAAATGTTTTTAATTTTTTTTTTTTGACATAAGTTTAACTTTTATTTAAAACTTTTCGTTTGAATAAAGGGGAAAATAGTTCGATTGAAAATAATTTCGTCAAGAATGCGCCTTTTTTTCTTCGTTGTGTAGGACGTTAAGCAGAGGGACATTATTTTTTTCAAAATACTTATATATAATCTTTTTCGCTGCTGGTCTTTGTAAATGCGGTTTTTACAGGGTGAGTTTAATTAACCTGCAACTTTTAAAATGAAATAACACAAGAACAGTTGCAGATACCGCAGGCATTTTTTTATTAAGAAAGAACATCGAAAAGGAAATTAATCCACAATGTGGTTTGGACCCGAATTATTGCTTATCAATACCTGAACTGCCATCCCAAGGCATTGGAAGGGCCACGGAATAAGGTTGGTCAGTGGTCACATCTTATTCACTGGATATGAATGCGTGCGATCTCTATCTTTGGGTTCATATTAGAGACATGATGTGCAAGAAAAAGTTCACAGCCTTCAATAAACTCAAAAAAACCATTTCAGACTCATTTGTAAAAAGAAAAACACTTGCACAAGTAACTGATTACTTTCTCACTAGATTACGCTACTGTATCGCTTTTTAAGATTCTTACTTTGAAAATATTGTACATTAATTTCCTTTTCAAAGTTCTTTCTAATAAAGAAAATTGCTGCGTTAAGTGCAACGGTTCTTGCGTTAGTTCATTTTAAAGTTGTAGGTTAGTCAAAAGTCACCCTGTAGTTTCGTGACAGCGAAAAAAAAGTTTTTTAATTTTTTGGTAAAAACATTCAGCTGAAACGATTAAGTCAACTTTTTTTGCTTTAATTGTATGAACCGAAGCTATTAAAAAAAAGCATGAAACATTTCCCTTCAATCATATCGAAATGTTTGAGGACATTCTATTACAGCCGTAAACAAGAGTTCGAGTAATTAGTGACGTTTCGTATCAGTCACCACGCACTTAAGTATTTATAAGCTCAATGACTTTGCCTGCATTGACAAACAAACATGATCCATAACTTTCTGGCACAACTTGATTTGCGTCTGGTTTAGGAGTTGGAGTTTTACATTTGAAGAGCTTGGGAGAAGATGGGGTTATGTGATCAATACAGAAATTGCGAGCAATTAAAGTTCAAAGTTTTAATGTTGCAGTTGTTGCAGCTTTTTGTTTTCTGGTTAAGTCATTAGTCATTAGTGTACGCATGAAATTGGTCTATTGACATTTACTGTTATATGTACCAAGTTTTATTTTCTTACCTGTATCCATTGCTTACCATTGTACGGAGTGTTCATTTTCTTAAAATGTATTTTAGCTCTTTCATCCTCTAAGCCTTTCATTTCTAAGTATGTAGGTGTTTCAGAAAGAATGGTGCCGTGCTCAAATCAGTGACCTCATGGTCAGTTTCAAGAATTTCAATTTTTCCGTGAAAATTGGAGAATGTTTTGAGCTCAGTTTACCATTAGCTATGTGCTCCTTGGCAGGATCTAATTTTTCAGTTGCACTTGACGATATCTAATCGGAAACCCAGTACTTCTCAAGGGATTTCCTTTTGTACTTACCAAGCATCTGCAGAATGAAACGAACTGTTAATCTGTTATATATGGCGCACAAAATGCAAAGCCACTTCATAAAAAAATATTACTAAATTTTACAAACCAAATAAGTAAAACCAACATGTACATTTTTAGAGCATTCAGAAATAAAGAAGGGCGAAACGTTTTAAAGAAGGCAGCAAAATACTTTGTAAGAATCTTAAAGTGGAAACACGTACGTTATGGATCTGGGATGACTACGAGTGATTTCTCAGAGTGTGAAGATTCTTACTAGTTCCAAAGATTGTTACTTGAGTTAAAGTGGCGCAAATTCAAATTCTGACCCGCTTTAAACTAAGCTTCCCTACAAATGTTAAAGGGAATGCTGTCTGAAATAGGAAAGAAAGGATCCCCAAATCTATTGTGTCCCTCAGTAAATCATGTTCAGCAACTTAAAAGTCCTCGACTATGTAAAAAAAAATGTGTCATGATTTCGGGAAACGGTGTTTGGAAAAAGATGAAATAGGAATTGAAGGGATAGTTGTCAAAAAGGTAAATTCTTTCTAAAAATTAAGATCACTAGAAGAAAATATTTTTGAGAAAGTAGCGTGAAACTTAAAGTAGATTAGTAAAAGCATTTTCAATAATAAGGAACATTGTTTGAATTGTATAGCTCATAGCAACTTTAATGTACTTTCAGACGTATTTTAATGCCCCAATTATCTAACCTAGGAGAAAAAAAAGAACTGCAATGCCAAAAGAAAAAAAAATTCGTATTATGTGGATTGTCTTAGGATAAAAATGTAGTAGATGCTTATGTCCTAGGCTAAAGAAATACATTTTCTCAAATTATTATTTTAAGAACTTAAAATTTAGCGATTTAATTCAAGGAGAAATGACAAAACAACCAGTGAGTAAATTGGAATAACTCTGAAATTTTTATTTGAAACAGTTGGATGTTTTCAAATTGGAAAGTTTAGATTTCCACTTTTCTTCTCCTATCTTTGGAATTGAATGGTTCTCATCCACTACGGTTTTTTTTTCTCTGAAATGCAAGTGCTTCTGTTTGCTTATTACTTTCTGTTGCTTTTTTGCTATTTCAAGAAGGCACTGTGGAAGTCTCGGAACAAAATCTTGCTTTTATGTAAACATTTAATTTGCACATCACTCAATCTAGTTTTTGGGCTGCATTTATTTCATTTATTTTCAATTCTGAAGTTTGGAATCAGGCTTGCATCTGATTTTCGATTTATTTATCATTGAATTAAAACTATGACCTGTACTTTGACGCATCTTGTTTTGACGCAAAAGTTACTAAATGCAAATTTATACTTGCACATTAATATGTTATGATAACAATTAAATCGACATGTCGAACAAAATTCTCCAAAATATATGTTCTTCATTTTTTAAGACATAGTTAACATGTTCAAATTTTACCTTAAAAATTACGGATCAGCGTAGGTGGCGCTCTTTGAAGTGGTGAACAGATTTTAAACAATGGTGATGCCGTTAAGAGTTTTTGCAAACAACGTTCTGCATTGATAACTATGCTGCACGATCGCATGTAGATTTTTTTTTTGGGGGGGGGGGCATAATGACATTTTGTTGACGTAAGTATCTGTGGGTTGTCACCCTGAATCCTCCTGAAGAACCGTTATATTTGTCAATTCGTTAAGCTCAGAACCAAATTTACAAAGAATAAATAATTGCTAAAATTGATTATAAATTACTATAAATATTAATTACTATTATTTTTTATACTATTTGAATATTAAATTTTGATAGGTAATACATCTTAAAATAAATGGTACTTAGGTAATCATTGATTTACTTATATTTTTCTGAATATTAATCTATTTGTGCCACAGGCTGCACTTGTTAGTTATGCTCCTATAAACATTTCTTATTAGAAATTTTGAATTTTTAGACCACATTGGTTCCATTCTTCTACTAGACCAATAAGGTAGAAAACATACAGTAGTTCGTTTGTCTAATAGGACCTACCGTTGCTCTGAATGTGTGTCGCATGACAGCTCATTATTAATGTGTTCGTTGCAGAGATAATATTCATCTACAACTTCCCCGAAACAATAAAATTCTCTATCCCTTTTTACATATAAATAACATTAATTGGTTTGAAAAACCGCTTTGCTTAAAAAGTAAATCAATTCATTAATCAATAAATAAAAAAAATAATTATATTATTAAAAAAAAACTTTTAACAGTTCATTATTTAAAAGCAAAATTCACTTCATCAGAATTAATTTCATCTGTTGAAATTCAAATCATATTGTTTCGGTTGCCAAAATTACACATTATATTCCCTTTTAAAGCTATTTTCAGCCAACATTTTGACAACTACCGAAAATAGAACCGTAAAATTCCGGTAGATTTGAAACCGGGGCATTAATTCTTCAAGAACTGCGCTTCACTTTAAACACTCAGAACTTTCTGCTGACGCATTCACACCTTTCTATGAATAGAAACTAATTAAATTTCTCAATTCCAGGCTGCAGAAAATGATTTCGCCCAATCCCTGGCCACAGAAAATCGAAAGCCATACAAATTTCTATCAAGAATCTACCTCCAGTGATGAGAGCTGAAGTATTAGATTTCTATGAGATGAATTAAAGTTTTATGGGAAGGAGCATTCGTAGATATTATGCGCTCTGATGAGCTGTATATAGTTATTCCTTTCATGTTATTTTGCAGCGAATAGACCAGGTTAGGGATTCTGTACCAAACTCTTAAGATTATCTACGAAATGGGAAATTAATGAAAATGAATTTCAGAAGAAATTAGACTGGGCTGGGAAATTTATATTTTTTCCTGTTAATCGATTGAATTTCTTCATTGGTGTGAATATCGAAGCTAGTAACTTTATTGAACACTGGGTACATTGAGTTCAATAAGCTGTTTGTTGTTCGTACTATGTACGTTGTACTTAAAGGATGTAATTAATGTACACTAAAACGGCTCTCAAAGTTTTTTTTAATGTTGATTTAGAAAATATATACTTTCAATTAAAAAAGAAAGGCAAAAAAAAAAAAAAGAACAGAACAGAAAAAAACTTTACAAATCAGAAAATTAACCCTACACGGCATAGCGTTGCCAATGGGATACATGGACTATTTTGCCTTATGACCAATCTCATTATGACCCACTCTCCTTATCCTCAAAATAAAATTTTTAAAAATGTCTTCCAATGTTTTCTAACTACATTGAAAAATATATATAGTTCTTTCAGAGAACGAAAAATCATGCAGTGTCGAGTTAAATTGCAATGAATACTATGGTCCTTAAACTCAAAACATGTATAGCAGCTCTAATAACGTTTTTAATTTTTATGCGTGGAAATGAAATTAAGTGTAGAAGATTTCAAACATATATTGTTGTTGTTGTTGCTTAAACTACTTGGGTATCGCAGCCCGATTAGGGACTGCTACCAGATTTAAGGTCAACGGGGTTCGTTTTACTCTACACCACTGAGACGGAACTCCAGTTCACAGCTATGACAACACAATCGACAGCACATCAGCTATTTTTAAAAAATTTCATCCAAAACAGAAGTCGAATAACTCTTGGTTTAGCATCCACAGAGACCAAAGTAAAGAGATTTTTGTTGCAAAAACGTCACTTAAATCAAAGTGCCGTTATTGCTGAAAAAATACCTAGCACATGCTATTTTGTTTCAAACTCCTAGTAGAAATGACACTTATGCTACCATCTACATCTTAAATCTATAAATTCAACCGTGATTTTTTTATACCTTAATTTTCAAATGAAAGTAGTCTGAGAATCAGATGAAAATGTTACGTTAGTCACTATGGAGGGACTTTAAAGCTCTGAAGTACTACACAATAATTTTCCCACATTAAAATGACATTTATATCAATTTTAAAGTATTAGCAGATGAAAATGTATTTTATCATCGAAGCATTTATTACTGTAACCAAATATCATACAACGTCATTCTGAGACGATAATGATGATAATCTAAAATTTTAAACAATTTTTATCTTATACTTGTGTTTTTTCTACTGCTCTTTTAAGCCGCGTGGTATATTTTGTGAAACACAAGATGTTTTAATTTCGAGTTAAAAAAATATTTTGAAACGAAGCTAAAAATGCTACATTAATTCTCATTGTCAACCGAAAACTCGGAAAAGTAATCGTTTACTGTTACATTCATACAGAGATGGAATCAGAAATGTAACTTTCCAAAGAAACATATTTCCCCACTTGGGCAATACTTACAAGTATGTGACTTGTTCTTGGAATTTCCTAAATATAAAACGAAACGAAGTTTTTTTGAGATTTATTTTAAGAATCCTTGTAATAATTTATTCTTTCCGAAAGTTTAGAAATTGTAAGAAAACCTACTTTTTAGCTATAAATTTATTCATTCGAAGGAAAATGGAAAACTATAGAAAAAAAAACCTGAAGTGCCTGAAAACTTTTTGTTTGGTTAAAAGATAAGAGAACACCCGAAAGGAAAACAAGGCTTATGTTTAAATTTTAAATGCAGATCTTATTTTCCAATATATGAAATCTTAAGAAAGAAAATGCAAACAACTGGAAGAAAAAGGGGCAGAAGTATAAGTGATTTATTAAAACAACAAACAGTCTAAAAGCTCAAAATGTTTTACTTTCAGTCAGTTTTTGGGGACATTTTTATATTTTTGCTGAAGCAGATTCAAGGTAGATTTATTTTAAGTCCAATATAACTAAGTTTTAGATATATTTTTGAATTTTGCAGTACATGTGGTGCGTCATTTATTTTCTTTTAACCCTACACTGCATGATTTTTTGTTCTTTGAAAGACATATATATGTTTTTTAGTGTAATAAGAAAACATTGGAACACAGTTTTAAAAAAATAATTTTGAAGATAGATGGTTGTACTTGCTTTAAAGATACTTATTACTTGCTTTTTATGATTGAGTTGCCTTATGCATGGTCATAAGTAAAAAAAGTCCATGTAGCCAATTGGCAACGCTATGCAGTGTAGGGTTAATTTAGTTCAGATATTAATTATTAAATGGTCTCAGTATTTGAAAAATAATAATTTGCTTCTAAAATGAAATTATGGTTAAAAAATAACTGCCAGAAACCAAATGAATGCTACAAACATGCTGAAACTCATGACTTGCAAGCAAAAGAAAGACTGCCGAATCTTGCTCTATATTATTTAGAAACTCACAAAAACTTAATAACAAAATGCTCTTCAGGATAGACACTTGCGATGAAAATATGAATGCTTTTAAAAATACGGTTCAGTATAAAAGATTTTTCTTGATATAGATTTAAAATAAAAAGAACATTTAAGGGTATTGCCGAATTACATTTTTCGTACGATTCATATCTGATATATAGGATAATGTAACAAACCACAGCTACAGAGCACAAACTGGTGTACGTAATCACTACATTATTAAGGTAAATAATAGCAGCAAAATTGATCAATTTGTAACTTCCTTTTCCGTCTTCAAATACAAAAGATTCAAAAATAATAAGAATTTCAATAATTAGTATCATTAGGCACATTAAAGTATGTTGCTTGTTATGTGTTAAAATATAGTAATGATCCTTATAAAAATAACATTTTATTTTAATTACAACGTTTCTAGAACAACTGATCAGTATTTGGACACCATTTTAGTTGCGAATTAATGAAGCATTAATTAAATTATTTGAGGCGAGCAGTTTATTTAATCTAAATGGCGAAAGTAATGACTAACAGTTGAGTAAATATAGAGGGAACGATAAACTATTTTCTTAATCTTAATTTACAACGGGTTCTAATCACTTTAAATTTGAAAATGTGTTTATGTTAGTTGTACCAGCGGTAAATGACGATTACACTGGAAATTAGTTTGTATCAATACACTCAAAAATCGTAAAGGGTAATTGTAGTAATTAGCAATGATTTTTTCACATTATCGTCATAAATGCCCAATTTAATAAGCATGATTAACTGATTAATTGTGCAATATGTGAGCCTTTTATTGACCGAGAAGCAAAACAAAATATGGATTAGCGTATGTTCTCTTATCATAATTACAACGAAAACGTTGCATTATACGAAAAATATTAACGTACAATAATATTAAATTCTATTTCATCCTGGTGGTTTTATTGAGTTTCAGATTTTACTTTAGTTCCCACTTATGCTTTGTCCTGTTATATTTTTCTACTTTTTTGTGGAACTATACTGTAAATAATTTATTAAATGTGGTATAATTTTAACGTTATATTCGCTCAGCGTTTAATACTAAATTCTATTAATATTTTATACTAGCTTCTTAAGGTTACCAGATAGTTCACCTTTTATCGCCTTTCTATGCTAGAAAGTCCAATGGCGTAGCGATGCATACGGCGACTGTTTGACTTGTATTGTAAAGAGTAGGAAAAAAAAGTTCGTATTTTATATAACTCACACCATGCTAATGATGTCATAACTGGCAGCAGTTCGGCTTACATTTTAAAGAATGGAAATCATTGTAAGTAATTTATACTACTCATAATGCTAGTGGTATCTTAATAGGCGACTGTTTGCCTTGTTTTGTCAAACTTGTAAAATTGATTATGCCAAACATCCTGCAAAATTGCATACTTCTTAAAAGCGAATACCGCACGAATGCAAAAAATGCTGGTGAGTCGTCGATAAAGTCGATGGCGATAAAGACTGAACTCCATGAACATTTTTATCAGAACACATATTTGAATTAAAATTGCTTATTTAATGTATGTATACAAATAAACGAGAACACACTATAATGAAAGTAAAAATAAAGCTTACACATTTCTGAAGTAGTATTTTTTGGAATTTCTAAAGTGAAGACTCTTCCACAAACCTTGTTGAAATCAACCATCCTTTAACCTATAAGGATCGCAGGTGAATCTTTCAACGCCTTATGATAAAGCAGTTCATATCAAAAATAATGAAGCAAATAAAAAGTGATTGATATTTTAATTAACAACTCTTGTTTAACCCTTTATGCACTGACGGTACTTAGAAGTCCAGTTAACATAAATTTAGTATTACGAATCTCTCTCCAATATGGTTGGAATATTGCTGGTACTTGAAAGTATCATTCCTTGTACTTTACTAAGAGGTTAGTATCGACAGTTAGTATCAGGAATCGGAAGCAGTTTTCTTAGTGGCTGGTACCGGTTCTAGGGCCTAAGCTCTAGTGATGATCAAAGTTTTTATTCTTTGTTCATTTGTTATTTGAAGTATTTTCAACTAAGAAAAACAAAAAAAATTCACTTACGAATTAATTCACTGCATAAAGGGTTAGCAATTTCTTGTCGTTTTATTGTCATCATGATGCAGAAGGTATAAAAATAATGGAAATAACAGTTTACAAGTTTACATTTAAAATAGCAACCGGTTACCAATCTTAATCTAGTAGCCCAACGTACCACATTATTGTTGAAAGGAAGTAAAAGAAAGATGCTTTGATGGATATAAAAATAAAAAAACGGAACTTTTCATGGGCAATTTGACATTGTTAAGGAAATATGATTTTCAATAACTTGATCAGTTTGCCACAATTTGTTAGGTTATATCTAACTTTTCGGAAACTCGAATAAACTACACATTTGGTTAAAATTAGTCTTTCATCGCTATCTGCACAATAGATGCACGCTTTGAGGAATAATAGCAAAGCATTCGTGTAACCGCTTCTCCCTTTGCAATATTCATAGGAAAAATTCGCAAAATAACTTGAATTACACAAAACATTAATGATTAAATCGTATAAGCTGTCCTGCTAGAACTCAGTTATTCAATTATCACCTTCGCTTGCCATCTGGAGAGATTTGTATTCGCGTTTATTCTCTTCCTTTTGTTGAATGTTTCAATTGTGACTTCTTTTTCTGTTAAAGCAATCTCACATTCTAACATTGCTTTTAATACAAACCGTGCCTTCGTATTATAACTAGTTATTTTACTTTCAGAAGGCTTACAGTGTTTATATTTTGTTTTCTGCATCTCGCAAGTTCTATTAAACTGAGAAAAAAAAATCCCATAAAATTTATGGTTTTAAATCAGCAGCTGGGTTGGTTGTGCAAAACCGTAAAAGTACCGGATTATATCTATAAATAAAAAGGTCTTTTACACTACAATTATAACATTTTCCCGTAAAAGCTACAGTGTATATTCGTAAATATGACAGTCTTTTACTGTACAAGAATAGTTTTGTCTCGTAAAAATTACGAAGTAGATCCATTGATCATAACGGTTTCACACTATACAAGAACACGTTTTTCAAACTTTGTCGACATACAAGAAATGAGAGGAAATCACACTCAGGGCACCGGTGGAGTTCAAACACAAGATCTCCGGCTTAGAAGAGAAAGCTTACACCATAGAGCCATTTTCGCATGTGGAGCAGCGCTGTATGAAAATAAATAGATTTTAAATCGACGGTTTTGAACTGTTCATGTCCTATAGTGAAAACGAAAAAACAACCGCTTTGGGAACAAACAACTTTTTTAAGCCGTCAAATATACTTGATTCCGGGGGGGGGGGGAACAAGCATTTTTAGTGCTATTTGGATACGCTATCGAAATCTTACTTCTTCCTAAAATATGGTAATAGAAACCCTAATTCTTTGTAACCTCATCTTACTCATCACACTGCAAAAAATAAACTGTTGTTTTTACAGTAAAATATTGAAAGCAGAGGTTTTAGTTAAAAACTAAAATCATGGTAATAAATTGTAAAACAAGCTATTTTACAGTTAATTATTATAAAACTAGCAATTTTATGGTTTGTTACCATAAAATTGGTTGCATTATACTGTAAAAACAATAGCATAATACTGGCTTGAGCTTCCAGTTTAAAAGGGTAAAATGCACAGTAATAAACTGCAAAACTAGCAATTTTACAGTTTATTACTGTAAAACTACTAAAAATTAGCTGTATTATACTGTAAATTTATTTTTCACAGTGCAGTTCTAAGTAAAAAGAAATGCACATTTTTTGTTGTTCTAACTGGACCTGTATTTATTTATCTATATTTTTTTAGCTTAGTCAGTCTACATTAATCTCATTCAAAATAGTCATACAGCTCATTCACCTTCAGATTTTTTTATTCTGGTTTACAAATATGTATTTTTAAAGCAGTAATGTCAAGCCTGGTTGTACAATTTAGAAACAATACATCAATCATGCAAAATCACTTCAAACCTGTTTCTATCTTAATCGTAAAACTACAGCCTGCGAAAATATTATTTCTATTAACTCCAAATTGAGCGTCATAACTTCGTCAATCACTTTTTTGTTTTGCTTACGTTAAGTTTTTCCTTTTCTTATTAATTTTAAATCTTTTTTGAGACAAGCAGGTTTTATCGATTTCAAAACACTATCCAATAAAAAAACTTCATTTTTTTTCTTACTTATCTTTTCCTTTTCATTTAAAAACTGACAGAGATAAAATTAGTTTGACTCACATATTTCGTAAAGCACTTTATCATTTGAAAGTATGAAAAAAATTAACGCCGAAAAAAAAAACTACTGCGTCTAAATCAATAAAATTGCCGTCTCTTAAAAATGTTGATCTGTGAACATTTAAGAAAATGTGTACCTTTAAAAAGAAGTAATTTAAAACAGCACGAAAAACAAGCAACATTGTTTCAGATTTTTTTTCCTAGAAAATGCTATTAATTTTAATTAGGTAAGACTAGCTTCTGCTAAGATTTTTCTGAAGTTAATAAAAATTAAAAATGTATTTGGTGAATGAGAAACTTAAGCATTTTTATTCTAAAAGTGTTGTGTTGTTAGTGCAATGCCTGAAAAATGCCTAAGTCTAAAAAAAGATTATGATGTTTCTTAAAGGGTTTAGGTAGTAATTGCATTTACGTAAAAAACACCTTTTTGCTGCAACGTTTTGCTTGAATTTACAGATTATAGACATTACAATATTTTTTTCTCATAATTCCTATTTAGGATTATATATAAAAGAATGTGCATGTTTTATTTTCACTATGTTGCTTATAAATGCTAGGTTTTCTTTATTCCAGAAAGGATAATAAGAAGAGACTATTAAGAAAGAACACTGGGAGTCACAATCTATGTGACAGAAAATGTGCATAACTTCAAATCTTTTGAACTTCAAATCTTTTGAAAGAAAGTTTTAAGCTCTGCACGCTTAAATGGGAGAAGGGGGAAGTTTCTCCCTGCTGTTTTTTTTCTTTTTTTGAACCATGGTAGGTTTGCACAACTCACAGAGTCTCTTAATTCGCTTTCTGCTCACTTCGTAATTTAACCTTTCAAAAGAACAAAAAACGTGCAGTTGATGCAATAATGATAGTATGAGAAAATAAAATTATTTAAAGCAGTGCAATGGTAAGTGGAAAACGTAACATTCAAGGCAAACGATTTTAGATGACAAGGAGTGGAAATGGCGAATGAGTACAGTTAAAACGTATGAGTATCACTGAAACATTACTAGACATCTCAGAGAAACCGAAGTCGTATAAGATAGTCCGGTGCAAAAAAACGAAAAAAAAAACCCATATAAATTAAGTCGTTTTCTATAGTTGACAATACCAAAGCCAAACTATATGTGAATTTTGAAATGCATTTAAAATTTTGGAGAATTAAAACTGATTCTTTCGTGAACTAAATAAGGTTTTTATTCCAAACCATGCTGTTCTGAATTTAATGTACTTTTTAAACATCCATGTATTGTATACGTACAATATGGTTGGGTGATGTATTGTGAAACTTTGACATATGTCTCGCATCGTTAAATCAGTTTTCAGTTCTTCTGTAAACCGGTGCAATATTACCACACCAGCCCTAAATCAAAGCAAACACCGATGTAACAGACATCAGCCTATGATCCCATTCCCTTTTTAGCCTACTTTCCAGTTAAAAATAAAAGAAAGACGAAAAAAGTATTAAAAGTGGCTTAATGCATCTAAAAAATATCGCCAAGTCAAAAAAATATCGCCAAGTTAAAAAAATATCGACAAACCCGAAAAAAATATCGCCAAGTTAGAAAAATATCGCCAAGTCCGAAAAAAGGCCAAAAAGAAATAAAAAGGTAAAATGAATATCGAAAAATTAAAAATTTGAAAGTAGGGTATTGAGATGGGGAATTTGTGTGTCGGTCTTTCGGTCTGTCGGTCGATCGGTCGGTCTGTCTGTCCCCCCCCCCCCTAATAACTTTTGAATGAACATTCCGATTTTGACAAATTTTTTTTTGTTGGAAAGATCTCGGTGAGTACAGCTTATTCCCATATTTGATTTTTCGATTTGAACATTTTTTGGTTAAATTTTGAACCGTTCAAACAATCTGTCCCGCGATGCTAACTTTTGAGTGAACAGTCCGATTTGAACAAACTTTTTTTTGTTCGAAAGATCTTATCAAGGATACTTCATTCCCGTATTTATATTTACGATTTGAACAGTTTTTCGTTCAACATTGAACCGCTCAAGCAAGCTGTCACCCCCTAATAACTTTTGAGTGAACAGTCCGATTTAAATAAACTTTTTTTTTTGTTCGAAGGATCTCAGCAAGGATACTTCATTACCGTATTTAAATTTTCAATTTGCACATATTTTCGTTCAACATTGAACCGTTCAAGCAACCTTTCCCCACCTAATAACTTTTGAGTGAACCGTCCGAATGGAATAAACTCTTTTTTTTTTGAAACATCTCGGAGAGGCTCATTCCCATATTTCGCTTTTTGATTTGAACCATTTTTTGTTCAATATTGAACCGTTCAGAAAAAAAATAACATTAGCGCCTACAGGGAATTTAAGTTGAATGTTGATCCTAAACTTAAAGTAGAATTTCCTTCAAACTAACTTTGTAAGAAAATGGTTTTGATAAATAATGTTTGTAAAGTACTTTTCTGAATAATCTTCTGTGAGGACTCTGATTCCGACTCCGACTCCGCAAGCATGGCGGAAATGCAGGCTCAGAAAAAAAATGACTGACTGTGCAGACGATTTTTTGTTTATTTATTCATTTGTTTTATTTTATTTATTATTGGTTTTTTTTTCTGTTTTTTTGGCAGACGATTTTTTTGTAACAAAAATTTTTCATTCACGAGAGTATTTTATTCTTTATTTATATTTAACAACTGGCAACGGATTAAAAGTGAAATTAAAGACATTTTATTCACGAACGAGTTTTCTTTTTCTTTTTATTTCTTTGTTTGATAAAATGTGTTTTGATGCTCTTTGCAGTTTTATTTATTTATTTATTTTTTTAAACGATTGAGGATTTTTTCTACGGAAGAACTGTAACAGTTACATTCTTTAAAAGATGCGACAAAACTTTATTTATTCGTTTATTTACTTTTTACATGTCTATTTCTTCTGATGAGAGGGGTATTTTTTGCTTTTAGAAATCAGCTTTAAGTGCTAAAAAGGTATGTTTGACATAATTTTCAGTCTCAGATAATCAAGAGAATAATTATCAGAAGCTAGAATGCCGATGTCGATGTACGGGAAAGTAGGCTCGTTTAGTTCTTAACAGAACTTCTTGTTAATTCTTATAACTCCAATGCTTAACTAACAACATTTAAGCCTAATAAGACGAAAAGGCACTAAATGATTATTTGTCGGTGCCTCAAACTTTCGTGTGATTATAATGTACTTGAACGTTAGAAATTTCGTAACATGGATAATTTCCATCTCTGCAAATTTAATGCCTTAACTTATCTTCGTTCTCAAGCATTAAGTGTACCTTTGGAAGGTGGAATTAAATCAGACGGAAGCGTTATAAGCAAACAAAGGTTTTCACTTCTCTAAAACATGCAGAAATGACTTTCTTATCAATTGCAAACTTTCTACAAAGTTTGCAACAAATTATTTCTAAAATAACTTTTTGCAATGAAGTAAGCATTTTTTGTTGTTCCTTTCATGTACTGAAAAAAAAAAAAAAAAGACAGAAAGACACACAACTTTTAGCATCATCCACAGTAAACTTTCTAAACAAAATATGCTTCATGTAGAAGCAATCTATCTGTTATAATTAATGCAATTTTGCACAATTTACCAAATTCGAAATTAACTTCCAATATCAGTACTAAATACAGAATAAAGTGTTAGATAGTTCCTCATTAGCTGCACTAATTACCAAATTACTACTTTGCAATCGATTCCCCTTAACTAAATATTTTGGAGAACAGCTCGAAGTTGCACTCGCATTGATTAAAAACCTGATACCCGATTAGGTATCTTTAATGAATGAGACGCAGTATAGAGAATCTTGCATCAAACGCCGCTAGTTTTTATGTTGATAAAAAAGTTTTTTTTCATTCTTTTTTTCCCCTTAAATACATACTATGGCGCGGAAAGTTTCGGCAATTTTCATTTATTTATTTACTTGTTTATTTTTTAATAGAGTCACAGAATGTGCGAAAATGTTAATCTAAGTGATTAAAGTACAACGTATAAGCAATTTCTAACACGCCCCTATGTATTTTATTTATTTATTAGCTGTTGTGGCCGGTTCTGCTCGGATTTTAAATGCAACATATAAGTAAATATAAGTAAGAAAATATGCATCGAAAATTTAAAACAATACAGCCGTTGAGACATAATTGATTCCCAAAACGTACAAAGATGAAATCTTCTACTAAAGTACAATAAAAAAAATTACTTCTAAGAATTATCGGTAGAAAAATAACACTAAAATATCTTTTTTAGCAAAAAAAAAACAGCAAGGCGATTTAAAAATCTTTCTGATCTATTTTTTCTTTTTGCACACGTTTTCAATTTCTTTAACAGGGGCAGACGATAGTTTTATTCCCTGATGATATTTCAATTACTGCATGTTTCACGCTGATTATTATTATTCATTCCTCCTCCTCGAATTTCTTTAGTCAGAATTGATTGGGAAAATAAATGAAGGTTTTGGGTTATAATTCTATTGAAACTGGCTGGGAGAAAATTATTTTTCTCTGGCACTAATGGTAAAAACAAGTTTTTTTTTCGCAGCACTCGGGCCAAAATGGCAACAGATAGAAATCTTTATTGATATTTTTTTCAGGCGAAGATGATCGTCGATTTTCAATTAAAAATTAAATTCCGCTTTCTTTTAAAAGTCCGTATCTTTTTTCAGGGTGGAGATATCTATTAGTGGTTTTGAAAACCGTAGGAAGGAAACTTTCCTAAAAGGTGATTTTTAGTTCTTTCGAATGAGACCAAGATCGAAAAGATCCGATAAGTATTTCGGGTAGAAAGAGCCATTTTTGAAGTCCTTTGTTCGAAATTTGAACGGATCGGTCCTTTTTTCCGGCTCAAAAACCACCCTATAATCCTTCCCGGGCACCCAAGTATCTCTTTGCCATATTTCGTCCAGATCCGGCTTAAACTGTGGATTTGTATAAGGTACACATACACATATAAACATATATACACACGTATTCTTTGTTTTATTTATGTGGATTTATTTATTTTTGCTGTTCACCTTTCAAAAGCAATTTATCTGTCAGTCAGTTTTTTTTTTTTTCAGTTTTATGTTGTTCGAATTAGTTTGTCAAAAAACTTTAAATTTGATTTCAATTTTATGAAAAATTAGGGTTTTAATTGTGTTGAATACTCTTTTGTGTATTTCCTAAAATAACTGAATTTAGCTAGCATGACCATTACTAGTTTTTCGACATCCCATAACTAAGCGATTGTGACTATAACTGACCAAAGCATTGTATTCTAATTGGGTTCAAAGAAAAAAAACATTGTTTAAAATTAATGAAAATTTCACAACTGCAATAGCGCAATTTCTCAATTCTAACACCAGGAATAGTACTTTTGTCCATGAAATAGAACTCTAACATCAGTTTAACTACAATTCATACAATAGAAACCCCTTAACCATTAGGGTGGAGTAAAAAAAAATGAATTTTTGACTTTCGTAAACGGGTATCTTTCATTTACTGTGAATGAGGATAAGTAACAATTCTGTAAAATATTTCACTTTTGCGACGTCATCTTTAGTCTGCGCATTTGACCTAAAGTTTTCAATTTTTTGATTTTTTTTAGATTTTTCAATTAAAAAAAATATATTGAAAATAATAAAACTAGTAACGGGTGGTTATTAAAAGGAAAAAAAAAAGATTTGAAATATATAAGTATTTTTTAAAAACCATTTTCGATTATGATTTCAGTCAGCGCATTAGTCCCAAAGTTCCCCAAATTGTCCGAAATTTCCGATATTTTCAATATTGAGGAGACATTTTATAATTTAATCTTTCCTTTCAATATTTATTTATAGTGCCTTCAAAACATTTTCTTAATAATTTTGTGATTTCTTTGAGCTACTCAACATTTTGCTTGCTCATTGAAATTACCCAGGACTCACCACGAGGAAGTGGCAGCACTTTGGGTGCTGCTCGCGCTCCCCTTGCTTCCAACCAATGAAAGTACACATTTACATTTCTTAGATACGTCTTTTCCAGTTAAATTGTTCCTTTTTGTCGTAAATTGATCAAATATTTCTGTCAGATATCCTTGCTTTTACTAAACTTTTAATTTTCCTATGATTACATACCAATTTTGAAGAGCTTGTGACCTATTTGACAGCTCTTTCAACTGATTAAGTCTTGAATGAAAATTTAAAAAAAGCGCATTCAGAAATCATACTTAAATTCTCAGCTTCCAGTAATCTTTGCAAATATTGTGTTGTTAAATTAAGCGTAAAAGGTGGCTTTGTAATTTCCCCATCATGACAGGAAATCACATCAATGTATTCTGACTTTTGATTTATGTATTTAATGTATGAAAATAGAGTTTTTATCTATTTTTGGTATCTGAAGCGTTCTCTCTTGTTTGCTTATTTGTTTTCTAGATTGAGCGTTGATAATACGATTTATACCAAGTTTCTTTATATGCTCTCTCTTATGAACTAACTAGATTATTACCCGGCGTTGCCAGGGAGCATATTAATTCCACACTGCTCTGAAAAATATTTGAATTAATTCTATCCACATGGGAATATAAAAACTTATTTCATGCTGAAATGAAATAGGTGAACCTTAAATTGATAATTCACTGTTAATCGTAATCTTTGTTGGATAATACTCATATTCAAACGTGTTACATTTTATCAATCATGCTTAAATTCTTATCTCTACATTGCTCTATCTATTCAAAAATGAAAGAAAATGGCAATTTTGAGACAAAAATTTGAATTTTTAGCTTTTTGGATTTTTTTAAAATTTCAAAACCCCACCTATATGAATTCTAGTATATCAAAGAGCCTCTGTGCCAAGTTTGTTGAAAATCCGACGAAAACTGGATTTGTATAAGGAACAAACATACATATATCCATTTTTGTATATATAGATATGTATAACAACATATTTCTAGGGTGCAAAGTATATATTGTTTTGAATGGATGTGACTACAATTTTCTGTTTTTTCCCGGAGAGATAAGTTCGACTCTTTACAATCTCACACAAATTCATGGCTGAATTAATAACGTCTGCACTTCATCCTAAAAGAGCAAGGACACTTTTACCGTGTAAGTTATGAACCCTTAATATTTATTTACTAAACTAAAAATTATAGTCTAAAAATTATGTTTGCTGCAGTCAACCATCTGGCTTGGGAAAGCTTTCTTGGACTTATGTTTCATAATTTTTTGTATATTTTCCCAGTCAAAACTACCTTGCGCATCTCATGAAGTTACTGTTGCTCAGTACTTGAATCATTTTTATTGTCAAAATCGATCTGATCAATGACAAATTCTATAGGTTCATATTGAACTGACTTGAAAGTATAACATGTTGTTCAGCTTCAGAACAGGCCCAAAAAATCACTTTGGTTCACTGGTAGGTCCATCTAGCTTTTGCAAAAAATGCCGTAAATTAAGTTCATTCAAATGTAATTGGCAAATATCCCATTACAGAAATCTACAAAGTTTTTCTTCCAGTTTCCGTATTATGCCATTGTATTTTCCTGCCTTTGTAGTGCATCCATCAAAACCAATGCAAACAATTTCCTAATCAAAGAAATAATTTAATGTTCCTGACTTGTCTAAGAAATGTAAATGCGTACTCTCATTGGTTGGAAGTAAGGGGAGCGCGGGCAGAACCCAAAGTGTGGCCACTTCCTCGTGGTGAGTCCTGGGTGATTTCAATGAGCAAGCAAAAAGTTGAGTAGTTCAAAGAAACAACAAAATGATTAAGAAAATGTTTTTAATCTTTAAGTAAATACACTTTAAGTAAATATTGAGGCACTTTAAGTAAATATTGAGAGGAAATATTAAATTATAAAATTTCTGCTCAATATTGAAAATATCGGAAGTTTCGGGAAATTCGATGAATTTTGGGCCTAATGCGCAGACTGAAATCATAATCTAAAATGGTTTAAAAAAAAACCCTTGCGTATTTCAAACCTTTCTCTTCCATTTAATAACCACCCGTCACTAGTTTTATCCTTTGCAATATTTTTTGTTAATTAGAAGAATCTAAAAAAAAAATCAAAAATTTCAAAACTTTAAGCCAAATGCGCAGATCAAAGATGACGTCGCAAAAGTGAAATATTTTACAGAATTGTTACTTACGCTCATTCACAGTAAATGAAAGGTACCCGTTTACGAAAATCAAAAATTCATTTTTTTCGCTCCACCCTATTAACCATTCCTAACTAATCCCATATGTCAATCTTCGACTGAATTCTAATACAATCTTTAACTATACGTGCACTACATTATTAATAAATTACAGTGGGTCCTTGAAGTAATATGTAGTATGTCCAAATTCTTTCGAAGAAAGTGTCATAATTCTTTTTCGCAGGTACTACAGCTTGTTGCTGCCTAAGACCGTCTCATCTCTCTCCAAGTTTTTCCCACCTATCTCTATCGTTTGCAATGGCTCTCTACACGGGTTAACTCCTATTACGTAACGGAAAACCAACAGCCAAATGGCTGAATGGTGTGTAAGCGGTGAAACCGTCATACAGTGTCTGTAGTTATTTTGAAAAAAATTTAAGCAAGCGTCGAGAAATTAATACCGAAAAAAATCTGCAGTTTTTCTCTTATAATTTTCACAGTTTCTTGCAGAAATCCAGCGACACAAACATCGCATATTTCTATCACATATTCATTAGCTTGGAAATCTGTCAGTTCATTTTGTTTACGTATAACTTTCCAGACTTCCTAGCTGAATAATGTAAACATGCAAGCATAATCGCTGCTGAATAATAAAACCAAAATAATATGTTAGTATCATGTTTTATTTCAATGGAGTGCCTTATTAAATTGCCTCATTCACGAAAAAAGTTCAAGAACTTTAACTTCAGGCACACAATCAATGTTTATAATGCGAACAGTATTATGTCGGAATTTGCATGTATAAAAGATTTCTTTACTCTTAAGCAAAATTAGTAGCTAAAAGAAGAATGAAAACAATTAATTACGCGCCCTTACACTTTCTCTTTATTATAATAACTTTAAATAACGAAAGAATGAATATATTTTAGACGCATAAAAGACTGAGAATCTTTTGAGAATAAATTTGATCTTCACCATTAAAATTAATTGCAGTTTAAATTTACGTACCAAGTTTTATAGAAGCATCTTTTTAAAAAATGAATATGTAAATGATCTAGCCTGAAAGAAATATTGACTTTTTCTCTTCTCATTCTTGACGAAAATAATGATGTTCTAAAAGGCTAGTAATGTTTTAATGTTTCTATATCTTTACAAGGTGCTGGAAAAAACTCATTCTTAATTAATTTTTTTATAATTTATTTTAGGAAGTGTAATGGTTACAAAAACTAATTCGATTAACTTCGTCTAATGCTCTGTACAGACAATGAGATTCGTATAATGAACACTTTCAATTAAAGTTTGTTTTATGAGTGTACGAAAATAAAATGTTTGTTGAACATTCGTGCAAGTGTGGTGTTCGGTATTTTTCTCTGATTGTTGAGAAACGATTTTTTTCAGTGCCTATGAGCATCCATTTTTATCTCTCGTTTTATCCTCTAGCTCAAATGGAGTTTTTTGCTCGCCATGTTTCTAACTCTTATATGGAACTGTTCAGACTATATTAACTTCATTTTCTTAATTTTTGTTATTTTTGAATTATTATTCATTGTACACTCGGCTTTTTTTCCTAGTACATTTAAGCAAAAATTTGATAAAAATAAATAATTTAAATGAACTAAGGAATGAATAAGAAAATGAATCCATGAATAAATAAGTGAATTATTACATGAAATAATGCAATTAATTAATTAATACCTGCTTGATATGATGAATGATTGAATACATAAACAAAATGAACTATTTCACTTCACTACAACCAATTAGCTCCACTTGCACTTGGCTAATTGTAAAAAATAAATAAATTAGTAATTAAAATAAAATAAAATTAAAATATGTTTAATATTAAATAAATAAATACTGCACATTATATATGATGAAAAAGCAAATAATTATCAAGAATATTTCTTTACAAAATCCCTCATGCTATTGCTATTATCATCCATCCTATTAAAGCCACGTACTATAAGATTGCTAACCTTTTTTTTTGGGGGGGGGGGAATACATATAATGTACGAAAAAGATACTGCTCTGATAAACTCTTGACTGTAAGAATATTTGTAATATAATCATTGTAATATAATCTTATTAAACATATTATTAAAAAAAAGATAAAATTAGATGGAAGAATGAATTTTAGCTCTTTTTTTTTCATTTACAAAGCTTGGTTAAAGTCTAACTTTATTGTATCATACAGTTTGTGCAAAACCTTTGTTGCACGTTGAGATTTCACTCTTATCTCATCTAAAACATTATTCACTTAACAAGTAGATGATTATACACATCCATCTCTTAATTGGTTTCATTAATTATTGATTCATATCCGAGTCAATAAATTAAAAGTTAAATAATTTACAATTAAATGTCTTAGGGATAGCAACCAATATGAATACTTTGTACACGTTATGTGTGACATTTTAAAAATACTATTTGCACTTTTATTCTACCTCTGAATTGATTGATAAAAATTTAAAAATGTTGAAATTGAATACATTAATGCAAAACTTTAGTCACAAATTCTTTGTCAGCCAACTTATTTTGCGTTACTAAATTGCACTAAAATTCTGTCAAAGATTTTCACTTCTATTCATCAATAACTTCGACATTCTCTTCCTTCATACTTGATTTGCGAAAATACTCAAACTCCTTAATGAAAGCCAAAAAATCAATTGTGTTAACTGCCAAGAAAAATTCTTTGAACTGAAGTTAACTTGTGTAATAATTAGAAATATTGATCACTTTTGCAACATTTATTTCACTTCAGAAGAAGATTTGATTTGAGTTTGACTTAGCATTTCCAGATTTCCATTTTCAAGTAATTGTGATTTTTGGTAAAAAATAAATGTAAAAAAAAAACTTCTACAGAAGTTGCGATTAATAGGTTTGGGTAAAAATATGACTATAATGTTAATTAATACACGATATAATCATAGTTTTCTTTACTTCTCTTTAGGAACAAGAAAAATCATGATTATTATCTAGAAGAGTCATGATTTCTTGCTCAAAAATCTTTTTACTTTAAAGAAGAAAAAAATCAACCACACTGTACTTAAGTACTTTTGAAAGGACAAATTGATTGTCTTTTGTTTTTATTTTTTTATTCATTGGTAAATTTATAAAAGTCATCAATTTTAATCTGAATCGTGATTATGGAGAAAATTATGATGTAAGAGCTGTAATGCACTGTAAAAAATCGATGCTATTTTTACAGTATAATTCAGCTAATAGTAACAAACTAAAAAATGCTGATTTTGCAGTAATAAACTATAAATTTCTAATTTTACAGTAATGAACTGTAAAATTGCTAGTTTTACAGTTTATCACTGTGCATTTTACAGTTTTAAACTGGAACCTTTGCTGCCAGTACTATAATGTAAGAGCAAGTTTATTTTTTGCCGTGTGTATCTAACTAAAGCCTTCAGTTATTTAAAATACTAATTATCTCTCTCATCAGTGCATTTTTACAGAAAAAAACAGATAATCACAGAATCTGTCGATATATTAAGTGATTTTAATAACAGAGTAGCCATTGAGACAGGCTGGCCCCAGTGGCATCGTTTAAAAAATATCCTTTATGTAGTGCTGTCCGTTTAGCCAAGTTCGTACTTTGCCACTCTCTTACATCGCATAAATATTATCGTAAAAACCATGTCCAGCAAAGAATAAGGTAGATTTTTTTTATTTTTATCTAAAGTTTGTAAACTTCGTCTCTTACAAACAATCTCGTATTTATTAATTAATGAATTGAAATTTACATTTTGTCAAATAATATTCAGAAAGAAATTATTTTTAATAGTAGCAGGATTTATCTGCGTGTTGAAATGCTATCAGAATAATTTGTTACTTTCGTTTTGTCATGGTTACATACGCTTTTAAAACAGAAGAAAAGAGTTAAATAATCCAATTATAAAGTCATTTCAAAAAATTAAAAAAGCAAAGAGAAATGAAATCTTTACAGTTTCTGAACTTTTTTATGAACAATGAACATCCTTAGTTAAATTAATATTGCATATGAGACGTGTTTTTAAGCTCTTGTACTCTAAAATATACAATCAGTATACTATTTTTTCCTCAAAAATATTTCTTTGTTAACTAAAATTCAAAATGTTGTCCTATACATTTTAAAATAAACCAGTTTCCGTTTTATATAAGATTTCCCCCCCCCTTAGTTCAAATATATAGCAGATGATTTTCTGTATTTTCCTTCACATGACGAGCTGCTTTTATAGATTTTCCAAAGTATGCAGACGATGGAAAAATGCACATAAGGGAACACTAGATAGGTGAACGCGGAGATAATATTTGCGTTTCCTTTTATGATATTTTATCAAACTACAGAAACGGGTACGAACGATGGGAAAATGAAACTTTTTCTGGGAGCACTGTTGATATAAAGCGGCGAAAGGTAAATTATAATATATGTATCTCCTGGATATTTCTTCAGGATATTCAGTTTATAAAAAGTTGAATAATGGAAAAATAACTGCAATCAATTGCAGATGTAGCTATAGCAAACTTATTAATCTATTTGTGATGTATAGGGGATGGATTAATAGCGTATGTGTGTATGGATGGGTCAACATACTTAAAATGAGAATGTCTAAAAAAATGCTTATTGGGAGGAAAAAAAAACCTGATGATGCCGTTATTAAAAAGGTTCTAACAAAAATGTATTGTTTGGTATACTTTCTTTTAGTAACCCCCCCCCCTCGCAGGTTTAATTAAAATTCAACAAAACTACTTGTGAGGTTACAAAAGATTTTTTCGTACTTGATCATATACATCTTATCAAAATATAGAACGCTTCTTTAAAGGAAAAAATTGTAAATGATACTACTAAAAATGAGTCACGTAAATAGAAGAAATTAATCACCAGTTTTCGAGTTGAATTGAGAAACCAACTGATTTGTAAACAGTGGAAGACAATCGGAAAATGTATTCGAAAAAACTAATCGGACATCAATAAGAAAATAATACAGCTAAGGTGCAGTTTCTGAGGTCTTATTTCGTCATTATTCAGAGAAAAATATTTAGTTGATGCAATGTAGTTCCCAAGGAGAATTATCTCATTCCCAACAAAATCAGTCAAATAGAGATAATTCTGAACGTCTCTTGAGTTTAGTTACGCTACAAAAGCAATCGCGAAAACGATTTTTGCTTCTAAGTGCAGCTCATTTATGCAATGAGGACATACTGCATGTTATTCAAGCGGTAAGTATATGCCGTCGTTTACTGCACAATGTAGAGTTAAAAGCAGTTACTGCTAATTTTCACTGATAGAAATGATGTTTTGTTAGCGGAAACCAAATAAACATGATTTTACAATAAAACTATAACAATGTAGATTTCAAAAATCCAAAAAATCCAAAAAAGTACTAAAAATACCAGTACACTCATCGCCTTACCTTTATCTAAAGTTTCAATTCACATATTCAGATATGCATGCAATTTTTGTCATCCTATCGTTTTCAAATTCTGACTTTAACCTATCACTATGCATTAAGTAATACTTGCGGAAATCTAAAGCTCCTCAGGTTTTAAACTAACAATGAATAAAATATCATTAATTTCCATGCATATTGTTTGCACATTTAATCTTACTTAGACAAATAGCTATTCAGTTGGAGTGAAAATTAATTGCAAGTAAATGAATAGTTAACCACTAATGTTCCCGCAGAACCGAACATATATGTGCAGTAATAGATCTTTGTTGCAACTTATAGTAAGGAAACCACATTTATCTTCCAGCAGCATCATGTAATTATTCTCACTTTGTTGTAAGTTTGGAACGCTCTTTGGTTATTCCCTGTGGTATTGTGCCACATTTCTGCATTTGGTTAAGATGACCTTTGTCCATTAAATATCATCTGCTGAGCTTCGCTTACATTTGTTTAATAAACATTACTCATTTAATGAAATGGAGCCTATTTATGACAATGTTTTTCATCGCTTTTTGATTCATAATAGTAACTATTATACTCATTATAATGCTTCGTATTTCAGCAATTCTCCAGAAAGGTGCAATTTCTCGTCCCAAGTTTATAGCAACCATACAAAAGCATTTTCCATTTCAGTATTATTATTATATATTTGTCACTTTCTGAACAACAAAATAACGGACATTAACAGAGATAAATAATACTTGTTCATGTGGAATCTTAAGATAAATACTAAAATGCCATTACCATCCACTGTCCCTAATCAGAATTTCTGTATTTAATGGTCTGCCAAGACAACAAAAGAAACTAAAATGTATCTCTAAAATGTAATTTCTCAATGATTCAAGTATTCTAATTTGAATTCAAGTTTCTTTTTTACGTTTTTGCATACATTGATGTGTTTTTTTTAAAGTTAAAACATGTACTCTGCACTTTGGATCATTAGTGATATTTATAAAAAAAATATTTATACCCCAAAACTAAAAGGAACTAAAAAACAATTGTACAAGTACACTTATTGTCAAATATACAAATTTGACTCACTATCATTTCTAAAATAAAAAAGGCAAAAAAAAAAAAAAAAAGATACACGTCTTTCTAAAAAATACCGAACTGCACGCCATTCGGAAAGTTAAAAGTTGAAAAGTTTGGGATGCAAAATAACTTTTGTTGAAAGTTTCTCACTTAAATTTATTTAATTAAGTCAATATTTGAATTCAGGTTTTTACATTTCCATTGTTCTTTTATCCTGCTTTATTAATAAAAATAACTGATTTTATTCTACTGCGTTCTAGACGTTTTAAGATCATTTTGTATTTTTGAGCTTAACGATGTGAATTTTAGTAACAACGGCTTAAAACAATTCTATTCTTTATTACATTTAATGAGTTATGAAGACAACAAATGTGTCTTTAACTCCAAAAGAAATATAAATGGCTAAACAACTAAATGATAAACTAAAATCAAGACGTTCTGTAATACCTCAGTATAAATTGCTGAAATATTAGCCTAAAATAAGTGAAAACTAAGTAGTTTGTCATTCAAAATTACGTACAATCTACATAGTTTACGTATTATTTTTCAATTCGTAACTATAGATGCAAAGTGAAATAGTCAAGAACAATTAACACGTTCAATGCTGACCTCACGTGACCTGCCCGCTACGTGAACCTGTTGCCGTCCTTCCAAGAGTTCATACGCTCCCAACGTGTTAAAATGTAAGTTTTAGTGCTTATTTTATGAAAGGATTCTTTAAAACTTTTAGTTTTATCGGTTTATGATTGATTAATTATTATGAATTCATGATTATACATTAAAAGTTGTCATTAATATAAAAGAGATAAAGTAATAATTATAACTTTCTGCTTTTGACGCATGACAATCAAAACTTTTAATTTAATTTAGTCTTTGTAAATCGCGTATGATATTTCTTCACAACATAACCTTATAATTAAATTACCATAATGTCAATTGCAAATTAAGTTTATAAAGCCAACATCATCACAGAACATTTTTTCCCATAGGAAAAGCTGATTTTCAGTTACGTCTAAGAAAGCTACGAAGTGTTAAATAGATTTGTGCATTACTTAAAAAAGTAAATGAAATTGTAATGACAGTTTTCATTCTTAAAATACTAAATGCACAGATTACAAAGCGTCCCGATATTAAGATTTACAGTTATTAAGAGAAAAGCAAGAAAAAGAATATGATTTGAGTGTTTAATTAAATTGCTAAATTAATTTAGCAATGAATGAAGAATTATTTACATATGTGTATAAGCCAAAAACACACGCACACAAAAATATATGTATATATAATTGTACACAAATTAAATTAATCTGAGAGTTTCATGTCACAATGAAATAACTAGATTTATTACATTAAGAAAAGGCACAACGGTAGAAAAAATATAAAAAATGCAATTTTGCTGTAACAAAATTATAAAAAATGAAATGATAATGCTCATTAATGCTATAATTTCTAATACAAAATGTTCATTGAAACCAAATTCATTTATTCAAATTACTACTCCACTCACTTTTTTTTTTTGATATTGTACTAATATGAGTTTCGCAATATCTTTTTCTTTTGAGTTTTCTAGGAACATAACTCACCGTCCCTGCTCGGCAAAAAGTTTCGTCTCGTTAAGTTCTTTCACAATTTCTCACTTTGTAGTAATAGTTTTCTCATAGTTAAATTTAAACTTTTGAGGTTAAATTTAACTATGAGAAAGTTGTTTCGTTTTTGAAGCGGGTTTTTTTCTGATAAAACCAAAATGCGTGGCTCATAGCAGAGCTTTTCTACTCTACGTAGCTACTAACGCTAGTTTATATTTTCAGTTTGGTATAGTGATTATCTCTGCTTTTGAAATATAATTGTAAAATTATTATCATGTTAGTTTTTTTTTTTTCACTAAACTACTAGTAAAAGTCTTTTCTCATGTCCTGCCATTTATGCTGTACTGCAGCAAATTACCGACTCCCCAAAACAAGATCTGTATTTGAGCCGATGCTTCCTAATTGCTTAAGCTAAATCACTGCGCATGGCACAATTTGAAAGAAGTCTATGAACACGACAACCAATTAACCAACAAGAAACGCGTTTCGGTCTGTGTGTGCGTTACAACATGCGTCATGTTCATGTGTTCTTTCAGTGCTTAAAGTGCACATTCATAACCTTCTTTATGCAATCCCTCCCCCCCCCCCCGTACTAATAGCGCAGAAAATTCCATGGATAGCATCCTTGCGGCTGCGATGACATTACCATTACCATGCTGTGCATTTACCAAAACGTAACGCACACAAACAAAAAACATTTAGTTTGTTTTTTGCGACATTGAAAAATACTACACTTGTATTACCACATCCATTCCAAATCTTGAGGAATTAGTAGTTATTTTCATACATTCGTGCTCGTTTTGCATGCAATACTCTTGGATATACAAGGTGTCTCAGTTAAACGTTTCAAAACTCCTAAAGGCCCGGTTTCCTAGGAGTGAAATCGTCGATCTCTGGCGAGGCGACAGACGCCGCCGCCGCCTTCTGCGCATGCTCCTGAGTCGCAGATTGACGTCGCTTCACTCCACGCTCCAATCAAACTGGTTCTGATTCCAGCGTGCTTCGCGCCCGGCGTCAGCGACGATTCTAGGAAACTGGGACTTTAGAGGGCAATAATGCATCCTGACGACTCGAAAACATACAGCAAGGAGGGATCGGAAATGATTTTTCGATGTAGGGAAATTTGAACTTTGCCACGGATCCCCAAACTATTCTGTGCACCGAAGATATGGTCGGCACCATGCTAAAATAACGAATGTAAAAAATCGCGTTTTTCAAATTCGATGGTTTCCCGTAGTACTAAATAAGGGCTACCCACTGGTAAAATGATGAATCTGTTAGATGGTCGTAAGCCAATGTCATTTTTACCAATTCACAGCTTTGTCCGATTAAGTTATGCTATATTTACGAATATGATATTCAACAGTTTACACAGTAAAACAAATAAAAAAATTATATTTTTAAGAATTTATTGCCTTATCTTGTGTTCAATAATTTTTCTTTGTGAAACAAAACGTTTTTTTTTTTAATATTTTCATCCATTATTATTAATTTTTATAGCAATTTTGTATCTTCGATGTAAAGTATCGAAAATGAATACCATGAAATTTCATATTGCAAACTATCGAATATTCTCTAAAATTTCATATTCGATACTTTACCTTCAATTTAGTGACTTTTGACCTAAAATGTCCATTTTGGTAAAGTAGCGAATGTTTTAAACAATTATTATTGATAATTTTACAAGTAATTTAACCCAAAATGATACCTTCGAACGATAGTTTCACACTTACAGATATCTATAAAAATTTAAAAATTGAAAATAACCAAAATTGTCAGGTAAGAAAAAAATTATATATTCAGTGTTTTGGCTCTCCTGAAAAGTGCCAATTTTCACATTCGTAATTTTAGCATGGTGCCGACGATATGAAGTGTGCACTCCAGCAAATGAAAAAAACTAGGAACGCTTACTTTGATCCATTTACCTTTTCGTTTTGTACGTATTTATTAAAAAGATTTTGCACTTAAAGTCTCTTTTCATCATGGTACTTTTGTATACATCATCCGCTTTAGGATAACATTTCCGATTTCGTATTCCTATATAATTTCGAGTCGCTAGGATGCACCCTACCCATCTTCTGAGGAGCTCTGCAACATTTAACTGAGACACCATATATAGAAAACGAATGAATTATTTGTCGTAACTTTGTATTTGAATCCTAGTGGGCATATTTAAATCCAAACACCATTTTTTTACCACGCTTTTGTGGAAAATAATCATGGAAATAATTTCTTACTATGAAATGAGTTACCAATACATATTTATGGATTCAATTGTATGTTGTATTGCACGATTTCTGAATCACCTTACATGCAATAACTATTTCTATTAAATTGTTTATCGAAATAAATCATACACAATACTTTGATTCATCATG
Organism: Uloborus plumipes; assembly: GCA_038373865.1. Lineage (NCBI taxonomy): Eukaryota > Metazoa > Arthropoda > Arachnida > Araneae > Uloboridae > Uloborus > Uloborus plumipes. The sequence goes on along the minus strand of JAXGGA010000047.1, from coordinate 354,112 downwards.
ACAATTTGTTAACGGAGGCAGTCTTCCGGCGTTGTTCGGATTGTATTCATGTGCGGAGATAAGAACATCTCCGTTCGAAATTAGAATTCCGTATAGCCGAAACTCGACGGAACTCTCATTCCATTTGTTAGCCACGTCTTCAGATAAACCTGACAAAATACCCCCTTACAATCCTCTCTCTGACGCCCCTGCTAGAGTTTAAATCGATCGGTTAGATGTTCTACAATAAGTCTTAATAATTCTTTTGAAGACGTTAACGGGGGTTCGGGCCAGCGTGATTAGTCGTGTGCAGTTGCAAAAGTTTGATTTCAGTCTGCGGAGTAATTTGTTCAAATGTATTGGAAATGAAGCAAGAGAGAGAGAGAGTGGAAGAGGGGAGGAGTTTTACAGGGTTCGTCTCCAAATTGCAATTAAGTAATGATACTGGTTTTATGACTTCCCACTAAATAATAGCTTAGTCTATTGTTCATAACCTAGTATTATTCATTATTTAATTATTTATTTAACTGTTGCATGAGTAATATCTAATTTACTTTTGTGATGTAATAATAATTTCATTAACAACTTTTGGACAAATGACCAACTCCCGTATCATTTTGTTTCATAAATTATGAAAGACCAATTAGCCTTTTAAGTTCAACCTAAAGTTCAGGGCCTGATATTTCGCTCATTTATGTTTCAATTTGCTCCACAGTTTTTGTACATTTATTAAAAAACTCATAAGAATAAGAAAACAATCATTCCATGTGATAATTAAAATTAAAACTATGTTTTTGAACAGTTTAGCAAAAAATGTCGATTTGCATTTATTAGGAACACGGGTCCTCAAAAAGTCTAGCTCAATAAAAATGCCAAAAGTACTATCAAGTTAAAAAAAAGTCAACTTTATAGTCAGTATAAAATCATATTTAAGCACATATGATGAACTCAAAAACATAATCAAAAGTTCGATATGCACATCAATGAAAATGGAGTAAGATCGATTGCTACATTCGAGCATTAATAAGTCGCCATTTTTTTTTTTGGTTCACTCATGCGCACAGTTTGTGCACATATCGCATACCGAGAATGAAAGGGTCACTTATTAAATTGGAATGGCATTAAACTACAATAGACTAAACAAAGATGTGCCCCTTTTATTCTCAGTGTGCGATATGTGCAGTACCCGATCAAATCCTTCATTCGGTTTTTCAATGTCTTAACCCTGCTGCAGTGTTCAGGTCCATTTCGACCAAAAAGTGATTTCAATCGGCAATAAAATTTCTAGTAGCGTTGGAATAACGTTGTAACTTCATGAATCTGTTAACTTTCGTGTTTGGAAAGTCATATTATTTTTTTGTTTTGATTAAAACATAACTCTACTTGTCAAAAAAAGTACTAAAATGGTGTTCGGGTCGTTTTGGACCCATATGATTAAAAGCATATATCAGAGAAACAAAACTATATTTTCTCGTTTAGATTATGTATAACTTATGTAGTAATTAAAAAATCATTTATTTATTGTTATAATATACATGTTTATTCATTTCTGTAAGATTATTAGTTTTATTAAGTTGTTTTTTCATTTATTTATTTAATGACTACCCATTTATCTTTTTTGTGCATTAAAATCAGAAAGATTTCAACACCGACATAAAAATAATTAAAAGCTTTAGAGGTGTGCCCGGTTGAGGGGATTTCTATTATACCCCCCCCCCCCCTCCCCCATCGCCTTTCCCTTGCAGATGTCAGTTTGCACACATTTCGTTAACCAATAGAAGCATTAGTTTTCTTTTTTGATGAAACTTCCATTTCTTCTCTAACAGTTGACACAGATTTGAAGTCGAGCAGTAAGTTTCCATTAATAATAATTCCTTACTTAGTAATGGTATGTATAAGCAGCATTTCTTCGGGGATTCAGTAATAAATCTTTCTTTATCTGAGCAAGAAATGTGTGACATGCTAGAGGCTGTTTCAGACGAAGACAGAATTGTATCGAAAGTTGAAGATCAAGTCACAGAAGGCTCTTAGTGATCTTCAGAAGACGATAAAACCTAAAATATGGCAGTCGCCGTAGACAGCGAATGGGGGTTGGCAAACGAAACAAGCATGGTTCCTAGGAAATGTTATATTGTTTGTGTTTCAATTTTTTGCACTTTCTCAGTTTCTTATAAATTTAATAAAACGTTGTGAACATAATTTTATGTTAATTTCCTTTTTTACGAAAAATGAAATTATTTTTATATGTACATTTTATTCCTGTGTCCTCTTGGATTAAATGCATAAAATAATCAGTACAAAATATGTGTTTTATTCCAACTAGTTTCTAATACAATCAGATAATTTCATATAACAAATAATTTAAAAACAGTAAATAAATGTAGCGTTAGCTATTCATATTGCACATCGAGGATTCAGTTGGATTCAGTGTACGTATGTTCAGAACGAACACACCAGCAGGGTTAATAGGGATACATGAGTCCTTATAATATGAATCATAGGCTTACTAAGCTTCAATCTAGCTTTCTACTACTGCCAAATCACAGGAAAAAATGACAGTACACAAACCCATTTTTCTTTTTGAATTCTACTACATAAGTCAGGATTTCTGGAACAATGAGTAACTTATTTTATACACTAGGTGGCCAAAAGTATCCGGACACTTTCAAAAATTCACATTTTTACATATAGCTGGAGAAATAAGTGATCAATTGTTCTTTAACTTTAGTCATACAAAATATAGGCTTCACCGAACATTTCCAAGTTGAAATTAAATTACCCTTGCATTTGGGGGACGATAAGAAGGGGGGTCGAAAGAATAACCGCTTTTTGACCATAACTCTTTGAAAATAGCTCGGAATAAGCTGTGCATTTCAGTAATTAATTAGCATACTATGTATAATTACTATACAAATTCAAATGAACGCACCACTCTTACTTCCGCAGATATGAAACATTTTTTAAAAAACGGCAATTTTATTTGAAGGGTTTTTGCTCATAACACGCAGAGTTTTGATCAAACCTTATCAAAACTTCAGGAAAAATGACAAAATACAAGAGAAAGAACATACTAAAACGGTTTTTAAAAATATTAAAAATCCGATGAGATATGAACGTTAAAAGGAAAAAAAATTTCACGGCGCATGCGCGAACGACAGAAATTTATAACTACGAAAATATTGTAGCCTGGTATATACTGCATCTTATAAAAAAAGTTCCAGTTGAATATCATGAAAATTGAAAAAGATATCAGCGATCTAGTGAGCTGTATTTCATTCATTCTCAGACAATACATACATAGTGAGGGTCTGTCCACAAAGAGCTATTTTTAAAATAAAGGTTATTTCGTCATCGTTCAAAACCAACGTTTCAGGGGGTCTCCGGATACTTTTGGCCACCTACTTATAATGTCTTTTTGGCCGAATGGGCGAAATGTGACTTCTATGCCAAATATAAATTTTTAAACAGTATACAATTTAACATTGAAAAATATGCTCGATTGTCCCCACACTATTTGTGAACAACCCCTCTCCATTTATGAATTGACTGCAAATGAATGAATTACAGCTCACTAGATCGCTGATATCTTTTTCAATTTTTACGATATTCAACTGGAACTTTTTTTATAAGATGCAGTATACACCAGGCTACAATATTTTTGTAGTTATAAATTTCTGTCTTTCGCGCATGCGCCGTGCAAAATTATTTCCTTTTAACGTTCATATCTCATCGGATTTTTAATATTTTTAAAAACCGTTTTAGTATGTTCTTTCTCTTGTATTTTGTCATCTTTCCTGAAGTTTTGATAAGGTTTGATCAAAAACTCTGCGTGTTATGAGCAAAAACCCTTCAAATAAAATTGCCGTTTTTAAAAAAATGTTTCATATCTTCGAAAGAAAGAGTGGTACGTTCATTTAAATTTGTACAGTAATTATACATAGTATGCTAATTAATTACTGAAATGCATAGCTTATTCCGAGCTATTTTCAAAGAGTTATGGTCAAAAAGCGGTTTTTCTTTCGACCCCCCTTCTTATCGTCCCCCAAATGCAAGGGTAATTTAATTTCAACTTGGAAATGTTCGGTGAAGAATATATTTTGTATGACTAAAGTTAAAGAACAATTGATCACTTATTTCTCGAGTTATATCTAAAAATGTAAATTTTTGAAAGTGTCCGGATACTTTCGGCCACCTAGTGTACTAGTAAACTGCAGTGAACCATGAGGGAAAACAAAATTGACAGTGAAATGAGATTAGGCGATTTTGACAAGACACTTTAAATGAATGTTACTACTGTTTAATCTTTTATCGTACGACCTTCCTCGCATTTGCGCATGACTGAGGTCTCTTCTGATTTTTCCAAAACAGGGGAAAATGCAAAGTACTGTCTGATCTTTGGTAAAACCTTACACGCATTTACGCATGCGTCAGGTTTTCCCTGATCTTACCAAAAATAAGGGTGTTAGTTAAGATAACAATAAGAAGAAGAAGAATAAAAAGTATTTTGAGCGGTATCAAACAACATGGAACGATGCTAATTTCAAATACATAGTTTAGTTGAATATGTCAAAATAATGTAGTAAATGCAAGTTTTAAATTGGAAATTTGGGAAAGCTATTACCCACAATCTATCTACCCTTTTTTAAGTGGAACTGCTCGAGAGTTCCAGGCGCGGCTTTCACGAACGGACAGTAACATTCAACCAAGAAGTAAAAACCGAAAGCATCAGCAAATGCGTCTCCTAACCTGTCACCCTTTTTTCAAATGGAAGCTTTCATAACTGCCAGGCGGGCCTTTTGCGGTTGGACAGTACATTTTGGTCTGATTGCAAACTGAAGATAACGATAAAAACTTGATCTAGAAAATTTTTGCTGCACAGAAAGCGATTGGTCTCCAGGGTTTTATTAGGCGTCCCCACCGTGTACTAGTATAAATTTGGGTTTTCAGTTTTGAATTTCAAAAATCATAGCAATTTGTTTTCTCATAACTTCATATTTGTCAGAAATTAGACGAAAACGTTATTATTTGTGGAGGGGGGGGGGATATGAATTTAAACTTTTCTTATGATTGTTATTACTATTATTATTAATTTATTTTATTTTCAAATTTGTTGCATTATGCTATGCATTATTACGTATAAATGGGAGAACAAAAGAACACAAAGGAAGAAAAATAAAAATTAAGATAAAATAAATAAAGTCTTGAATTTCTGACACGCAATTTGGCACTTTATTTTGTTAAAAATGATTAACATTTTTTTGAAAGCAGGCAGTATTATTTTAAGCATAGAGAGGAAGCATTTACGCTTTCTCAGAAACAACACTTTTGGATATCATTATTGAATTTGTTAAAGCTAAAACCAAGACTAAGAGCGAAAACAATTGCTAAGAAGAAAATCCTTAAAACTTAGAAAGGAGGAAGACATTTTACGTAAAATTCTTTGAACGCAAAGAAAATACTTACCCACCTCTTCATGTGAAACTCGGTCTTTCTAAAGAGTTTATTAAGGTCTTACAAAAAGTGGGAAAATTCTTTAAGCATCTCCACAAGAAATTTTCCATCCAATCAGAAACAAAAGTAAAATAAGATTTTTTTTCTCTTTCCAGACATTACACGTTTGCTTTGATGAAAACTTCTTGTATACGATGGCTGGAATAGAAAAAGACTCCTGGAGCTACTCCAAAAGTGTTGTTAATTTCCTTCGCGATGATAAAGACACTGAATATTCACCCATTGTTGAAAACAGTCTTAAAAAGTTTAATACTCTAGCATGTTCAATGAGCAATAAAATTTATTCTTTCGATGAGTTCTTGAGCTTTTTTTCTTTACTTTTCTTTTTTTAGTAACTAGTTCTAATGCATTAGAAAAGAGAGAGTGTTCGTTTTGGAACATTTTCTCACATAAAAGAACACCGAAGTGGATTAAAACTATAATCACTTGCCTTCCTGCTGTTATATACTCCATAGAATTTTGAAAAAAGAAAGAAATACTTCTGATCTTGATACCGAAAGAATGAAACTTTTTTCCCGTGTTTTTTACTAAAAGTAAATAAGTGGATTTCCCTCATCTTAAATTCAATACTTTTCAAGAAAATACATTTAAAACCTCTTGAAACGGCTTGAACCTGGAAGTCTCGTATAAAAGTTCTTTTAGTCATATTTTGGAACATAAAGTATTACAAGAGTAAAATTTGGTCTATGAGCTGACCGTTCTAACTAACGGTTTGTAATTATAGCTTAAAAACTTCATTATACCACAATATTTAAATACATTCTATTTTAAAGCGTTTTCATAATGTTCACTGACATTTCAACTTATTTCAAGTAAAACAAAAGAAACACCGTTTGTGTTTTAAAAATTATTCACTAGAAAGCACTTAAAACAGTGTATAGAACAAAATTTAGGAAATTTGTTTGCTGCACTTACCAAGGCCGAATCATTCTAAGCTGTTCATAAGATCAAAAAGTGAAGGAAAAATCAACTTTGAGTTGTGTTTTCACTTGAATTAAATCTAAGAAACACAAAATGTATGTATCAGTCACAAAATAACGCCTAACTGCGAAAGATTACGGGTTACGCACCGTAAAATAATTCAAAACATTTCCAGGAAAATAATGGCCAGCTAATGTGCTTAAGTTCCACTAGTACATTTTGTAAAAAACGGAAAATTTTCAGGTAAAAGCTAAAAGGAAAGGTCACTTCGTTTTTGTGTTAAGTTATACCCGCGCTGTGAACTTAAAGCTAATTAATAATTGAAACAGTGAATATGGGTTAAAGTAGCAAAATAGGTAAGATAGCGAAGGCGGAGAAGTGCAGTCAATAAGGAAAGGTAGTGTAACTTGAAACTAATTTATGAAAACAATGTCTAAAATCCTATTTACTTACCATATTTTTTATTTTATGACGTCAGTTCCTTCTCTTGTTTAGCTACTTCATTTTTTACAAACCAAAAAATGTCATTTTAAAAACAGGAGAAATGAGCTTATAAAACTATGTGGGGTTGCCCAAGGTACACTTTAATATTGTACTTTGAGCTAAAAAAATTGCATACTTTGAGCCACGTCTGAATTAGTTACATAACACATATAATGCGAAGTTATTTATCTACAAATTATTTTCATCTACTTAATAGACACTAATAACACTCTAAATACTTCAAAAACAGACAGGGTACGACTGTCAATCTTCTATAAAAGCTTTTTTTTTTTTTTTTTTTTTTTTTTTTTAAGCTCTGCTAAAGTCTTAAAATTTGTCTGACCTTTGCTAAACCTTTTCTAATGATAAACAACTAACTCCATTTTCTCACTTAATTTCAAGCTGAAAATGACAATAATTTGAGAAATCTCCAGACTTAAGTAAATACTTAGTAAAGTTTTATAAATAGCCACCCCCCCTCCATCTCGAAAAAAGAGAAAAAGACACCCAATGTGTTTCTTAACGAAGATTTTAAAATATCTCTGATTAATTACTGGGAGAACATAATATTGCACATAGGTTAAAGCGAAGAAATGTACCATTCACCATAGATTTGTTAAAATAAACCATTGGCACTATGGGGCCAGTCACTTCTGATGGTTTAAGAACAAAGCAATTCATGCAATGCAATTCCGTTTAATTACATTAAACGCTGAAAATTAACCCTTTTTTTCTAGGCTTTAATACTCGCGACCCCTTCGTTATTGCAAACATTTTGAGTGTTTCGATATACTCCAACTAAGCGTACATAATCAACTTTTCGTTCTGTTCACACAAAGTTAACTAAATCACCGTATCTTCATTGAAAATTGTGACCCACGAAAATAAATGCTTTTGCAGTAAACAGATAATACTTTTAAATATTTTCAAATATTGCCGACACTATAACGTACAAAAATAAATAATCGATGCAAACACTACACCTAGCTACCGTAAAGGGAAGATGCACGATGCTATTAGAACTAATTTGAAGTGTAGAAATAACGAGATATGAATTGGACTTCTAAATTGCATCCCATATAAACACAATTACAGAAAAACACACATAAAACAACAACAGTAGTCAGAAAAACCAAATCAATATTTGCTAGAGAGCAAGTTTTAATCAATCATGTGTGTTGCATAGACAACTGAAAGAATCCAAAAACAAACGGCCAAAATCTTTTACTTCGAGGGAGAAAAAAGTCCCAAATTTAATTATGGTGCTCTACAAAGCGATTGAAAGCTTTGGGAAATTATATTTCTTACTTTTTTCGGGCTTATTTAATCATTATTTTTGCCTCACTTAATGTAAATAGAAAGAAATAGAAAGAGTGAAAGCTTTATTCTGTTTTTTTTTTCTCTCACGTGATACGTTAATTTGACTTGGAAGATGTTTTTTCCTTTCTTCGTGAAAACTCGTGACACTCATTGGAAAGATCATAAGCATAAAACTTCAGAGTCAATTCTGGTAACATCTATTACTTAATTAACCTCCAACGAAGAGACAAAAAATGTGGAGAAGGCAAATGTGATCTAATTTTATGTCGAGTGAATGAAAGATGCTTTTCCCTTACAAATGAAAAAAGGGGATAAAACACTTATTTTAATCAAAATGCCATCAAAAAAGGTTTAACTTTCTGAGATAGATTTAAGAATTTTCAAATTTAAGGCAATTTTCATTACATTACTTAGATTCGCTATTTTATTTTTAGAACACAATAAATGCAGAAAATTATTTTCTTTCTTTAGTGCATTCTTTAGTTCACAACTTTTTTTATGAAAAAACTTTTATGAAGAAAAAGGTATTTTGCTTTTAGTTTTTTTAGTTTGATTTTCATCACCTACTAACTAATTAATTTTAGAGTAACGACAAAATAACTGCATTCAATTCAAAAAGCGCGACATCTAAAATTCAGTTTTACAGTATCATGTTTGACTAAACATAAATTTTTGATCTAATTTTCACACGCTGATAAATCATAAATCTCATGTTGCGATTTTGCACTAAAAATAAAGAGAGAGAGATATCTTTCAAAATTCAAATCGTGCAAAAAGGTCTATTTAAGCTTTAGAAATGCAATGTTCAAAAGAATTTTATGCAATCTGAATGTGCATTATTGAGTCTGTAGAAAGTGCGTAATACTACGAGGGTATCTTGTGATTATCCCGCAAACTCTTCATTGTAAAAAATAACCTGTTGTTTTAACAGTATAATACTAACAGCAAAAGTTTCAGTTCAAAACTATAAAATGCACTGTAATAAACAGTAAAATTAGCAATTTCACAGTTCATTACTGTACTCCTAAACGGTTTTATTTTTTCTCTAAAAACTTTTTTTCGTGAGATATAGCTATTTGTTTCTCCAGGATAAGTAAAAATTAGGCATAATTTATCTTTATACTAAATGTAGACCAATGAAAAGTAATTTATTGCTGAATAATTAGAATAGATTACATAAGTGAAACTAGTGATCAGAGAAGTCTGACTTGGATGGAGCGGTCGAGTGTTCGAATCCCGGTTCGGCAGGATGTACTTTCTCTCTCTCCTGTAACTGTCATTTCTTTGTGTGAATGTGGTGTCCTGTAGTGAAAGTTTTTCAACCTTATAAATGGGTTCCTATGGCGTGCGTGTACTGTGAAAGTCGGACTTCACACCAAATTATGGTACAGTAGGAACGCACCACAAATTGCCAGCCTGCTTGGCGCAATACAACTTCAACTTCAGAAACCGACAGGTTTCACCATGAGGAGACGAAGGCCTGCGTACGGTGCGCCTTGCCTTCGCAAAATCTAAGTGGAGAACAAAATGAAAGATGGGAAGATTAGTCCCTCAACTAGGGGGAACAAATTGTGAATAATGAATAAAACAAAGTATCAGTTGAAAAAGGAAAGGACAGAAGCACAAAAGACCATGCACATTGAGGAGTGGGAAAGCAAGAAAATCATCAGCATAAGATAAGAGGTTCTGAGGGATAAGTTTTTTCAGAGAATCTCTGGCATCTTTGTAGAGAGTGCAGTCTTGGAGGCGATGATGAATTGTATCAATTTCCTTACATGTGTTGCACATTGGGTTGGATTCCAATTTAAGTTTGAAGAGTTTGTCTCTAGAGAGATAACAGTTCGTGATCAGCCTGTTTATCTTAACTTCTTGCTTCTTGTTGTTGATTCTGCCGCTATGATTGTTTAAAATGAGCTTTCTATTTTTAAATTTTTTATAGTATTTGCTTTTTTCCCATTTTTTTCTCTAGAATCTTTGACTATGGAGAGGGTATAATTCCTGCAGTCTTTCCATGTGGTACAAGATATTTTGGGGGTGGTACTAATGCTAACTGCTTCCTTTGCTAGAGAGTCAGCGTAATCATTAAGCTCAGTACCAGAGTGACCAGGTATCCAGGTGACTGTAATACGATTGCTGGGAGGGAAACTGGAGAGTGAAGTTCTAGTAGCAGTAATTAGAGTGTCTTCCTTATTTTTTTTGATTCTATAGCTTTGATGGCTCAATACAACAACAACATAAATTTAAAAAAAACACTGTTGCCAGATACTGCATGAAAAATTTGTCGAAATAATTATTTTTGAAGCGAAATTATAGAAAAAATAGAAATAACTTTTTCAAAAAATCCTGACGTGATGGAAAAAAATGGTGGTCACTTTCGAAATCGGGAAGGCAAGAAACATAAGAATCAGTGAAAACGGTTTTTTTATTTTTCCCAAAACTAAATTTCACAGGGTTGTATTACTTTCTACTGCAACTATTTAGCTAAGAGGAATTTTAGTAAAATCTCTTATTCGTTGATTGTTTTTATCAGTGTTATTATTAGTTTAAGTGAGAAAAATCTTATAACTACTGTTAAAAATTCTGAAACCTGCTGTTAAGTGACTGCTTTAATTAATTTTTAAAAATCAAGACAGAAAAGAATTGTTTCCTATTTTGATTCCACACTCTATAAAATAATCAGATAAAACTGATAGTTATCAACGAATTGTTATCATCAGAAGTACTACAACCTATTTCGATCAAATAAACAAAGTTCTGATCGCTTGGAATGCTGTGTTTTACATTTTACTGTCTATGTATATAGTATAATGTTTTTTTACCCCGCTCAACCGTTTTACTTGTTGCAACTTTTTAAAACACTGTGTATTTTCTGATATGCAACTGAATATAGAACAGTTTAAGATGAAAACCCTCATTCATAAGTTTAATATTATTCTTGAGTTCGCTTAAAATATTTATTCTCTGTATCTACCTTTAACTACAGCCTTAAGTTCTTACACTTTTTATGGTTGCTTATTTCACAATTTACAGTAGCACTTACTAAAAAGATTGTGAAGTTGAATGAAAATCTAATTCACAAAAAAGTTCTAATTTAAAGCTCTTTTCGCTATTCTTCCATTTCAGAATCAATAGCAAATTTCGTCATTCTTTTTTTAAAATGACAGTTTTTCCAAATTGTTCAGGATTTATTTGAAACTTCAGAAGTTTTTTTTTTAAGTAATGATTTCAACTGCAACTCCTTTGAAATATTTTTTCTATCTCATAAAAACTTTGAGAGGACAACGGAGTATTTAGAACATTTTTTTTTCATAAGTGTGAACATTTAAGACTTGTCCGAAGATGGGCACGAAAGTAATCAAGAATTTTTTAAAAAAGCTGTCGTTTCGAGTTAACAAATTGCAAAAAAAAAAAAAAAAAAAAAAAAACGTATTTTGAAATTTTAAATGTTTGATTGTATTGTTTATTTTTTTCTTTTTTTTTTTTTTTTTTTTTTGTTCTTCTTTCTTTCAATGCTCTTCAAAAAATGTTTCTTAGGAAATTTTACTTAGTTCCAGAATTGAAAAGATGGAAAATCAATAAAGTTTGCTAAGATGAAAATATGTTAATCTTTGTACTGATTTGTGCATTCGTTAGTTACATTTTAATTACAACATATATCAATTAAAGAGTTTTCTTTTCATTTCAACTGTGAGTTCAAATAGTTAAAAAACATAAGTACAGGATTATCGACTTGAACAAGTAGGACAAGTAACCAAACTCTCTATTTCCTCCTCATATCTTTATATTAACGTTTCACAAACTTCTCATTAACAGTGTAGGATCTCATAAAGTGCAAAGCTATCGTTGCGTGACATTTTGCACAACTTCCTGATTTCTACCAAGCAATCCACGTGTATAAATCTAAATGTTAAAGGTAATCAAGCTACTGCAACATGTTAATTTTAACCCATAGGTGTTACAATGAGGAAATCTTTAAATTACTCCAGCCTTTTACAATTTGTAACGTTATTAGTTACATTAAATGCTCTTTATATTCAGAATATTCAGAATATTATATAGAATAATAACAAACGTTTTTAATTAAAGGTATATTTAGACAGTATTGCTTAGCGAAGGAAGTGATTATTTTTAATGAATAACAATACATGCTATGATAATTTTCCACAAAAAGATTGATGTAACTTAATGTACAGAATCATGTTGTTATTATGCAAGATTTTAGCCTCCTGTTGTTCAAAATGATGCAACCTTTTCTTACCAAAGACTTTTGGAGTTATACTTTTTTAGTTATTTCAGCTAGTGTTGGGCAAATTTTAATTGCGTGGACAATTAAAGATTTACAATTGATTAATTGGCAAATGTTATCACAACAACTAACAATTGATCAATATTAATTGTGGAAAATTATAATTAAAAATTTACGAGTATTACTTGTTAACTAGTAGTAACAGCTAGCAATTAATTAATTGTTAATGTAGTTTACTACAGTTGACAATTAATTGTTAATTGTAGTTTACCACAGTTAATAATAGGTTAATTGTTAATTGTAGTAAACTACAGTTAACAATTCATTGTTAATTGTTTTGTGAATTTTAATTAAAACTAACTCTTAAAAAAATTACTGGCTTTGTATAATATACTTGCACAGGCGACGGGTCTGCCTGGGATGTGGACGTGTACCATATTACTATCTAACTATTTAAATACACGTGTTAGCAACAAATGAACTAACAATGCAAATAAATCATTAGTAACGTTAATGAAACTTATTGAAACGTTGAAAACACAAACACAACATTAATGAACCGTAATGCATATTGATACATAAAGATAACTTAATTTTAATTGTTTTACAAAACAATTAAAAAAAATATTTGCAAATATATAAATTATGAGAAACGATTAACGTAGAATAATTCAATTAAATTAACTGCAAAGCTCAATTAATAGTTAATAGCAATAATTTAATTGCAATAATTTAATTATAATTAACAAGACAATTGAAAAAATAATTGATTAATTCCATAAGTTGTTTCAGCATTTTAGACTTGTAACAGAAGAAATGAAGCTAAGTGGATGTGAAAAGATGTAGTCATTAATCGGCAAGGCACATCGACTATCCTTATCTATTATACCTTGTTTACATGCTTATTATCATATCTCGTTTCAAAATCTATCTTCAGAAATAATGTCAATAAAAATTTAAGACCGTATCTTTCTTCATAGAAAAAAAATTAACTTTTTTTTTCTAGAATCGAAATTTAGCTAGGTTGGAATACTGCCATGTGAAGTTGGAGGAGTATTTGTAAAAGTTACGTTTTGTGCTCCATACTAAAAATAGGGATATACTGCATTTTGACACTTTTTTTAATGCTCAAATTTCAGCGGAAACCAAATAAGTAAGCTCGTACAGTAAAGCTAAAATACAAAAGCTGGAAAAAAAAACAAAACAAATGAAAGATGAAAAAAATTGCAGTTACCAAAAAAAAAAAAAAAACGAGTCGTTCAAAATCGAAAACATATCATCTCAATACCACATATTTTAAAAGATTCCATCTTGATGTGAATTTTATTTTTTTATTTAAAAAACTACATAACTTATGTAAATATGTTCAGACAAATCTTAAGTTTCTCTAGAACTATTTCTAACTAGTATTTTGCTTCCGCAGTTTTTGTCATTTTTTCTCATTGGTAATAAATATTCCATATTGAACTTTTTGTGCTACATGAAAAAAGAAATACATAAGTAAAAATAACAACTATATCTTTTTTAAGCTTCGGAGTCATTAATTGCTGAGCCATTTTTTTCTATAAAATTTGAAAAAAAAAAAAAAAAAAAAAAAAAAAACAAAGTATGCAATAACATTACGCATTTTCTTTTAATTAATCACCGTTATTACCTATAATTATCCTAGATCATACTTTATGTTCACAAACTTATACCGAAATAGTTCTGATTGTTATAGATCGACCTGAGGTACTTTTATAATATTGCTTTTGTACCTTCTTTAATGCTATTTTTGTTGCTGCGATTCCCGGTCTTTTAGACCAGTACTCAAATATTTAAATCCATATGAAACTGATGTGCCCTTTTCTAAATCTACTCTATGTTAACGTGCATGTGTGTGTGTGTGGGTATCGATACTTAAAATGTTCCTGTCATAGCCCCTAAAGAATTTTTTACTATATCGTTAAACTTTTAGATTTTGCCAGATTTCACTCGCCTTGACATTACGTAACTTGTATAGTACACTGTAAAAAAATAATGATGTTTTTACAGTATAATACAGCTAATTTTATAGCAGTAAACTAAAAATGGCCAATTTTACAGAATTAAACTGTAAAATTGCTAACTTAACAGTTTATTACAGTGCATTTTACAGTTTTAAAATGAAGTCTCAGCTACCAGTATTATATTGCCGTTTTTACAGTATAATACAGCTAAAATTTACGGCAATCAACTGTAAAATTGCTAACTTTATAGTAAGAAACTGTAAAATTGTTAGTTTTTAAGTTTATTACTGCACATTTTACAGTTTAAATTGGAACCTCGGCTGCCAGTATTATACAGTAAAAACAACAGCTCATTTTTTGCAGTGTATATCTTTGATCTTAATATAATCATTTAGCCTTAAATATCTGTAATTTTAAGCCACTTTTATACTATATGTTTAATTTGCTTGAAGGTGTCATTATAGAAAGTCGTCGAGAAATTAATTGAATTTCTTAAAATTCAATTTGTGTCATCATATACACTGGCGGAAAAAAAAAATCCCAACACCAAGAAAAAATTGCCGTAGAGTAATGAAATTTGGGTAATGCAATTGTCTAGATAACATGTTTAATTGATTAAATGTACAAGATCACTGGCTAATTTAAGCTCAAGAAAATGCTGTGCAAATGTGAAATTATGTTAATTTAATAGAGGGTGTAACCTCCAGAATTTTGAAGGCAAGCCTGCAAGCGTGCATGCATTATGTCATACAGGTGCCTAATGTCACTTTGTGGTATGGAGTGCCATGCTTGTTGCACTTGTTGTGTCAATACTAGGACCGTCATTGCTGACTATGGATGATGCTCGAGGTGCCATCCCATGATATCCCATACGTTATCAATTGGAGACAGACCTGGTGAATTTTCAGGTCATGGTAACATGTCAGCACTCTGTAGAGCACATTGCGTTACAGCAGCGATGTGAGGGCGAGCGTTATCTGGTTGGAAAACGCCCCCTTGAATGCTACTCATGAAGGGCAGTACTACTGGTTAAATTAACAGACTGACGACCAATTTTCAGTCAGTGAGTTTGGGATAACCACAAGAATGCCCCTGCTGTCGTAGGAAATTGCTCCAGAGACCATAACTCCAGGTGTGAGTCCCGTGTGTCTAGGCCGTAGACCGCTAGGATGCAGGCGCTCCCCTGGCCTCCTTCTGACCAATATACAGCCACCACTGGCACTAATTCAGAATCTGTTTTCATCAAAAATTACAACAGATCTCCACTCCGACCTCCAGTGAGCTCTGTCGTGGCACCACTGCCGTCGGAAAAGGCAATGGTTTGCAGTCAATGGAATACCGGCTACAGGCTGCCTGACTCGGAGCTGTCCTTGAAGTAAACAGTTTCTTACCGTTCCTTGGGTCACGACGGTACCAACTGCAGCTCGAATGTCAGCCGCAGATGCAGTACGATGCGCCACAGCCGTACGCAAGATTTGGCGATCTTCCTTCTCAGTCGTGCCACGTGGCAGCTCGGAACTCGATCTTCTTGAGGTAGTACCATCCCTTGACCATAGCTTCCAATAATCATGCACGGTGGAAACATTCCCACCCAAGTCTTTCTGCAATATCGCGAAATGAAAATCCACCTTCTCGTAGCCAAATTGTACGACCTCGTGCAAACTCGGTGAGCTGTTGATAATGGCTTCTTCGTCTTCTTGGAGGTATTCCTGGCTAACATGAACGCAATTCGTCAAATTTCACGGAAAAATAATACACACGAGCTTCATAACACGCCTTTAAAACAAGCCTTATTTGCATGTTCTGAGTGACGCCAGCTGCGCCACACTTATGCGCGGAACACGAAATTTCAATAGATGTCATCTTTCAGTTGTATAAACACGCCCACCAAATTTCGTTTATCTAACTTAAGTCTTTCTTGGTGTTGGGATTTTTTTTTCCGCCAGTGTACATACATACAATGTACATACATACATGCACACATACACACATACATACATACATACATACATACATACATATATAGCAATTTTGTGCTATCAGGAATCAGGAAGACTAGTAAATTATTATCCGTAGAGAAGGACATACGTAAATTAAGTCTACCCAAACGTCAAAAAACTCTTTATTCCACCAATGTTAGTAAGATAAATTGTATTTTACTGCTAATCTCTCTGATGCGTACTTGCAATGCAGTATTGACCCCAAATTAGTCCTGGTAATGTAAATTCAGTGCGAACTGCAATTACAATTAATCCTAAGAACGTTCAAAATTGCTACGTAATGGGCGCAGGATATGGTGAATTTAACAGTATTAGAAACTGACGGCGGCAGACCCTCTCCCGCAGCAGGCAGTAATTCTGATTTCGACTGTAAGCATAATAGACGTTTAATTGCACCATATCTGTAATCAGATCCATATCTCGAAGCGATAGAGCAGTCCTTAGAAATAACAATGACAATTCAAGCATTATGCTCATTTTTTATTTATAGTAATCTAATAAAGTGAAAAGGGTAAATGAAAGTAATAGCCATAATAAAAATCATAAATAACAAAAAAATAACGTTAAATAAAGTTGAAAATTATTAAGCTCACACACATTTTTTTCAAATTGTTTGAAAAATTTTTGAATAAAAAATATGTTTAACTGCACTGTAAAAACGAATGTTGTTTTTACTGTATAATAGAGCTAATTGTATAGTAATTTTACATTAATAAACTGGAAAGTTGCTAATTTAACAGTAGTAAACTATGAAATTGAAGTAAATGAACTAAAACTGTAATGTACTAACAGTAATGAACTAAAATTGTTAGTTTTACAGTTCATTACTCTGAATTTTACAGTTTTAAACCCGAACCTTTGCTGCCAGTATTACACTGTTGTTTTTGAAGTATAATACAACAAATATTATGTTAATAAACTATAAAATTACTAATTTTACTGTAATAAACTATAAAATTGCTAGTTTTACGGTAATAAACTGTAAAATTGGTAGTTTTACAGTAATAAACTGTACATTAGCTAGTTTTGCAGTAATAAACTGTAAAACTGCTAAATTTTACAGTAGTAAAGTCAAAATTGCTAGTTTACGGTAATGAACTGTGAAATTGCTAGTTTTACAGTTTAGTATTGCGCTTTTACAGTTTTAAACTGAAACCTCGTATTTAGTATCATACTGCAAAAACAACAACTTTTTTTATTTTGCAATGTATTAAGAGTTTTACGCATTCATAAAACATTTTTTTGAGATTTGGGTATGGAGACTTGAACTAAAAGGAGAGCGGTGGTGACCTTCTTTACTTCCCTATGCCAGATAAAATGCGATGTTAATTACTTTTCTCAGCAACCCATACTTAAAATGAGTTAGAAGAATAAATACAGCAAAAAATCACTGGACATATTCAAAGCTGTACTTTAAAAAAAAAAGAGAAAGATAGAAGTTCATACTGAAAAGGTTTGTAACATCAGTCATATAAAGTGCATGTTATACATACTTTGGTTCATCATACGCAATAAAAATTTAAAGTTAGTAAAATCACAATTGAATTTACGAAATCAATTTCAAATTAATAGGGGTTTGGATTAACGCATGCTTTAAAGCGCCGAAGTTGAAATGTTTTCTTCTAAATTATAAAACTTTAATGTACAACGACTCTCTTTCTACACTAGTCGAATTTTCTACGTAAAAATCTGATTAACTTTTTTTAAAAAATGTGAATCCTTTTTAAAATGATCAATTCTTTTATTGCGGTGTCCAGTTGGTTGACGCCTAGTTCTCTCACTGATTTCTTATAGCGTGTTGAACATTTTGCACTGATGAGGCTCCATAATAGCTTCGAAATAGCTATATGCTGTAAATTCTCTATTATGTGTGATTTTTACATTGGTTTTTACTTCAATCGAAGCAAAAATTATTTTGCAAAATAATAATAATAATAATATTGCTTAAAAGTATTTCATAATTATGACTTTAAAATAATTCTGTTGCTTAAAAACTGCTTTCATATAATCTGTTTATCATAATCCCAGTCAATTTTTAATAAAAATATTGTATTGTCGTAATATAACTGGTTTTAAATCTATACCCCAAAGCTAAGTACAGTGTCACAGCTTAAGAGCCTGTTGAAATTTAATTTTCAAAGGAAAATTATGAGGGAAAATTATGAAAAAAATACATTTATAAGCTCAAAAGTTCTAAAATATGTTTTGCAGTTAAAATTTCGTCAAAACCAAAATTAGAAAAATCATAACAAAACCATATAAAAATATCCCCTTGGGTCCCCCTTCTTCCCTCTTTCATTAAATCTCTCAACGCATGTCACAGTTGCTATTACCAGGGGTGCCCGACACACAAAGCATGTTTAAAAAATAAAACGATTGTGATGGCTGAATAAAGCCTAAAGTTTAGTTTTTTAATGCAGGGGAGCCCCCCCCCAAGCTAATGGTGCAAATTCCCTCCACATTTTTCTCAACTCTCTTGTGTTTTTTATCTATATTTTTACCCTGTTTTTTTATTTTATTTTTAAAAATATTATTTACCTCTTTTTTTAATTATGGCTATTATTTTTTATATATAATTATTTTTTTAAGTTCAAATTATGCACAAAATATAATCACTTTTTTTCCCTTTCAGATATTGAAAGCACACACACACACAAATAAATAATAAAGAAATAAAAGAAATGATTTAAATTAGAAAAAATATATTAATGAATATTTTTTATGAAAAAAAATCAGTAAATAATTTAAATTAAAAAAAATAAATAATTTCAATCTATATACATAAATGACTACTTGTGTATGTATGTATGTATGTATGTATGTATGTATGTATGTATGTATGTATGTATGTCCGGGGTAATCTTCAAAACTACTGGACTGATTTTAACAATTTTTTCCCGTAGATAGCTTACATTAACAGGAATCAGGATCGGCTATAATTTATTTCTAAAAAACTTAGTTTTAAAAAGTTATTATAAAAAACAGTAAATTTCATATAGTTGATTAAATTTTCATCCCATTAAATGATTAAATTTTCAGTCCATTGATAAAAAATGTGTTGCCTTGCAACAACAACATTAATAGTAATCATAATGAAAATTTTGAACCAAGGCTTCTCTAGAGTAAGTATGAAATTTATTGCTTTCTTAGGATTTTCAAATTCATCTATGCCAATAATAGGGGTAAATAAAAAGGGAATTGATTTTGGCAACACATAGAAAACAGAAAGGGTTTAGAGGCAAAAA
Organism: Uloborus plumipes; assembly: GCA_038373865.1. NCBI lineage: Eukaryota > Metazoa > Arthropoda > Arachnida > Araneae > Uloboridae > Uloborus > Uloborus plumipes. Next base: position 334,419 of record JAXGGA010000047.1, on the reverse strand, counting down.
ACATTCTTAATCACATCAGATGTTTTTACCAACTGCGTTTTCACAAATGGAGTCACAAGGATAGAAACTGTAATAATGGGACTTATTTAACGTGCAATATTTGGAAATGGTTGACTCCAGTGAGATTGATACTGTAAATATATATTTATTTTAATATACCAAGCGTATAACAATTCCTATTTACCTAAACATTATTTGTAGCTTGCATTTGTATTTAGGGTGTGTAATGCAGTTTTTTAAAGTTATCCAGACAGAAAAATAGCCATTGTTTACAGAAGTATCCGTTTATGTACATAGATGTGTACTTTAATGTTAAAAAAATAATGAATGAGTTTCACTGAAACACATACTACGCGGCAGAAACCCGGGCAGAGCCGGGTACCCGGCTAGTAAATAAATAAATTAGTCGAAAAAAATCCCTCCTAAAAGTTTTGATGGCGCAACTTGCGTCATTATCACCCTCCCCCTGTGGGCACCCCTGATTTAATGTGCAATAATGTAAACTGAAAATATGAAACTAATATTTAGTTTTGATTCGGCATAATTTTTTATCCCATAAATACTATGAAAGAGACTTTCATTCAGATCAAGCAGACATCATCTACTTGTTACAAGGTTTTTATTTCGAAAACTTATAGTTTTCTATTTTAATTGCAATTAACATTTAAAATTATCACCTAATGATGGTCGATTTACTTAATTAACACTTAAGAAGTATTATGTATTTTTTACAAACTCACAATTAGGGCTTTTAAACTGCAAAACCTAAACCTTTATTCATTGTTAAATCTCATTATTTTTAATATACCACATGCTGTTCTAGAGGCTTTTACGAAGAAAATTCTGCGATCAAATTACTCTAGTTAATATCCTTCGACAAGCATAAGATTTATTACCATAATTAGGGAAACAAGTTTCAAAGAAATTTTATGCTATTTCAACGTACATACGCTGTTCAACAGGGGTATTTGAATAATGAAATTTTATCCTTATTCAAATTTACAAAGCCTCTTACAAAAGAGCCTTGAACGCATTATCTTTGAAATATTTATTAAAGAATATAGCTCCTTCACTAAACTTTTATCTTACGTATTTGAGCAAGTGTTCTTATTTGTTTCCTTTTCCTTAGTAAACATTTTCAAAAATCTTATTTAATAAATCTTTCTTTAATCCAGGGAATAGCATTTTAAGCGAAATATTTCTTAAGTAAAATCAAAGTTTTTTTTGGTGTAGGTACACGGACTTTTTTTCTATATTTTACTATAAATATCCCGTGTTTTGATAGAATGTCACTGGTGCATTTTAAAAAGCTTTTCAGCATTTAAAAGTAAAGAAATATTTACTAATAATTAACTAAGATTTAATAAGATACAGTGAACTCTCACTTATACACCGCCTCATTTATGCGCCTTTTTCACTTAAACGACGATTTTTAATGGTCCCAGCACACTCCATAGCAAAATAATAATAGTATCATTCCTTTATGCGTTGCTTTAAAGATAAACATTTCACTTATGCGCCGAATTTTCCGTAAAATGTAAAAAAGAATTTTTTTTCCAAAAAAAAAAAAAAAGCATTTTTCTTAACTTTCCTCTTCAATCTTTCGCTTTTATTACTCACGAAAGGCTTTTTTTCTGCATGAACTAGAGTTCCGAGAGGGACAATTACCTATTAAGGATCGATTTAAAGGGAACAGTTTGTAATTAGGTATGCTACAATTTTTGTCTTCTCTTTAACATTTTAGTTATGTTACAGTAATTGCCAAACCATAGTAATATGTCCCTTGTTTATAAAAACATTCTTATTCATTCTCTCATTGGAACCTATGTTGTGTTTTAGTCCTTTAAATAGGCTTGTTCACTTATACGTCTCTCTCACTTATGCGTCTTTTTCTGTCGGTCTCTTGGGCCGGCGCATAAGTGAGAGTTCACTGTAATTAGTGCATTTTTTGAAACACGATATCTTAGAATGTAATTTGTCTAGAAACACTTTTTGTCAAAAAACGTCATTAATATTATTCTCCATGTGGTCTGTCTCAATGAAGATACTAGACAAAGTATTTTTTAATTGTGTTTTTTAAAAACAGAAGGACAAAAAAAATCAATCTTTTCCCCAAAATTTGAAGTTTAAAAATACGTTTAAAACTTACTTTTCAACTGTTGGCTCTGATTTGAGGCAGACCACATAATATAATTATGATAGATAAATCTGCTGTTGTGTAATAATATTTGGAAGAAAGAAACGTAGGCAAAAAGACGATTCTTCAGAAATTGAATTTTTAAGATTTAGAAACACGTTTTCAGCAAGGGCAGCACCTCGAGAAAGTCCACTGTAACTCGAAAAATATTCCAAATAATATAAACAGATTAGTACTGTTTTAAAGCTAACATATTGGAGAATATTTTGAAACAATAGAAAAATATTGATATTTTGGTCGATTATCACGATTTCAAGTGTGTACATAAGGGTTAGCATTAGTGGTAGGTAATGGAATAAAGTCATACATGACGGACACGTTGCGAGAACCTTCGCCTAAGTCGAAATTTTGTAAAAAAGAATATTTATCAACGTATTCAGTAAATTTAGAGATTTGTAAACATTGCCCAAACTGTTTTAAATTAATGTTAATTTATAGTTTACCCTTACTGACATAAAAACTGAATTTTTAAAATATGATTTAAAAAACTGGATTTTTTAAATTATAATTTAAAAAAAAAAACGGGAATTTTAAAATATATTTTTAAAAAAACTGGAATTTTTAACATAAATTTGTCTTACCATGCACAAAAGCAATAATCAATGGCAGAGATATGTATGACATTAAAACCAGAAGTAATGATAAAATGCTGCACTATAGTAGTACTGTGCTGTAGATACAGTAATTGTAAATACAACCTTGAAAACAAAGATGGTGATCACTTTTGATCAGCGCGATCAAAACGCTATTCTAATAAAACCTATCATTATATTTGCTTATCCTTCTCTTTTATAACGTTTCCATCAATCCTACACTGCCAAAAATAGTTGTTTTTACAGTATAATACTGAAAGCAGAGGTTTCAGTTTCAAACTGTAAAAGCACAGTAATAAACTGTAAAACTAGCAACTTTACAGTTTATTACTGTAAAATTACTATAAAACTAGCTGCATTATACTGTAAAAACAACATTTCTTTTTTACAGTGCGACACCCCTTTTATTGATCTCTTTAATCCACAATACAAAAGTAGCTTTCATTTTCATCATGTAATCAGTTTGATTTGACACTATTTTATTAGCTTCAATCTACTTATATTAAAAACTGAGTATCTTTCTAACTATCTTTCTTTCTAACTATCTTTCTATGTCACGCTTCTTTCTCCTGAACGACAATGACCTGAAAGTCGAACCAGGTACCGATAGATAGGTAATTTTTCAGGCTTCATTAGTTTCAATTGATATAATTATACGATTTTAATTAGCGAAGATATCAATTAATAAGTAGTCAAGTTTAAAGCGATTAAGCCTAATAAATGATTAAATATGAAATCCATTCTTGCAAACCGTCGTTGCTATGAAACAGAAATAACAATGATAATGAGAATTTTGAATGAAGGCTTAACTAAATCAAACACGAAACTTATAAGCGGGCCACTTACGTAGAATTTTTATCGCTTAGCTACTTGTAATATTTTGAAACATTCATTTGTTGAAAAGCCATCTACTTATATTAAAAACTGAGTGTCTATGGCAGGAATTCAAGTGAAACACGGACGATCGCAACTCACTAATGCAATCGCAAATTCCCAAATTTGGATGCGTTACAATCGCTACGAGATGCGATTCTAATGTAATTCGACTTCCAGTAGCGATGGCAATTTGCGATCGTCTCAAAGCGATTGCAATGGTGTTTCACTTGAATTCGGCCCTATGTCTGCTTTTTTCTTTGAGCGAGCTGAACTTACTGAAACTCTCCTCACCATCTTGAAGGCGCGTAGCATCTCAATAATTCGAATGATTTTTTATATAGGAAAAAAGTAAAGGCGTGAAGCGCCTGTTAGCGAGCCGCCTTGGCGGGGAGTAGTTTCTTGAAAATTTCCTCACTGCTTTAAAGGCACGAAGTGCCCGTGCAACGCCGGGCCACGTGCGTGGTATGTCTTAAAATCGAATGAACATTAAATTCTATCAAATAATATAACTTCAGAATGAGGTAAAAGTTAGAGAAGGGGGACGTTATGCATCAACATGCCGCAGGAAGCTAATCTAGCTGCCCTGGCAGCTAGTACTGAACTTAAGGTCTGAAGTTTTACAGATTTACTTTTCTTAATTTTAATTGTATGTATGGAAGATTCACTCACACCTAATTGGTCGTGCTACCTTCGCCGCACTTCTTAGTTGTTCAAAAATATCAAGGATCTTAACCTTTTCTTACACTGCCAGGTACCGTCTCTTTTTCTTTATACGAGTCGCGTTCAAAAAGTAAGGGCCGTTTGCTTGTATTTAAATAATGACACTTCGAAGCACAGTTTTACTACTGCTGGGCCATTAACTGACTCATTGTGAAGCTACAGCGTCCTCTATTTCATTTCTGAAGTCGCATTGTTGTCCGTGAATGCAAAGAACAATGGTCACGAAAATCGTTGATCCCGCCAACTGTGAATTGCATTCTGTGATTCGGCGACAAATTAAGGCTTGTTATCCAAAACAAACGCCGTAGGAAATTGTCATCAGGCATAATCCTTCTCCCCGATAATGCGCATCCTCACACTGCTGCCAAAACCAAGGAGAAAATTTAAGATTTTCGTAGAGAACTTTTTGACCACCAACCGTACAGTCCCGATCTTGCACCTGGCGACTACTTCCTCTTACATTTTAAACAGCGGCCAGGTAGACAACCTTTTGAAACCGAAGAGGGACTTAAAAACGCTTGTCAACTGGTTCAACTCTCAGGCGGCGAGTTTCTACGCAGGGTTAAAGAAGCTGATGCAGCGGTACGAAAATTGCTTAGAAGTGAAAGGCGGTTATTGCAGAGAATTAAAGTAAGTTTGTACCAAACTAAATATGACATTATTTTTTTTTCTTATGAGTATATTCTTTTCTGCGACCAAACGGCCCTTACTTTTTGAACGCGCCTCGTACCTTCACAAACTTCAAGTGATGCAGTGCGCTTAGATACTATTATATTTCATCACTTTTTTTCTTTAGAATAAAGGAATAAATGATTTTTTTTTATTTATACACACTAACAAAGAGATGTTTAGACTAGTGCGATGAGGGATGTTTAGGAGTTAATGTCGGGGTCATATAATCCCAATCCGAACTTACGCTACCCTCCCTCCCCCGCTATGGGCTTAAAGATGTTTTATGAAATAATATTAACTATCAGTAACAAAAGGGAAATTGGAAACTAATTACGCTTTGTGAGAGAAACAGTTTTAAATGGGCAAAGAAATCTGAGCATATCGCTAAGGCTACAATAGTCAGCCTATTTAATGACAAAAATATTTTAAGTGAAACACTTGCTTGCATATGCGATAACAGTTTACTGGAGGAGAAAATTTTTGAAATGTTTCTTTAAGCAAAATATAAAAATAAAAATAGCACTTGCAGTTAAAAAAACTGTAAAAGATATTACTAAAACTTTTCCGATCAGATTATGCGCAAACGGAATATATTTCTCTTAAGCCATAAAATGTGAAATAATTTTGTACTTTAAAAAGAGAACTTTAAATTCGGAATTTTTGTTCCGAAAAAAAAGATTTTATTTTATTTTGAGCTGCTTCGGGTTTTATGCTTTAGCTTATCGTTTTTAGTGAAGGTATAATTCATAAACTGCAGGAAAATTTTTATGCAGTTTATTATTTCTATTTTTTATTTCCAAAGTATATGGTATAAACTGAAGGAAAATTTAACGTGCCGTGCAAAATGTTTCAATTGAATTTTCAATTTTGAACAAGAAATTACCTGTTTCGTTTCCTTAAAAAAAATCATTTTTCAAATATTTTTTAAATCTAAATGTTTTTTACTTAACTTTGCCTCAAAAGTTCAGACAAGTATGAAATAAAAATAAAATTAAAAAGTTTGAAAAGCACAGCAGCGATTCTTCTTTACTAGTTCATAAGAAAATTGTCATTAAGGAAATTAAATCTCGCATAGTTTGGGGCTCAATTTCGTACCATACATCCTTAATAGATCTCACTCATTGTCTACTATATCTGTCGACCATTTCTACCATCCAATTTTGCTACAGATAAAGCCCTAAAGATTCTCTAAAGGGTTGAGATCTGGCCAGTTGTGTACTTTTATATTTTGTGATTTTAACCAAGATTTTATGATGTTTGCAGCGTAAACCGAAGCATTGTCTTATTGAAATCCCCACTGAGAGCCATGTATAAGATTTCAAACTGAAATTAAAGCAAATAAATGTTGCTTTCAAAAATTTCATCTTAAACTCATTGTTGTATGTTTTCTTCATTACTCCGTACCGATTAGCATAACGTTTTAGATCGCAATACGGCTTTCACCGTACACCAAAAGATAGGAAATCGTCGATTTTTGGAGCAAAACTGCAATGAAGAGTTCAGTGCTAGGCGCTAGCTCAGTCTCACTTACGCGGAACGAAGCTTTAAAGGAAAAATATGCCCCAGATTTCTTTGTTTCAATCAATTACAGGAACCATCGGCAGTGTCATTACCATAAATACACAGTCATAAGACAATTACATCAAAATGTAAAAAAATCGCTTCGAATATCTTCAAAAAGAGTGGAAGACACTCGAATCTGGTAATAATTACGTAATAGGGAGTGGAGGTAGCAAGTACACTTCAGATGTAGCAATCGATCCTTAAAGCATGAGACAAACAAAATGGAACTTTTAGCAGTATATGTTGGTCATTTATACCAAAAAACATTTTACTTGAAACACATTCAGTCAAGAAGTAAGTAAAACCAGAACTACTGACAAAAACAAGCACGAAATGCTTCTTAACATTCTGTAGTAGCAGAAAATTAAATATTTATGAGCCAAAACGAATCTTCATTCTAGCTTACATGGTAAAATTTTTAACGCGGTAAAATGACAACAAAAATTATCTAGCTACACACCTGATGCTTCTTAACTCATAAAATAAATCCATCAAATTACTTTACACAGGACAGGCATAAAAACATTTCTCCAGCAGAGCGTTCATGTTTAAACTCGAATGGTACCACGAAGAAGAATGGAGAGTAAACACTCCGCGGCGGTTCTTCTTGCAAACAAATTTTCTAGCGCATAAACTCATTTATGGTTCTTCCAGCATTTGTTATAAGAATAATTTCTCTTAAAAAATATCATCAGAGCTGAAAGAAAACAGCTATAAATGCTAATGTTCCTCGGAATTGTTATAGCGCCTAAACGGCAGCAATTAAAAAAGAGTTGTAACAAGAAAGAAAGTGTTCTAGCTAATTAAAATGCCAAGCATCAGTAAACGAAGCGGCTAAGTATGTTTCTTTAAATAAAAGTTGTTGATGGTCGAACTTATTTTAGATTTTACTACTTTTATGCTGATGTCAACTTTTTTTTAAATCCTGAGAAACTAAAAAGGAGCTCTCATGCGTAACTTAATTCTTTATTTTTCTATTATAATTAGTATAAAAAATTACGTATGTCATTATTACAGTTTATTCAAGGTAAAAACGAAGATCTGTAAAAATCAAATATACCTTGGCATTTAGAAAAATAGTAAAATAGAAAAACTGACAATAAATAAAATGATACTTCCGTTTGTTTGCTTTGAGCAGAATATTTTGATAACACCCCCCCCCCCTCCCAAAAAATAATAACTACATTTTGCTAAGACTGATATGGCCCGCTTTACTTTCTGTTGTGGCTCATGAATGTAAGATTTAGTTGGTGTGATTGGGTGGTGATCCCAAACAACACAAGAAACCGATTCTCCAAGCACGGATGGGGTTTGACCAGGTAGAATGCCTCCCCAAGGAAATCGTACAGCCCCTATTATCCACCAGCTATTGAAGAAATGCACACTTAAGTGCGCATTACCCTCTCTGCAGAAAGTGTTTGCGTGAATATGTTACTCTGCCTCAGATGACTATGCTGCATGGAAAGCGTAAAATTGGAATTTGTTGCATACACTGTAAAGCATGAACTGTTGTTTTTACAGTATAATACTGGCAGCCGAGGTTCCTATTTAAAACTGTAAAATGCACAGTATTAAACTGTAAAACTATCGATTTTACAGTTTCTTACTGTAAAGTTAGGAATTTTACAGTTCATTGCCATAAAATTTAGCTGTACTATACTGTAAAAACAACAGTATAATACTGGCAGCAGAGGCTCCAGTTTAAAACTGTAAAACGCAGAGCAATAAAATAAAATCAGAAATTTTAGTTTATTGCTGTAAAATTGGAAATTTTAGTTTATTACTGTAAAATTAGCAATTTTTACAGTTTATTACTATAAAATTAGTTTTATAATAATAGTTTTGTAAAAACATCATTCATATTTTACTACTAGGGGCTTCGTTTTTGCACTTTTTTCTGCCGCCGTTGACATTCCGGACGAAATAAGTATAACCCTGCATTTTTCAAATAAAGCCAAATCACTATCCGCTGTAAATTATAGTTTCTGCTAAGCCTTCAAAACTTAGCAATTTTTTGTGGCATAAAACTTTCTCTTTACATGCAGTTGCAATGCCCTATCTTCATTGCAACAAAGAAATGGCTGCGGTCAAGACAACAAAAATTTGCTTCATTTGTAATTCGAGGCAGTGCTAAAAATTAATCGACAAGTATATTTAATAAAAGCACAGAGACTTAGATGGGGGAGTTGGCGAGCGCAAACTAGCAAGGGGCGGTAGCCCCCTAGTCATATGGAATTTACTAAAAGAAATTTTAAAAATCCGTCTAATTCAATTTTCCTGATTGTGATGAAAATGTTACTGATAAAGCTTGCAAATGAGAATGTGATTTATGCTTAAACATTGACAATTTTTCCGGGGAGAAATTTTGTGGAAAGAGTTTTGAGTTGGGTTAAGAAACAGAAGCATTTGAATTTTGTCATCTCGAATTAAAGTTATGAATCGAAATATGAGGCCTTAATGTCTGCCGCAATATTAAAGAAAAGTCAGATGTGGCGAGTTTCATTGAATAATGGAAAATATCTTTTTCATGATTCGTAAATGGATGAAGACGGTGAAATTACGAGTTCAATTTCTCACATTGTAGCAAATTTTGGCAGTTTTTAAGACCTTTATATCTCTTTATATCTCGATAACGGGCGGACGAAGGCAAATGATGTGTGCGTCAAAAATATCTCAAAATGCTCGTTTGATTGCTACCTATTTCAAATTTTTTTTATTGTTGCAGTAGTCGTGTGGTTTTTTGTGTGCTACACTACCTTTAAGGATTAACAGTTGATACAAAAAGTGACAGACCAATAAAAGGGATCTATTGTTTGAAATCCTATAAACCTAAATTTATTTAGGCTTTGGTTTTCGAAAACGATAAGGGGTGTACACAAGCTTAGTTGTGTAGTTTATCTGTCTATATGTGAACTGAATAATATCAGCAATCATTGTATTTAAATTCTCTAAATTCTTTGGAAAGTAAACCATGTAATCAGCCTGTACATACTAATTAAGAACGTTTCCCCTATTTCCCTCGTCCTGATTAATTGTACTTCACTAGTGCAAATTTCTACTTTAGGCCTTTCATGAAATAGATTCTAATTAGATTCTAAACTGATGCAGAGCTTTTTCAATCACGCAGTACTGTGTGTGTGTTTTTTTTTTTTTTTGATTCAGCTATGCTCACTGGAATTCAGAATTTTGAAAAAAAGTATTGAAGAAAGTAACTGCCATGTGATTTAATTTATATGAATATATAAATTCAGACAACTTAGATTCTTTTAAATGAATACTAAATGCATATTTTTTTTAATTTAATTATAATGGACTTTGAAAAATATGTATCCTTAAAATAAGATAAAAACAGTATTAATAGACTTCTAATATTAAATGTATTCATATTTTCACATGCAAATAAATTTTCTCACTTTCGTTTATTTTGTTTTTTATTTTTTTCAGGAAGCTTCACCCTCCCCCTCCCCCACTTTCCAAAAATAAATATTGCCTTAATTATTTTTCTCTTTAATGTCAGTTTTTAAATAGTCTCTGTTAATCCATTTTTTACTTAATTTACTTATTTCTGTTTTAACTGGTAAAAAAAGATAGTTTTCATAAAAAGTTATCTAGTTATCTAGTGTTAAGTAATAAAATAAATTAGCGCAATGAAAAGTATTTATACAGGGTTTTTATAAATTAACGTGAGGTGTTTGGAGCTCTCTAGCGCGTGAAGTACTGGGCTAAATATTGTCAAATTTCATGGGCGCACATATTAGACGATGGGATTTTGATTTCTGAAATAAAAAAAAAGGTTAAAAAATCACCACCAGGGGAAAATATGGCGCTGTAACACTGTATTACTCTGAATATAGCAAACTAAATTTGAAAAAATGGTGCATAAAGCAATTTCGCAAAGAAAAAAATGCTTGTTATTTGCAAAGGAGGTTTAATATGATCGCCGTAGAATTTCCGGTATGTCCCCCAAGGTCATCTGATCTTAATCCATGTGATATTTGGTTATGGGGATAGCTGAAAAGTTTTGTGTAATGTGTATCAAAGACATGTTTCTGATACAGCAAGTTTAAAAGATATTGTAACTTTAAAAGTCAGAGAAATCAATTATGATATGTTACGATCTGCCGTGGAAAATGTTGTGCATCGTATCCAGTTCTTGTAACTTCACAATGGTGATCATACTAAACTAAATTTGTGATGAAAAAGTCATTTTTGCAATTAAAATTGATGCATATTTTGTCAATAGCATTTAATTCTTCGACAATCAGAGTAATACACTTTTGCAGGGCCAAAATTTCCCCTGTTGGCGAGTTTTAAAACTATTTTTTTATTTCAGAAATCGAAATCCCATGGCCTAATACGTGTGCCGATTAAATTTGACAAAGTTTCCCCCAGTACGTCACGCGCTAGAGGGCTCCAAAGACCTCACGTTAATTTATAACCACCCTGTATATTCATGAAAAGAAATGTTCTTAAAAATTCAAATTTCTTTCTATAACTTCGGCAATTAAAAAAGTATGACTTTTTTGGTATTTTAGGAATTGTTACTCTAAAGGATGTACCTTCAATTCAGGAAAATGTGCCTAAAATTGAAACAACTACTTTTATGTTCGGTGTTTACATATTGTAATGTATTTTGATATTGAGTGATGAAGAGATGTTATATAGACATAATTATGTATTTGCATCGGACGGCTTAAGTTATAAACACACATTAAGCTACATTGTCGAACTGTACAATGTAAACAATCAATGTTGTTTTTGCAGTATAATACAGTTAATTTTACAGTAATAAACGTTAAAATTGCTAATTTTACAGTTTATAAATGTGCATTTTACAGTTTAAACTGTAATCTCTACTGCCAGTATTATACTGCTGCTTTTACAGTGTAATAAAGTTAAATTTTACGGCAATAAACTGCCAAATTGCTAACTTTATAGTAAGAAACTGCAAAAATGCGAGTTTTACGATTTGTTACTGTGCATTTTGCAGTTTTAAATTGGAACCTCGGCTGCCAGTATTATACTGTAAAAATAACAGTCCATTTTTTTGCAGTACATGGTTGAAATCGAAGTCAACAAGATAGCATCAAACTAATATTAGAGTATTAGAGTTCGCCGTCTGGATATAGGGTATAAACCATGTAGGAAAGAATAATTTTTTTTTAATTTTTTTTTTTTTGAGGTTCCAACTTCGAGGGGCAATAATAATAGTAAAAAACTATTAAATTTTTTCAAATAAATAATTTTTTATATCTTCAATATGTAAATAAAAACACTCTTAATATGCAAGAAGATTCATTTTTATTTTCCTATAAAAAACCACCCTCCAAAAAAGCCGTGAAAATAGGCATAAGTTACCAGACTACTACCTTAACATCTTTCATTTACACAAACCACTGGAAATTGTCTTTTTAATCCAAAAAGAAGCAAAAAAATAATGTTATTTTATAATATCCAATTGTAGTCAGTGAAAAAGATCTTCGCTTTAATCTGTATCTAATATGTACTACACGTGTTGAATGCATATTGTACTCAAAATACAAAATACGACCAAACATTGTCTGAAAACGTTCATATAAAGTGACCATTTGCAAAATAAAAATATACTACCGGAGTAATATTTAAAAACAGGAACAAATAGATGATATTTGAAAAGAAAAAATAGTTTGTGACGTTTGTTAAGTAAGCAGTGAAAAACATCTTCAAGAAAAAAAAAGATGAAGATGAAGAAGAAATACGAAAGATAGTAGATACGAAAGATAAGTAGATATGGCCCTTAAAACCATAAAATTATATTCAAGGGAATCAAGCTCGTAAGAACCAGCACGAAACATTTACGAATTAACTGTAAGGGGTCATTAAAACTCAAAACTCTAACAGACCGTGCTGAAACTTAATATGGGAAAATATCGATACTGGTGATCATTGAAGTAAAGAAATGAAAACTATATATTTATCCCTTTCATCGATATTGAAAATAAAAGTGTTATGCTATGATACATAAAAAAGCACTGCAAAAACTTCTCTAAGTCGAGGGGAGAAAATCAAGCCCGTTAAATATTTTTGTGGCCGAATTTTTGCCGTATTGTTTTCACATGCTTTGTGCTTAAATCGAGCTTTTATTATGCTTGTGATTTTCTGAATAGCATTTTAGGAACAAAGAACAGTAAAAAAAGTCATATTTGTATTTTTTTTTTAATCTTCAAACTTTTGATATCGTTAAGTTTGAATAATATATTGACCATTTTGGAAATTTCAAGTATGTATAGAGGGCCAACGACTGCGAAATTAGAGGTGTTAATGGTTTAACGACGACACGCTGTGAGTTAAATAGATTTGCAATAAAGCTTCAAGAAAGGTTCTCAAAATAATTACTTTCTTTATTAGTAAGACATACTTGTAACTTGTAACGAATCTAGTTTTTTTGTGAAACATGTTCAAGCCTTTATTGCATTTACTAAGAACTTGAAAGTATAGTTTCGAAACATAATGTCCTTATATATTTGACTAATTAACAATGAACTCTTAAAAAGAGTTGTTAAGAATATACCGGTGATACAGAAAAACGTAATTGCACCAATGTACAGGTGGCAGTAATGCGAAACAGGAATCTTGTAAAAAATATCATATAAATGTATATTTTATTATAAGCTATAATTAGAATTATCTATATATTTTTCATCCATATCTTTATTTTTTAACCTTTCGACAAAGCTCTTATCTCTAAGTTAGTCCGTCACTTTCTATATGAGTTACTATAAACATCTTTTTTTTTATATCGAAATTTACCAAAAAATTAAAGTACGCAGTAGCAATAGAAATCCTTTAACGCATGCTTCTTTTAGTCTCCTGGTCGAAAAAAAAATATTGTTATAAGATTATTGAAACATAATTTATTTTAAAGAACATATATCATTTCTTTTGAACAATTTCTAAGCTAACATTGTTATCTAAGTTACAAAGAAATTCATTAAAGAATAAAATATTTATGACAGGAATCACATTCTATGAAACGAAAAGCTAAAGCATTTCAACTTTAAAAATAAAACTAACTATAAAAAATAAGTAAACAGTTAAAAATTAAAAAGAAAAGATAGCAGACTTTCTAATGAGTAAAAAATTTATTATTTTTTTTTTGTTGTTGATGATAATGCTACTATTCGTGCATATAATGTTTGATTGCCATTGTACCTTTATTTACCTATATTTCCGAGATATGTATTGACACTACTCTTTAAAAAACATTCATTCATAAGTTTTACAATGATTTAAGATTCTTATTCCGTATTTTTCCAAGCTTGTAATCCTTTATTTTAATGCTAAAATATTCACGAAATTCTGTTAAATAAATTTACCGTACACCATCACATCAAACAAAATTACGTTTTTATTGCTCCCAAAATTCTATTATTACTGCTTATGAATAAATAGCATATGTTTTTTCCGGAGCGAAATAACAAACACAGCTGTCTTTACAGCTTCATTATTTCTAGCTAATTACGAAATATTTCAATAAAATTCTCGCCCCTTGCTGCTATGAAGAAATTAGTATGAATTCGAATGAAAACTAAATTGCTCCGTGTTCTGACATTTAAAGAAGTCACTTCACAAAAAACTAGCATTTGGGCAAGAACGGGGAGCATTTTACGCGTAGCTGCTTTATTTAATTAACACAGCAAACTTCAGAATGCGGTTGAAAAGTGACAGAGAATTTTAATTATAAAGCGTATTTGCTTGGCTGATGAGGAACAGATGGTCTTAAAGAAGATTAGTGCAGGTCATAGTATGTGATTTTTCTAGTCTCGGGTTGTCAGCTCAATGAAAAGCTCTAAAATGAAATTTAATTTGAAATGTTGAAGCGCAACTGCGTCACTAAAACAAAATGATATTTTTTGAATGCAATAACTATTTCTATTTATTCAGAACCCTTTTTAGTAAATTTTGTCGTTCAGCATATTGATACAAATAAATTAATAAATAAAATGCGCATTTTAATATACTTGATCGAGAGAACTTTTGTGAAAGGCACCATTGTTAATAATAAATTGGGATAAAAAATGTAAAATTAATTTTATATCTATTTCTGAAATTATTTATGCACGTGTCTAGGTTTTTTCCTTATTTTTAATCAGTATATTTTTTTAACTATGAACTTAGTCTTTTTTGCACTGGAGAAACAAAAATATATGTAATCGATAATAAAGCTAAAAAAGAAAAAAAAATCATTAAGGAAAAAAACAACAGATGTTTAAAATGTTGGATAGTCATAGTCTGAGCTGTAGTAAATATTTAGCAAGTAAGTTTTTTAAATAAATACAATATCGACTTTGTAGCAATTATTCTTTAAGTTTTGCTCGCCCAACTTTGAGAAATCAACGTATTTACATATAAGTGGGTGTGGTTTTTTATGTTTTCCGATGAAACTGCATTGTGTTTGGACCCTTTGCCCTCCCCCCCCCTGGAAAAACTTGAAATGACGGCCCTGAATTTCTGGAAAGATATGTAAGTGGGCGAAAAGCATGCTACTCAAATTGAGCGATATCACGTTGTAAAATGTAAAAATATATTCAAAACTTTAATATGATGTTGTGGGTTATATTAAATGCATTTCAAATGTATAAAAAAGGCTACAATATGTGACAAAAAGTTTAAAAAATTTGTTCATCTTGCATTTCTAAAAAGGTTACTGGTAAATATGGCTATACATTTTATTTAAAGCAATTTCAGAGATTTAATGAGTAGGTTTTGCCTAAAAACATTGCAGTCCGTCCATTTCACTGCAAAATTACAAATGCCCCTTGACATTTTTCATGACTTCTAAAAATTAGTTGAAAAATTATAAGTAACATGTTTATAAAAAATATATTTACCAGCAGCCAATTTAAGGAACATGTTGTGACATAAACATTTTGCATTTCTAAATATTTTGCCAGTGAAAGAAACAGCGAGAGCCTTTGAAAATAGCTCTATCGCCATAAATGTTTTCATTGCTTGAAAATATCGCTACGTGTCAGTATCAGAATTTTTGAAATGTTGGAGGCCTAATAAATTAATAGAGAAAAACGCATTAAAGAGAAGTTTCTAAGTTTTTTTTTTTTCATTCCTGCAAGATATCAGTAAATACTAATCATAATTTGCAGTTAGATTTATTTTTCTCTTTACTGTATGAAATCTTCTTCTGTTTTACTTTTATCAGAAGACCTAAATCCGGCTTTCTCTCTGTGTTTTAAAAACCTTCAAGTCATGCTAAAATTTAGTTACACTTAGGTAGTAAAAAACAAATAAAATTAAAATTACGTATATTTATACATCTACATATATCTTTTGCAAAATATCAAGATCCCCCCCTCTTTTTTTAACATTTGTGCGTAAGATCACTCCCTCAAAATTTTAGCATTTTAATCACTTGAGAAGATTGTGCTCAATCATCGTTAATTTTTACACTTTTTCATAATTTCTTATAGTTCATGACATTTTTTAGACGTAACAAAATATTTTCTACAAAAGGATATTTTTCAATTGTTTTGATTTCCCAACACACAAATATTAGCTGAAACAACATTGTGGTATTTTTAGCATGTGTACTTTTGCGGAATTTAATATAAACAATGATCATTCCACTATTCTGTTGATTTACCTGACTAAACAACAAGATAACAATCCAAAAAAAGCTAGTAACGTTGATTCCGGTCCTCTTGACTTTTTTTTTTTTTTTTGAAAGCTAAGCGATGGGTCTACTAACCTTGACAAAAAGCTTATGTCCCGCTGAATTACAGGTTATTTGACCCACTAACGTTACTAAATATTATTTCCTTGAAGGTAAATGGATGAAGTATTCAAGTTTTTTTACAGTATTTCAGAAGGAAATTGGAAAAATGCCATTTTGTTAGGTATGTGAAAATGTCCAGAGGCTTGTTTTCCACCAAATAAAAAATTTGAACAAAAATAGTTTTCTAAGCTACTCAGTGAATGTGTAGCAATCTTCAAAGAGACAGACTTTGACATTAGTTAAACAGGAGAGAAGAAAAATTAATTGCAAAACTGCTGCGGATAAGATTTTGACACCATGAAAACCATAAAGGAAAGAGAACAAACTCTAGCAAATTCTCACTAAGGGAAAGCAGCAAGAATCTACAAGTGAAAGTCATGTTGATGAGTCTGAATCCTTCGTAAAAAATGAATAAAAATGTGCTGCGTAATTTATAAAGCTATGAGTGACCAAAGATGCAATGTTTAAGAAAAGATTAAAAACTATATTTTAACTTTTAATCTCAGTTTATAAATATGAAGTAAATTTAAGCTTTAATTGTTTTAGTCTTATAATGATTCGCATTGATTTAGTTGATTAATACCCTTTTATTGACAATAATACGTTCTGTGATATGTTTTCAGTTGGGTCAATTAACCGGACGAAATGAGGCAAATTTTCTGACTGTCACGGAAATATTCCCTAAAGTTGCATTTTTTTTCAAAATAAATAATTTACTTCGCATTTCTTGGTAAGGATATATTTTACACAACATGTGGACTTACGTTGAGACAGGTAGAGGTGTTATCGTATTTATCATTAACACAGTATTTTTAAAAAATATTCCTTTTTGGTGGGGCGTGGTACCCCGACTTACAATAATGTTAGCTTTAATTTGGGAGTATGAACTCCTGCTCACAGGTTATGTCTTGTAGACTCTTACTGTAATAAGACAACTAGATATAAAATAAAAAAGAAAGAATCCTAAATATCTTTTATTAGGGAAAAAAGTGAAAATGAATGTTAACAAGCAAATCTAAATGTCTCATCAGCAGTTATCATTAATAGATACGTTTGCTGTTGGGGAAGCAATTAGCAATATTGACTGCTATTGTAGCCACTTAAAAAACATACATAAATTTTAAAAAATGTCCACAAACATAAAAACTTTATCTTGATTTGTCGCAGTCTCAAATAAACAAATGCAAATGCCCAATGTTTAAATATTTAGAAAGATAATATGGTTAAGCTTATCGTTAATCATATTTAAGAAGTGATTGCTTAAAATAAGTTGATGTTTTTTCTCGAAACTTGAAACGCCATGCATAAAATTAAGCGTAAGTAAACAATTAATCTTTTCCAACTTTGCAGATAAATCATCTTAATGAAAATTGTCTAAAGAATCATTTCAAAAACAATCCTAGAATTTCTTCGGCGTAGTTTTCGAGAATAGTCTTCAAAAATTAACTATAAGTTCAAAAATAAAAATGATTAACGGTTTTTAGCTACCAGTAGATACTTTCATTTTTTAAGAACATTTCTAATTATTCTATGTATAATGACCTGCAATAATGTATTAATAATAATAAGAGAGCTAGAAACATTTTTTAAAAATAATTTTCATGTTTATGCAATGTGCTTTTAAAACTAATAAAATTAATGGGAATAGTACTGAAGCATTTAGTTAAGTCATCATGAAAATAATTAAAGGGAGCTGATATCTATCATACTTAGTTCCAAATTGTAGACATTTTTGCTGGAAACGTGCATTGCTCTTAGTTAAAACTCAGAAAGCATTTTTTCCCATTTGTATAGGGCAAATGTTAAGTAATAATAGTTAAAACATGAACTAATAAATAATATTTTTGAGAAAAAAATTGGTAAACTCTTTTTAAAGTTCATGAGCAATCATTGTACCAAGATTTTTAAAAGATGCTTTAAAATGAACTGATATTCTGAAGTAGGCACATTATTTTCTTCGTTTAAACAAAAATAAAAAAAATATGACTTAACGACTGAATATTGTACGAAAACTAATCAAAACTGCGCATTAGAAAAGAGGGTGAAACTTAAGTTTGAAAAAATTATTTTAAAACATTATTAGTTTTTCGAAATTGTTAACAGATGTTGAACTTTTGTACCTTCTTCTTACTCCATCCTAATTTTGATTCCTCCAGCTCATTGCAGAGAGGGAAAATGACCGTCTACAAAATTTTGAAGTGAACTGTCAAATATATAAACTGGACGAAGCATGAGGAGGGATTCGGCCAATAGTAATTTATTCTGCAAAATTTTATTTTACATTTACAATTTTTAAAAAGATTGTTCTTCAAGTTACACACAATTATAAAATACAATAAAACATAGAAGATATTTATATTTAATTAAAATGATTGTGTATAGAGCCGTTGGAACCAGAAACTTCAAATATTTTAGTATTTAATTTGTAGCTCTTATGAAGTTAAATTTAATTTAGGTAACAATTGCATGAACAACTTAAGTTGCTTTAAAATGCATCTAGTACACACACACACACACACACACACACACACACACACACACACACACACACACACACACACACACACACACAACGTGGCTTTCTTTAAACATTTATAGAGTTGACACTTCGGCGAAAAACCGTAGAAAAAATGTCGGTTTTTGACATCTTCCTGGCCAGACTTTTTTTGTCAGTCACATTTTATTTAAATTAGTTATAGATATAACTTTCAGTAAAATTTATTAATGTATTGACAAAATTTAACCAATTTTGTAGGCATTGATCAAAATTATAAATAATAGTCCAAGATTATGAAATATTCTTGACTATTATTTATAATTTTGATCAATGCTTACAAAACTTGAGAATCAACAAAAATTAAAAATAATGTTTTTTTTTATTTATATTTTTGACAACAAAATATGAGGAGAGTGTCCATTCCTTGCACATCCACTTTTGATGAAAGATAAAAAGCTTTGATTTTATTTGTTGTTTCGAAAAAAAAACCTTACTTAAAATTTAATTTTTCTTGAAATTAACATTCCCAAAATTAAATATATTAAATATTTTATTTAAAAAATACATACCGAATGAAAGGTAAGGAAATATGCATGTACATGACTCTGGAAAATAACTCTTAACTTCGAGAATTTTAAATTAAGAGTATTTATGTATCTATTATGATGTTAACATATAGTATAAATAGCAGCTAGCTTCTAGTAATTTAATAATTGATCATATCAGTTGGTTCTCTTATAAACTGTACCTTAACTGTAGAATATGCTTCTTATATTCCAAATAATGCTTTATACTACTTATTTCAATAAAAAAATTAGAAATGTCTTCTTTCCTAGTACTACCAGCCCAAAACGAAAATAAATACTTTAGGGCAGAATTCAAGTGAAACACCATTGCAATCGCTTCGAGGCGATCGCAAATTACAAAATCGCTACTGGAAGTCAAATTACATTAGAATCGCATCTCGTACCGACTGCAACGTATCCAAATTTGGGAATTTGCGATTGCATTGGTGAGTTGCGATCGTCCGTGTTTCACTTGAATTCCTGCTTTAGTTGGGGAAATTAATTTTAAAAAGAGACATTCAAGTAAAACTGTTGTGTAACAGTAAAAATATTAAAACATATGGAGTATATGATCATATTGTATGCATTCATTATACGTTCAATGCTAAAACGTCAATATGTGCAACAGAAGAAGCTTCGGTATTCAAAGCTTCAGCCAAAACGCTTCTCGCCATCTCTACTTAAAAACCATTTAGAACCAAAACATCTTCCCTTTGACTTCAAAAAAAAAAAAAAAAATGCCAGAATTTGGGTATTAGAAAATTGTCTACGTTTTTATCACTTTCTACGTATTATCTTGTCCCTTAGCATATTATATGAAGTATGTAAACGGCGAAGAATTCGTTTAATTTTTGAACACATCCTCCAAATATTGAAATACGTTTCACTGTTTTGTTTTACTTTCTAAGTTTTAGATATGTCATGAATTCGTTGATGAAGTACTATTTCTTAATTTTCATCCAAAGTATGGCAGCACGTACAAAAAAGAAATTGCTGAAAATTACTTAACTTGCCTTCTCTTCTAGGGATTTTTTTGTCCCTTTGCATATTATATGAAATATGTGAACTGAAAAGAATTCGATTGGTTTTATGAACACATCGTCCAAGTATTGAAAAATGTGTCACTGCTTTATTTAACATTTTGAGTTTAAATATGTCATGAATTCCTCGATGAAAAAACATTTTCATCCAAAATATGGTAGCAAATACAAAAAGTAAATTGTTGAAAACTACTTAACTTGCCTTCTCTCACTTACGATATGGTCAGTTGTTGTTGAGGGAAATATTTTGTATGTAAGGAAAGAAAGAATATATTCATTTATCCGGACTTCCTTTTAACATAGAGAAACGCTTCCCATGGGCCGCATAAACTTTTATGTTCTTAGATTGCCATCTAAGCTCAGTCGTCTCCTAGGCAATTCTATTTTGTGTACTAGCAGCATCATTTCAGTGCCTATGAGAATTGCACGTGCACTCTTTACTAATGTAAAAATATCAGAGCAAGACGTGATGCGAACGCGTTTTATTTTCACCAAATTTTGAAATTCAATGATGGTATATATTTTCAACAAAATATGTTACGTATGTTTATAAAAAGTTTTATCAGTTGCTAATAGTATGGACTCACCTTATAACATCATATTAACGACTCCATTACAACGAATGATTAAGAAAGTTTCTCCATTTACTCTTTCGTTTTCCCTTTTTATATAACCACAAAGAAGTCTTCGACATACTTCCCAAATAAACTATGCACTTTCACATCTTTTTACATGGTAAAATGTCTGGCACTCAGTATGACGCTACTTCTTGCGATGTTTTTTTTATGTATTTTTTATACATTTGAGATCTACGGAGGATAGCAGAACTAGTTATTTGAGATATGGTGCTTTATGTTACGACTAGAAACAATGGTATGAGTAACAGTTATGGAGTTTAAAAGGTGTTTGCTTGGATTAAAGGTTCACTTTTTTTTACATTTGTACAGTAATCAGACTACACCGCTCTTATACGTCAGAAATTATAACTTTATAACTTAATGTTTCTTCTGTGTTAACGTTAAATATTTTTTTTCAGTACTTATTCGATTTCAAGTATAACTAATGCACGTGAATGGGAAGGAAAATCAAATGGAAGAAGTATGCAATATAAGGTTTAGGGTATACAGAGAACAAGACACGCTACATGGGGAGAATATGTTTTTTTCTTTAGAAAAGGAAGCATGGAGGCGCGAAAGTGAAGATCGAACTGTTCCTTTGTGTGCTTATTGAGAAAGGTGGTTCGAACTCAAAAATGCTTCAAATAAGCTGATATAGACTTGCTGGCAATCGGAAAAAAGATTATTGCTAGTTTATAGGGCATATAGTGGATGTATGTAAGACAAAAGCATGTTCTTTATAATGTTATTATCTAATATTATAAAGAATAAGAGACCTACCGTGCAAACAAACATTTTCTGCTTTTTTTTTTTTTTTTTTCAAAGTTAAATTTATAGCTCAAAGTTTGGCTTTAAACTTTTAAACTAATATTATATCCTTATAAGCAGTATGTTACCGCCCTTAACACAGAGATAAAGCAGAACTACATGAAATATACTGACAGCCCGGTTAACTTAGCTGCTAGGTTGTTGGCTATGAAATCTTCCTTCATATCGCTTACTGTCCATTCCAGACTGATGACTCGATACTTAGGGCAAAACTGCAGCCTTTGGGTATCATAAATGGGCTATCGGTATATTGCGTGTAATATTATCCTAATTCCAGAACCCCAAATTTTACTTTTCACATACGTTTATTATATTGCTCTTATCATGACAGTTATAGGTGACAAAAACAAAAGGTTCCTCATATTCAATGCTTTTATGCTGCGAGTATAACTTAAGCACATTTTAAAGTAACTATATATTTACCTTTATTTAACTTGTAGCTACCAATTTACGCCCTCCATCAGCTAATATGAATGTATAGAAGATACAAAAGTTGAAAATCACTTAACGCTAAAAACGGAAATTTATATGTAGTGTTAACTGTATATTACCTTTGTGTGCATAAATTACTTTAAAACAAAGTGCATGCTCTTAGCTTTTTTTTAAATCGTAAATGTCTGCTGAACGGGGAAAACCCCTTTTTCTTACTCATTTGACCTTAATCTATCGTATCGATTTTTAGTTACAAAACCATGATTTCACAGTCCAGTTGGCAATTTTATGATACTAAGCTACGCAAAAAAGTATTTTTTAAAAAACTTATTCATACTTTAAATGTTGCTTTGAATATATTACAGTTTTTTATGATAAAGTAAGAGCCGTTAATTAGATTTAACTACTTTTTTTTTTTTTTTTTTTGAAGCGTTGCATATTTGCAAATAACTTTGCACATGATTTTCTTGCTGAAAAGAATGAAAAAATATAGATAACTATACAGGAATTACTTTAATATTTTAAACATTAAAGACTAACATGCCTTAAATTAGTTAAGATATGATGCTCAGAAGCCATATATTCATTGTATTATGTTAAATAATAATAAGGCATTGGTTATAAAGTGATCTATATTATTGCACTTTTTGAGTTCTGATCTAAAGTTGCGTTTTATTTTTTGTTCTGAAAAAGGAAGTGGATACTGTGTGAGCTAGATGACAAATTTCAATTGCATGAAATTAAAATATTTTGAAAACTAACTGCATAAAAAACCAATAGTTTAGCATTGAAAACTAAAAACAACATACATGTATAAAATCAGAAAAACAGATAGAAATCATTTTTTTCCATTTGATTTTGGTTTAAAGCAAGGCACGTACCATTATCTGAAAAAAAGGAAACTAAAAATAAAAATTGATGCATTACAATGATAGCTAATTTTTAAAATCAATTCAACTCCAGTTAATGAGAATAAACTGCAAGTTTGGTTTTTATTAGGAAAAAAAAACTTCTGCGACGTTAAAAAATATTATCCGCTTATTTCTTTTTATGACATTTCACATTTTTAACTAAACAATCAATTTTAGAAATATTTAAAGATTTATTATTTTCTGTTCAATAATAATTATTTTCTTTGAAAATACATTATAAAAGGAGAGAAAAAGAAGATTAAGCAACATCTCTTGCTTTTTCTAATAACAATGAAAGCTATTAAGCAAGATTATCATACATAATACTTTGTACTTATTCACAATGTTCAAAAAAGTAGTAAAAGCTAACTAAGTTTTTCTACATTATTATAATAGTTAATAAAATAAATGAGTCAAAAATGTAACAAATTAAAGAAAACATGGCTCTTTTCTGTTTTTCAAACGTTTCTGAAAACAAGGCTGATGCTTACGGGATATTTGATTATGGATTTATTTTTTCGAACAGGCTTTCAACTCAACTTTTAAACGCAAAAATCACTGAGAAAGTTACACTTTAAAAATTTCATTACATAATTGTTTCTGAATTTATTGCTTAATTATCCTTTCGCTTGTAAATGATAAAACTTTTTCTGCACAAGTACTATTGTGCTAATGTCGATATTAATAACACAAACGTGCAGTTGAGAAATGAATCGTTTAAGTGTCGGTGAATTGACATTTAATTCTCATCAAGTGAAAATAAAACAAGATCATCAATTACTTTTGAAATCCATGCGATTTTCCCCCAACTTGGTTTTACACGTAAAAGCGATTTACTTTCAGAATATTACGAAATTTGTACTGCCTATATTTGCATCATTTTTCCAGGAACTTCATTTCTTCATTGATATTTTCAGCTCGTTAAATTAGGTATTTCATATTTCTTTGAATTTGTAACGCGATACTTTTTTTATCACTTCAAAAGAAAACTAAACAATCATATTTTTAGCAATCCCAATTTTTCCAAATCATTTTAGGACGTAAACACAACCAATTCTTTTTAAAGATTAGAAATCATAAGTGTTTTAGTATTTAAAAAATAGTTTTGTTTTAAGTCTCACTGCTTATGGTAGCATTTTGGTAACTTAAACGTTTTTAAGCATTAGAACTTAAAAATTAAAGATTTTATCTAAAGCAAATTTAATTAAAAATAAAATTAAAATTATAAAAAATTTAGCAAAAGTTGCCCTTCTCTAACTTTAACAGATAAGAAAGATTTAACCTTTTTTATCGCCAAAAACGTTTAAAATAGCTGAAAAAATAACCACGAAACAGTATATCTGAATTTTGAAAAACAAAAATAGAATACAGTATTTCTATCATAAACAAGAAATATTGAAAAAATCTTAATTTTATACAAAGAGAGAGAGAAGTAAAATGGATATTCGATTAACTCTCTACATTACCGCTAAGAATTTTGTAGATATATATTACCCTTATGATCCACTATTCCATTAGGGACCCATATTAAGCTTAGATTCAAATATCCCTCACTAGAATGTGATATGAAAACCAATTAGCGATGTGCAGTCCTTTGTCCATTTGAACCATATGCAATTCATGTAATTTTGTGCAAACTGATTTTAGACCATTTAAAGAACATAGCAAGTGTGGAGAAAGAAAAAAAAAGATTCTATTCTCTCCTAAAAAAATTTTAGGTACTTTTTCTGGTGATTCATATATATTTTTCAGATATACCTTTTTACACCAGAATTCAGATATACTTTTTCATACCGAAAAAAGTATATCTGAATTTGGAAAAACAAAATAGAACATAATATTTCTATCTTAAAAAAGAAATATTTAAAAATCTTAATTTTATACAAAGAGAGCGTGAAGTAAAATAAATATTCGATTAACTCTCTATTACCGCTGAGAACTTCGTAGATATATATTACCCTCATGATCCACTATTACATATTAAGCTTAGATTAACCTATCACTCACTAGAATGTGATATGCAAAACCAATTAGTGATGTGCAGTCCATTTTCCATTTGAACCATATACAATTCATGTAATTTTGTGCAAACTGATTTTAGACCATTTAAAGAAGATAGCAAGTGTGGAGAAAGAAAAACGAAACTTTCTATTCTCTCCTAAGAAAATTTTAGATACTTTTTCTGGTGATTCACCTGCTATTAAGAAGCTCATTTTTCTTCTTCCCTCTGCGAGCAGTTCAACAGCTAACAAGGGAGTAAATTACAGCCACGGCAGGAAGCTGAATTGTCTCAGTATTGAGATCACGCTTCTTTGTTGCCTAAAGGCTTATTGAGTTATCAGAAAAGAATGAATAAATTCACTTATTCCCGACTTTCTTTTAACATGGGGAAACTTTTCCCGAGGGTAAAATAATCCTTTATGCTTTTAGATTAGAAGAAGCTTAGCTGGCCTTCCTTTCTATTTATTTGAGATACCTTCTGGTAGCTCGGGAGTTCGCATTCAGAAGTCCTCTCAAGATAGCAATAAAGACAAAAAGAAAAATTTGTGAATGGTCCTTAATTTATCAGTGTTTGTCTGTTTCTTTTTGTTCCTAATTACTGCCAGAATTCAGCTAAATATTTAGGAAACATTTTTTAACTTTATGTGTTGGGACCAAGAACTTTTAGCGAGACTATACTATGCGGATTCAGCAAGAAAGAGCAGCAAATAGAAAGGTTAACTTTTTATTCCAATTTAACAAATGTACAAGTGAGTCGCACGAGGCAACTCTTGAGCTGTTACACGTGTGACTGCTTGTGCGGAGAGGTAAGCAACGTCTACGAAGAGTGCAGTGTTGCCAGATCCCAAACTCTTAGTATTTCATTTAACCTTTAGTAACCGGGCGGTACACATGTTGTACCATAAGTCTCGTCTAGTTTAGAGGACTGGGTTGAAATTTTTACTTGAACCCTTTGGAGCCGGGGATTTTTTCAAGGTTCCATACGTCTGGTACGACAGTTTATACCTTCTCTTTTCAATGGTAAAGAAATCTGTGGTTCAACTGTCGTACTACTTGGGTCGAAAGAAAAATTTCTATATGAACAGGCCGGATCCAAAAGGCTAAAGGTGAGTGACTTTTTCGCTAGTGCCACCACAAACCTGCTCAAAGCAGGGGAGAAAATTGTTATGCCAGTCCCCTTATCAACTTTACGAAATTATGATTGTACTCACTCAAAAGTAAAAATACCATCACAAGTGTGACATACAAATGTAGAAGAATCTTAAATCATTACATATTTTCCCCTATAATTAAGAAGCCCTGAAAAGCTATTCAACGTCTTACTTTGAGTAACTATTATATGCTGTATACAAGAAATTTCTACGTATTTCTAAGTTATTTAAATAGTTTAAACAACGCCATTGATTTTACGCATTATTTTAAAATAGTTTCCTTACCTATAATTTTCAAAAGACTATTAGACAGCAAAAGTAAAAATAAACCTTTTAGAAAAAATCACGTACAAAAAAAGCCTGGTTTAGGCAACATTCTCAAAATGAACTTCTAAGTTTAAGAATTCCTAGCTTTCTAAATTCTAAGAGCCGTTTTTAATGAAACTTTTTTTTTGTCATTTAGAGTGCTTAAAATGCTGCATTAAATTCTAATTATAGACAAGTACATTGGTGACATGTCAATGAAGTACAAATCATGCATCGACTGTTTAATTGTGCAGGTATGGAATTTTTGAAAACGTTCAAGAAAAAGTTGAAGCAAAGTGAGTGTATGAATATATTGAGATAACGAACTGATACATGATACCAAGTTAAAAAAAGAATTTTAAGGTATACAAGCGTGACGATTATTTCAATATACTCTGACTATTAATGCTTTAGTTTAACTCACCAGAGGTTGAAGAATAATTTATAAAACAGAATTTTTTCCATTGGAATGTTACAAGTAGTGAACATAAAATACATAACACCGGGAAAAGTCCTGCTTAGTTTTTGGACAGTATGAATTTTACTTTCCAAATTTGAGGCGTACTAATTTCCTCAATGTTTACTCATTCTGTCGTAGTTTAACTTAATTGGAATATTTTCATTGTACTTGTACGAATTACATATGCTATTATGAGTGCTAGCTTTTACATTTGGGGAATTTGTAAACTGTTTTTCAGCTACCCAGAATAATTATCATTCCCATTGAAAGAAATCAATTAAAACTACTAGACAAATTAGTAAAATGTAAAAAAATTGAGCAGAAGTCAGTTAAAATTAGAAGTCATTTGTTTTATAAATGTACAAGAGAGATTAAGTCTATTTAAATTTCCAACTTATGAATGATTCCATTATTTAACAAAACAATTAAACATTTAAACCTTGATGAAGCAAATTTCTAGACTAATACAAAAAGAAAAATGACCCTACGATCATTGGAAAATATTTATGGGTCTAATACTTTATCACACAAAACCAGTAATTGAATGAAATGTTTAAATACTTCGATATTAAAAACTATCAAAACAATTGGAATAAAACGTATTCGATAAATGGTTTGTTTATTTTCGCAAAAGAATGTAACAATAAGTCTGTGCAAACACTAGAGTTCAAAAGAGTTGCAAATTTTATTGTACTGTAACCAAGAGAATAATAAATTTTAGCAGAATAAAAGGAATGAAAATTCAAATTGCTCTAACCGTATTTCAACGATAAATCAATTTTAGAACACCCCAAAGAGTTCTTTACTTGGGGAAGAAAAAATAATCTTTAATGATCGACAAAATAAAGGGAAGTGAATTGATAAAGATAATTTATTTTTAAAAGCTATTTCCTATGTATACAAAATTCATATTTTTTCTTCTTTCATTTTTATCCTTATCTCGAAATGTTTTGTTCTTCTAGGTACATTATTTGCCTAAGTGATGTAAACGGTGTTGACATTGGAACCAGGAGGCTCTTTGAAAGAAAAAGCTCAGTGTGTTCCATGCCTTCCCTGAGAATAAATCCCTGATTAGCGTGCAAAGATTTAGAAAGGCAGATGAGAGCGTAACTCTGCAAATTATAGCTATCAAACAGTGGTATTGACTGATTTATAGAATCAGACACACTGCAAAAAATAATTTGTTGTTTTACAGTATAATACTGAAAGAGAAGAGGTTTCAGTTTAAAACTGTAAAAGCACAGTAATTAACTGTAAAATTAGCTATTTTACCGTTTATAATGTAAAACTAGCAATTTTACAGTATGTTACTGCAAAACTAGCAATTTTATAGTTTATTACCATAAAATTAGCTGTATTATACTGTAAAAACAACAGTATAATACTGGCAGCAGACAAGTATACAAACAAAAGGAAATAAATAGGGTAAGTGAAGATCGAATTCAACTTGGTTATTCCCTGAATCTCTTACATTTTGATAAAGACGTCTACAACAGTTAGTAAACAACTGTTATAAAAAGGAAACATTTAGTTTACATATCACTTCCAGGTCCCCTTGCATCATACATTTAACTCTATTACATCTCTTAGTTAATGATAGCAACCTGCTGTAGAAATAAAGCTCTAAAATCTCTAATGATCTAAGTTACAGAGCATAAACCTCTTCAAACACGAACACTCAGGGACTCGACTTGCTTCTAGAGCTATTTAACTGATACTACATAATAATTCAGATGAATGATCATAGGAATCATTTGATCTCAACTCCAGTAACCTTTAAAGGTTGTTATTGTATGTGCAAAGACGCAAACTTGCACGATAAAAATATTTTTTTTTTTTTAATCAGTAAAGTTACTCGTAGAATTTGCTATCTATTTCATTGACTTTTGAGTACATTGGTTTTCAGTCCAGAATTAAGAAAGAGTTTTTAATAATAAGCATTGCACAAAAATGTTTGGTTCTACGGTTATTGAATGCTACATAAAAAAATAAGGAATTTAACTAATAATTATTGAAGGTAAAGTTAAATTCTTAAATACTGAAATCCAATTCTTTTTAAACATTTATGTGTTTCTTATGAAATCAATGTATCCCAATTCCTAAATAATATTCATATTTAGTTTATTGTAAGTATAAATAAGGATGTCTTGGCTAAGACTGAAATACACTACGCTAAAATTATTTTAGTGCTGTCTAAAACCATATATTTTTAACTCCGTTAATGTAACTAAACAACTAACGGTGCATTTTCCCTTCTTTAAGCTTGTTTATTTTATTATTGTTATTATTTTTTAATTATAGAAAAAACAAATCTGAAATTTATGACTTCCTTTATTGTTTTTCTACTATCTATCTTCGCTTGTGTGCTTTTTTTTCTTACTTATGCTGTATATGCTATATTTTTGTCATTATAATCGCTCCCTTTCCTCTTCTTGTTATTTTCTCACTAACACTCGCATTTCTCAATTTCTTGGCTCACTTATCTTTAATGTAGCTTTAAAAAATATTAATTCTTAAAATCCTGTTTCTATGTTTATGCCGCTAAAGGTATGTCGTACACCGAGAATGAAAACTGCACTTTAAAAATTGAATTAGCATTGAATTTCCATAGACTAAAAAAAAGATGTGCCCTTTTCATTTTCGAAAAAAAGATTATTAAAAGAAAGTATTTCAATATTATTTAACCAAAAACTGAAAACACTTGTGGTTTAATTTTAAAATTTTAAGTTCGACCTTCAGACTTTCAACTTTAAAAATCATGCGCGATCTACAGTTTTTTTTTTTTTTTTTTTTCGATTTTTTAATTATTTTTCCCATATTTAGGATGAGTGGAAATAACTATGTTTGCTTTTGAAATTTTTTTTAAATCAAAATTACATATTTTCTAACCCACCCTAATACATAAGTCAGAGATTGGCGTTATTTTGGATGATTACTTTCTTACAGCTTTACCAGTTGTTTGAAAAAAAATAGCAAACTTTTGGGCTATAGTAGAGCCACAATGCACCATCTCATGATAATCCATAATTTTACTGTGTGTTATATCATTCGGATGATGGTTTAATAACGTTTCAGGAAGAAAATCCATTGATTTAAAAAAAAGTTAATGTTGATATCGCCTATTGTCTTACTTATTTATTTTTTGCATTGCTTACTGACTAGACTTGTTTTGTTTATCTTAACATCAACTGTGAGGTTTTTTAATAACATTTTCATATGATACTTATTTACTAAATTTGAAGTCTATTGTACTGATCATTGTCTTTGAACTGTGACTAAATCTTCAAATGCCGACAGGATAATTCACCTGAGCAAGAACAAATGTTTTAAATTATTGTGTGAACTTGGTAAATCAATATTTCACTGTTAAAGATTCAAGCTGACGAAAGTGATCTCTGGCTCCCTTAAGCTTCATCACAAATTTGGAGCTTAGTTCACCTGCTGAACAAATGCCTGATCAGTGGCATCCAAAACCATTGTCAAAGCCTTTTCCTCTGAATCAAGTCATACACCATCTTCATTAACCAATAATTAGTCTTCATGGAAGAACTAATATAGATTTATTAATATATATATATAGCTAAATTCTGTTTTTTTTCTGTTTTGTTTTGTTTGTTTTAAATTAGGTTAAGGATTTTTTTTTTAATTTTTTTTTCATTTTCCTTTTGTCTTTTTTTTCTTTCTTTGAAAAAGAGAAACTTAAATAAAATCCAAAAAAGGGGAAGCTGGATTTGTTTTAAAGTGGTTGAGAGTTCCTGTCCACATAAAATTCATCTTGCATTACTGGAGGGATGCTTATTTGTTCATTTTATTTTATTCGCCCCCCTCCCCTTTTTTTGACCGTAGAACTGAAGATCCCACATATGAATCACGTGAAGAGTAATTATTCTTTCTATCATATTACTCTTGCTATATTTACCAATCGAAGCGAAATTAATCGATTTCTATTTCTTCTACGTGTGACTCCTCATTTTTATTCTATTTTTAATGTATGAAAATATTTTATAAAATAAGCCCATTAAAGTACAAGTTCAATTTTCATAACCCCTAACTTTGAACAGGAGCTAATATTTAGAAAAGTGCCAATTTGAGTCCCAAGTGAATTTTTACTAGTATTTCAATAACTACTTAAAAAAATAATTTTCCCCAGAAAGAAGATAAGGTTTTGCTTTCATTTCATATAATAACATCAGAAAAAAAATTTTTTTTTCTTCAGAAAATATTGTTTTTATACATCAAAAATCAGATCGGTAACGTGTCCCAAGTAGCAAAGCTTAGCATGCAAACAGGTCATGCGCACTTTCTAACTTCCCGAAAAAACGCACTTGCACAAAAAAGGATTCTATTTTTACCCCTTTGTTAATATTTTACTTTATTTTTGTTTTAATCGATTTCTGATTTTCTAGCTGATGCGTAATAAGCGTGTCCCTAGTTCCGCCGTCAGAGCGGTAACAATAACTTCCGATCTATGTTTATGCTCCCAAAATCATTTCTTGCACCTATACCACGTGATACTGAGTACCTGGTGGGATGTTTTATCGCATCGTAATTAAAAATTTGCATTTCTGCATCTAAAATTGTAGGTAAGATTTTTTAAAGTGATTTTATAAAATGTGTGTCATTTGAGTCATCAGATCGGTAACACGCGCTAAAATGCGCAGTTTTTATTATTTTAAAAATAATTTTATATATAAAAATAGTCCTTTATTACAAGTGAAAAAACCACGTGTTTGATTTTGGTTTAGCTCGATCGACTCGGAAAAAAAAAAAAGTTTGTCAGTTTGTCAGATCGGTAAGAGTCAGAGCGGTAACATTGAGAAACAGCGAATATGTTACCGAACTAACTCACACGTTTCAGAATTATTTAAAAGCAAAAATCTTAGGTTTTAGCCATATATATTGAATATATTTGTTCTTAAAAAATGAAAAGCAATTACTTTTAGTACAATTGCTTCATTTATGGTAATTGACACTGCAGAAATTAAGTTAATTAATTATTATTATTATATTTATTTATTTCTTTGGTGCTTCAATTTCTCATAACTTCGCTAAATAACTAGATAATAACTAGCATGCTAAATTTGAATTTCTGATCAAGAAATTAAATTTCCTGCAACTAATTATGGAAAAGCAAGCAGCAGAGTTGTGTGTTGAAAAAGTTGAAGTTGTGTGTTGTTTGAAAACAAAACAAATGTTTTATTAGCTTGGATTTGGTAATCTTATAATTTATTTTGTCTAAAAACCTTATCGCTCATTTTTATTTCTAAGAAATGCTTTTTTATAATGAAATTTGATTTTTTAGCTAATATATAAATTTTAATATAATTACCTTAATTCTATATTAAAAATGCAAGGAAATGATATCACTTTTAGAGATGTTAACGAAGACTGAAAGCATGAGCTCAAATATGTAGCTCATATTAACATCAGATCTGTAACACTCATCAGATCTGTAACGGCTTAAAAGTGAGTAATCTAAGGAGGGGGTAAATAACTTCCTTGACCTCCCCCTTTTATTTTCTTGCATTTAGACCCAATTTAGACTTTGAATCCAATATTAATTTATTTCTGCAAAAAAAATTTTTTAGCAGAAAACTCTAACTTCAAATTGGCACTTTTCTAAATATTGGCTCACAGCTCTATTAATTCATATGAGAAGAAATATATACTTATATTCTTGAATTTTAACAGAGACTTTTCAAATCAGTTACAAAAATAAGTCTATGTCTGACACCTGTAAAAATATCCAATTTACGTGCAGGGCCGTATGCAAGGGAGTGGTTGATAGGGTTCAAACTCCCTCCAAAATTTTTCATTTAAAAAAATTAGCTTTTCATTATCATTTATTAGATTTAAAGCTTTGTTCATGTGCTTATTGCGGAAAAACTTTTCAAAATTCTAAAAGTTATGTCTATAAATAACTTAGTAAGCCTATCAAAGCGCTTGCGCCGAAAAACTGTATAGAACCCACCAACCACCTTTCTTTTGTGGGAAAAATATTATTGTAAATATTGATACTCACTATTTGAAACTTATTAAAAAATTAAAATTAGAAAATTGAAAAAAAAAAAAAAAGATGACAATGCTTTATCAGGAAAAGGAAGCTAATTTTTTACGATACCGCCTCCGAAACAGAAGTCTGGTTACGGGCCTGCTTATGCGTATATATTCTTTTAAAAAAATATCTTTTAAAGTAATTTTACGATTTACAACTAATCACACTATAGAAATAATTTTGAAAGAATTTTTTCATTATTACTGGTTTAAAAAAACTATAATTTACGGGGAATTTTCATTGCAAAAAAAAATTAAACTCTACATTGAGGCTAAACAGGATCATTAACTTAGAGAGGCCAGTAATATTTTCTCGTTAAATGGTCCAACAAAAAAATCTACTCTTATCTGAATAAAAAAAAAGTTTTTTAGAACATCAATGAAGTTTAAAGTAAAGAAAAAGTTAATTAGTATAAGCATCAATCATAAAGTGTAACTATTTTAATTACTGATCCCCTTCAGAGAAATTTAACTTTTTATTTATAATTTTTCTCTAATCATTTTTTTTCTTTGAGAAAGCAAAACTGTCAGGAAAAATTATTCTTCATTTTCTAAGTGTTTCTAAAAATGTTTCAGAAAATGAATGAGTTTAAATATTAAAAAAAAAATTCTTTTTACTGTAGGCAGACATTATTTTTAAAGTGAAAATAATATGAACCGTTTCAGTAGCTTTCCATTAGCTTATTTTTCTGTTGTGTACACTTCGACGATAGTTTAACAAAAATATCCGTAGAAAAAGATGCAAAAGCTGAATATTGATTTCCAATTTTATTAACAAAAACAATGTCATTCACGAAAAACTATTTTAGCAGAATAAGCTACTAGTCTTTTCCTTTTTTTTAATTTCAAAAATTTTACAACAGCGAGACAAATAAAACTCTTTTACTTATTTTGAAAAACAGATGGCGCTACATAAATATAAGTTTTCATTTAGTACAAGCTCTGATGAGCAATTTTTCCTGCGAGATCCACATAACCATTACGAAGAGCTAAATTAATCGGAGAAAAAAAAAAGATCGAGAGCGTTAATACTTCAATGCACATCAAAACTGCCAAAAAAAACAGTCCCCTTGACACTATTTTTAATTCAGATATTTATTCTTTTAGCTGTGTAGCGTAAAAAATTTGATGTGTGATTTTTATTTCAGCTAGAAAATTTGCTACAAATTTTTTTTAAATAATGTTTTCTTATAAAGTAAAAGAAAAATTAAATGCGACATCTGCTTAGAATTCCAGTCGTTTTTTAAGCACATGATGAATTTCATTTTTAATTTGAACTTAATTTTTAAAATACAACAACATACTTATGTAATTTAGAACTTACCCCTCTTTAAAAAATGTTAAATTTACAAAATATTCTAATCATTGACTAACACTGCAAACTGAAAAAATCTTTATCTTAACATCAATTTGACAGTACATGTGTATGTGCACCTCAAAAAATAAAAATAAATAATATAATATAAAACGTTGATTTTTCTAAACGGGATGAAATGGAAAATAAAATATTTTTATTTTCTCTTTGATTTGCAAAATTTACTTGATCAAATTAGTGAATAAAAGTGAGGGAAAATAAATGAATTAAGAGCTGAATCATGAAAATAAATAAATAAATTACTGTATGAGAAAAAAATGAGTAAGTAAAATAGGGAACAAAGAAGAAAATAAGTGAATGAATGAATATATAACTGATTTGATACATGAATGAATAAAAACACGAAATAAGTTATTTTACTTTGCCCCACGCCCTTTGATCCGCCTGCATTGGACATATTGTATTTACCATTAAAATCAAAGCATGCCTAAAAATAACCAAATCAGTATTGCACTTAGGCCCGTCATTTCCAGTTTTTCCAAGGGGTGTCAAAGGGTGTAAACACAATACAATTTCATCAGAAAAAAACAGAAACCACGACCACTTACATATAAATGCATTTATTTCTCAAAGCCAGTGAGGATTGACCCCTCCCCCTCTGACCCCTCCCTTAATCGAAGGACCTGACTGTACTGGACATTAGTAGATCTTAGTTAATACTTAAAATATTAATATATACATGCAGTACAACAGTTTCATTTTACTATAACTTTTAATTAACAGATCAACTGTCAAGAAATAATTTCTCGCTATCGAGAACTTATGCACAGAATGCCGCATATCAGTTATTTCAAATATTTAATTAGTTTTTTTTTTCCAAATCAGATACTTGTTAAAGAAACCACCTACGCAAAACGCCCACTCTGCAGAATCTTGCCGCAAAGTTAGCTGACAATTTTCCCCCGAGATATTATGTTTGATGCTAACACACCCACGAATAGATCTGAGATTAATTTAGTTTTTTTTTTTTTTTGTAGATGCAATGCTTCTTTTTTATTACTTATGATAACGATACTAGGAAATTACGAGGGTTGTTTTTTTTTCAACCTCCGATAGGCTATAAAAAATTAACGGATTCAAATAAAAAAAAAATATTTTATTATCAAAAGTAAGGTACAATGCTCTACAATTCTGCACATAATCATCTTGACGATTGAAGCATTTGTTATATCTGTGAACAAGCTTTATAATAGCCTCCTCGCAAAATGTTGCAGCCAATGATTGGAAGTGAGTTGTGACGGTGTCTTTGGATTCCATGCCACTTTGGAAGCACGATTCCTTTCCAAACCCCAAGAAGCGGTTTCCAAGTCTCTTGGGGCTCAACGGAACTTTATGGTAGGTGTTCAAAAATGTCCCATTGAAGTTGCTGGATGAACCGTTGGGTTGCACGAGCGCTATGATGACGGGCATTACCATGCTCCCATGCTTGGGGGCATGGCAATGCTCGTCACCCCCTGCTTGGGGTCTGGAAAGGCATCCTGCTTCTAAAGTGACGTGGAGCCCAAAGACACCGTCACAACTCACTTCCAATCATTGCCCGCAACATTTAACGAGGAGGCTATTGTAAAGCTTGTTTACTGATATAACAAATGCTTTAATCGTCAAGGTAGATTATGTAGAATTGTAGAGCATTGTACCTAACTTTTGATAATAAAATATTTTTTTATTTAAATCCGTTTATTTTTATAGCCTATCGGAAGTTTAAAAAAAAAAACTTCCCTCGTATAATGCTACAAATATTTATTAAAACGCTAATATTACTATTATCTCGAAGAAATATGTAAAAACGAAATTATGATGTGTATAGAGAGAAATAATACATCTATGAAAACGAGAAGTATTTTTAAGAAACATTTTACACATTTTTTGACTTTATTATATAAATAAACGATAAATAATGTTGCATAAATTAAGGTTTTCCAACGGATTATACCACGAAAACTAAAGTTTTTTGCGATAAAACGCTGAAAAATCATAATTTACTATTCTATCACAAAGGTATTCATTCAATTTATGAAATGTTATGTTTAACCGGCTTTTATTTTGAGACAAATCATTCATGGGCTGCAATGGCGGCACAACTTGAAAAAAATATTTTGAAATAAGTGGAATTAAAGTTTTCATTGCTAAGGAAAATGCATGAGAAATGCTTTAATTTGCGGCCGTCTCAGTGCTTAGTATTGCATTATGAGTTACGCTAGTATTGCTGCTGAATAAAATGTGTATTTTCATATTTACACCTGTTCTTAGTCCAAAATGCTTGTTTTTGACTTGTGACACTATTGAAGTCCATGAGCGATATGCTCATTTACCCGTTCGAGATGAACGGTGCATATGTACTGTACAGTGTACACACACAGTATGCTTCGTTCTTTTGAAGCCGAATTTATACAATCAGAAGTCTTGAAATCTCAGAGACAGGGGCTTTTAATACGACCTGCTCTGACAGTTGCTAGCGGGCAGTAAAGAAGCATCGGGTTCACCGTCTGTGTCCACCTCTGATGAAATTTCCTTCATATTTGGCGTGTTTACAAAGGAAATACAATGACCCGGCATATTTTCAGGAGACGGTATTTTTGGTAGCATTCGTTTTCATTACAACCTGTTGTTTCTAAACACTTCCGCTGTGTACTTAGTATGGAGTATGTCTAGAATTATACTTTCAGTGATCCACCAGTTTCACTTTTTATGTAATTTCCTTGTCGCTGTTTTTAAGTACCTGCAATGAGCCGCATTTTTGGTCACTATAAATGGATATTTTGAAAGTACTAAATCTTCCCTGTGCCATGCTCGCAGTCCTATGATATAGATAATTGAAAATGCCTAGAGCTTCTCATGTCACTGCGATGCAAAAGTTTAGACAAAATGCAAATATGTGAATAAAAAGAATAAATAATATGTGAAAACTATTCAACGAAATGCTTTCAAATTTGTACTGCAGGTACACAATATGGTCCCAAATACGTGTCTGGAGTTCGTAAAACTATAACTGGAATCAAATTTTGGATATTACAAAAGACATTTTTTTACATTGTTGCAAAAGTTTAGACAATAGTCAGATTTTATGCAAATATCCCTTGAAATGTGATTGGTGGAGGAAATGCGGGACTGTATTATTCATTTATAAAGTGCAGAGATTGCTGAATAGATAATAAAAATCTCAAAAGCTCTTTAGTTCTCGTGTAAAGAAGATGAGAAAGTTTGGAAGCCGAAATTTGAAATAAACCTACTTTATTAATTTTTTGTCTTTTAAATCGGCTCTAATATGGTAGTACATTGTTTTTTACTTTGTGGAGAGCAAATTCAGATATGCGGATTGATCAAAAAGTCCAAGGAAAATTAGATTTCTTAAGGATGAAGGAATTGAAGAAACGGTTCAGACTGACGATTCGACCCTTAATCCTACAAAACTTTAACTTGGGTCAAAAACAGCACGTGACAGCATAAGTAGATGAACAACTGAATCGGAATGCATAAAAAAAAAACAAAGAATTATGCCTGAGCCTTTTTGGACAGAGTGTCCCAAATAAGCCAGATTTTAAAGTTAAAATTCAGCATATGTATCATCGTGACTAAAAAATGAATGGTACTTTCTTTGATAAAAATTATTAAAATTGGGATAGCCTAAATGGATTATAATTCTTTTCGCGGGACTTGAGAAATATCCAATGATCATTTATGCTGTGCTGTTTTTACCAATAAAATCTGTCTTATTTGGGACACTCTGTACGAAAAGGCTCAGGCACAATTCTTTGTTTTTTTTTTTTTATGCATTCCGATTCAGTTGTTCATCTACTTATGCTGTCACGTGCTGTTTTTGCCCCAAGTTGAAGTTTTGTAGGATTAAGGGGCGAATCGTCCGTCTGAACCGTTTTTTCAATTCCTTCATCCTTAAGAAATCTGATTTTCCTTGTACTTTTTGATCGATACGCATGTTTGAATTTGCTCTCCACAAAGTAAAAAAACAATGTACTACCATACTAGAGCCGATTTAAAAGACAAAAAATTAATAAAGTAGGTTCATTTTCAAATTTCGACTTCCAAACTTTCTCATCTTCTTTACACGAGAACTAAAGAGCTTCTGAGATTTTAATTTTTTATTCAGCAATCTCTGCACTTTATAAATGAATAATACAGTCCCGCATTTCCTGCACCAATCACATTTCAAGGGATATTTGCATAAAATCTGACTATTGTCTAAACTTTTGCAACAATGTAAAAAAATGTCTTTTTTAATATCCAAAATTTGATTCCAGTTATAGTTTTAAGAACTCCAGACACGTATTTAGGACCATACTGTGTACCTGCAGTA
The DNA here is from genome assembly GCA_038373865.1 of Uloborus plumipes. Lineage (NCBI taxonomy): Eukaryota > Metazoa > Arthropoda > Arachnida > Araneae > Uloboridae > Uloborus > Uloborus plumipes. The sequence goes on along the minus strand of JAXGGA010000047.1, from coordinate 295,479 downwards.
CAAATTTGAAAGCATTTCGTTGAATAGTTTTCTTTTTATTCACATATTTGCCATTTGTCTAAACTTTTGCATCGCAGTGTATAATGAAAAATAAATTCCGTTTTCTAATTTGTGTTTCTTTCAAAAGAATGGCATAAATTCTTTATTTAATATCAGATCGTGGGGCTCTCACTCCTGTGTCAATCAATGAATTTTCTCTAGCTTAAACAGAAATATATGCCAAAGGCATCAAAAGATGCATGTGCTGAGTAACTCATTTTTAAGTGTATGTTTGCAATTGCTATCCATTTTTATGTGGAATTTTATGAGAGACACTTTAGTAAGGGATTTATCACCTTACTCAATTTCATTTGCGCAGTTTTATGTAAAAAAAAAAAGCATATCAATAAATGCACAAAATTAATAAAATAATAGATAAGATTCTAGAAATCAAACGTAATAAAAATATCTCAAAAATTTGTACACATTGATCCATTTTAAACAGTTAAGTAGTACAAAATGTTATTCAAACTATTCATGATGAAATACATATTAAGCATTTATATTGAAGAAAAATTCCATTTTTTCCGTTTCATAACATAAATGTCGCATTTTACATTTGTATTTCAATCGTAAACTTTTCATAACTAAGAATGTGTTCGACTCGAGATGTTTTTTCCAAAGCTTACGACAGTTCTGATTATAAAAAGTACAATACAAAGTTATGCATTCAATTTTTTTTCTGTAATTCAAGAAAATTATTTGCATAAGTTATTTCGCATCTTGAACGGTCATTTAAAGATAAATATGCCCGATATTTTCTTTTTTAGGTTTGTTAGCTTTAACGCAATATATATTTTTTTTTACGTTAATGCGAAATGGGAAACTAAAAGTTTTTAATTACTAACATTCTTAGCTTTTATTTCAAATAAAATGCTTTTCAAATACATATCTCACAATCGCACACACACGCACAAAACAGAAAAAAAAGAAATTATCGTACAATTAATATTTTAGCAGAGTACAAAAAATTAGTCGGAGAAATTACGCTAACAATATTCTACTATCAATGTTTTAAAGGGTTAAGGTGAAGAAGCTTAGATTAAAAGATCTATATTTTGAGAAAAAGCTTCAAATATAAAATTAAGATAAACGGTTATTCTAAAAATCGAAAACTCTTCATAACTACTTTTACATCGCCATCAAGGTACTGACATCTATCTACTGGTTTCAGAACTACGTATTGATCAGCGGAAAGGAAAATCAAATACCTTAACATATCAAACGGATTTAAACATCCTTTCCTCTGTTTGTTTTTACCTTAAGAAACTTTATTTGTAGCATTGGAATCAATGTTATTTGAGTTCCCTCTTTGAAGTATTTTGTTTTCATTTATAAAGGACTGAATGTTTTTTTTTCTAAAAAAATATTTTCTGATTTTTCACATTAAACATATACAGTTTTGCTTTGAATCAAATTCAAATAACAGCGAATTGTAAGAAATGCTATGATGCCCTAAAATTTTAGATTTTCTTTATCTAAAAAATATTCCACATGAAACCGAGAACTAAACATTTATTCATATTCAAAATCAGCAAGTGTTTTAAAAAGATATAACAAAAGTTAAGCACAATATTAATAAATCCCAAGTAGCACACTTCGTTTTGTAAAGGTTGTAAAATGGTTATTAACGTTGTGACAACGGATTAGAAACGTTTATAAAACGTTTAAACGTTTTTTGTGCAACCTGGGATGCCGAATAATCTTAGTTTTGCTATGAAAAAGGTTTAACAAGATTTAAACAAACTAATGTTTCTTATAGATCAGTGTACACTCACATTCAGTTTCATTATCACTTGAACTCATCTGTCTGGAATAGTAGTAACCAAGATGGAGGCAGAAAACAGCTGATGGTGCTAATTGTTTATTAGTTACCAGTTTGCTTAGTTCTCTTAGCCTCTTTAAGTTGTTTTCTGCCTCCAGCTCGATTGCTACTTATTCTAGATTGAGTTCTAATAAGAACTAAACTGTAATCTCTGGAAGGCACAACCGAGCTGGCGGTTTATTATGAATAGTTATGCCTTAGCGGCGTTAACTTACTGCTTTCTTCTCAAAAGCCTTGCCTTCAATTCACGAAATAAAATTACCATTGCTGCGGTGTGTAGCTGGTCTACTAGTTTTACATTAGCTACCAGTTTGTTTGACTCTCTTAGCTTCTGAAGCAGCACTCTTACAACTAAGTTAATGTTAGCTCTATTGTTTAGCCATATTATAAACTATAATTGCAGTATTTATTATTCTTACTTTTGACATACTATAAGAGTTTTTTTTAATACAGAGGGATTATACGTACTTGTATGCTTAACTGCAAAAATGAAAATAAGCACATTACAACATCTTTCATACGAACTACATGGGACCAAAGGCAAGCCGGAAAATACGTTTAATATTGATAATTAACGAACCAAATTCTGGTTACAAATATCACCGAACGAAGAGCAAAAGTTACCGGCATTTCCACTCTCTAGCTATGGGAGGTATTATTTAATTGTAACGGGGACATGGCAAAACAAGGTTCTACTGCACATGAAAAAGGAGGTATGTACTAGGGAGCATCGGAAAAAAAATATCTTTTCTGATATCAAATTTAAAATAGTGCGGAAAATTGCCTTGTGTCATTTTTAGTTATGTGTGCAAAATTTATTGATATGAGTTAATGTCTTCAGTTGCCTCTGGGGCAGTTCATTGTACTTTTTTTTTATTTCAATATTTAAAAAAATTATAAGAAATTGGATTCTTTAGTTCTAATGGGGCCGAAATGTTGCCACATTATATCCTCAAAGTGTGTGCTAACTTTTATTCACGTGGGTCCATGGCTTTAGTCAACTGTGGGGCAGCTCATAATACAAAATTAGTCAATTTTATCGTTTTTCTCAGTACTGTTTGTTTTTGGATAAGAACTTGTATTCCGTAGTTCTCATAGTGTCAAAAAGTTTTTAATTGGTATCCTTAAAGTGTATAGACATTTTTATTGGTGTTGGTCCATGACTTCAGTTACGTGGGGGGCGGGGGTTCATCATACAAAAATCGTTAATTTTATCGTTTTTTAAATGTTTCAATATTTTTTTAAACAATCCTTCTCTCCAAAAAAGCTAAAAATTTGCACACGCTCCAAGGATACCATATAGCATTTTTTTTTATTTTGTTTGGCACTATTGGAACTTAGGATTACAATTTCTGATCAAAAAAAAAAGTATTGAAAAAACGATATTATCAAAGAATTCGTATAATGACAGTCCCAAAAGTAACAGAACCTCAAAAAAAAAAAAAAAACATTTACACACAGTGTAAGGAAAAAAAATGTGGCAAATTTTTGGTAGTGGTAGAACTAGGGAATCCAATTTTTTACTTTTTAAAAAATATTTAAAAATAACAAATTTTGAATAATAAACGGCCACAGAGACAACTAAAGATATTAACTCAAATCAATAAAATTTTGCACCCATAACTAATAATGACAAAAGGTAACTTTTCCGCACTATTGGAGATTTAATTTAAGAAAAAAAACTTTTTTCGATGCACACTAATGTGTACTATTTTCTATACCAAAAAATGAGAAATCAATGAAGACATTTTATAAGACACATCATTAACTTTGTCTTTAGGTTTCAAACAAAACTCCTTCTGTCTATGTTACCTCCATATTAATTTCATATACAATTACTTTCAAAATCAAAATATTTTGAATGAAGCGAATAAAGCTTTTAAGCTGAAAATAAATAGGTCATCTTTCTTTAGCATTTTGTTCGTATTTCGTTTTAAAGGTTTTGAAGACATTTCGTGCCCGCATTCTTAAATTCCTAATTAACTTAGTTTAGCAGACTTTTAAAACATTTAATTTAGTGACTCTAAATTTCATAGCCTTATTGCCAAGTCTCATTACGAAACTTAAGAAAACTTTAAAACAACTTTTCAATCACGAAGTTCGGAACAAACAATATTTACATAAGGAATGAAATCCTCCTCAATCATTAAAGTATTGGTTTTTGCTTTCACGAATGCTAATGTTATATCTATTACTTTAGATAATGGATTTTCATTCAATGAAGCTAATTGGAATGAAGTCTTCAAATCATTTCCTGCGTCATAATTGAAGTTCTTAATCCATGTTTCTCCTTGAAAAAGAGTTTTCTTCATTGCTTAGGTTTCTCATTTTCCGTAGATTACTATTTGGGTCCTTGCGTGATTAAATTTCTTGATTGCGTTTTACCGCAGTGTCCTTGGAAAAGTCTTTGTTGGTCAGCATTGATTAGTGTAAAATGGGTCTTCCTTTTTAATTTATGTGCCACAGAAATTAATTCAGTTTTTTATTCCACAATGTTTAACAAGTCTTAGCGCATTCATTAAATGTGACGCATAATTCAGTGATTGCACTCTTAATTTTTCTTGGGTATATTATCATGTGACTTAAGATTGATTTTGTAATTGGCATAGCTTAATAAACTGAAAAGTTGAACTTGAAAACGCAAATTGCCATTTTGGGAGCGTATTTCTTCTTTCTGTGAAATATTTTTGATTTTTCGTGGTGCTAATGTGTTTATGTGATAAAAATCAACATCTTAGAAATTTCCATGATAAAACGGCATTTACTGATGATTGAATAAAAATATCTTGCGTCCTTCAACCAACTTTCAATGTTTTTATTAATGTCAAACATCCTTAAAGGGCTTTAATGGTGTTGATAATGTTCAGTTAGTAAAACTTTTCTCTAGTAATTTCGCAAGTCATCATTTTAGTTTTACACTTAAGGGAATCGATTCAAGGTTTTGCCATTGTATTCGGGAAGAATGTTCAAAAAAAATTTGGGGGGATTTCATTCAATGTAAGTAAGTAAAGCAGCTGTAAACTCATTTGAAAGTAATTCGTGTCGTAAAATTGGATTTTTTTACGTGAACTACGTAGCCAATGGTAAACGATTGGCAACAGTGGCCAAGTTAACAGAGAAAATGGCTTGAGATGGTGTGTTCGACTCCTACCCTGGATCGGAACATACTTCCTTTGCTTCGGATTATAAAATATTTTATATAAATTTGTAAGAATAAAATGGGTATAATCATACGTAATCGAGGTGATACTTTATTTTTTCTTAGAGTTCCTTTTGAAATTTGTAGCTGGCTAGTGCTTTGTATATTGAATGTGCTGTTATATACAAAGCACTAGTCGGAAACTGCACTTTGTGAAATCAGCAACTAGTTGAAAGCTGTCGAAGTGCCAGCAACATTTGCAGTAAAATATATGTTTTTACAGTGTCTATTTTTTCAATTTAAATTTAACTACTTGTGCCTTGGTTTCAACTGAATTGCAATGGTAAATTTAGTATGTTTTTATTATTTCCCATCTTGTAGTTACTCCCAAGTAGTTTAATTGTTTTTAAATTTACCTTAAAATAGTGCAGAAATAATTATCACAACTCTTCTGGATCATAACACTTTTTTAATATAACTAATGTTTGTTCAGCAACTCCTTAAAAATAATTATGGCAACACTATTTTAAAGCGCTATGAAATAACTGCACACTGATGTATTTTTACGATTTAAACTAAACAAGCAAGAATGTTTCTATCAGGGACCAAAAAAAAACAGGTTTTTTTTCTGTTGTAAATCCTGTCTATTCACTTTGAAAGCATTGAGTCAATACACATGCAAAAAAGAAAAAGGCCTTTTTAAAGCCTCACAAACTAAGTTCGAAGTTTGAGAGGAGAGCATTTTTTTTTTTTTTTTTTTTTTTTTTGTTCTTTAGCCCAAAAGCTACAACAGGCTACGTATCCCTTTAAAAGCAGCTCCTTGAAAAAAGTATTGTTGAAAAAAACCGATAGTTTGGAACTTCGAAAATAATGATTCGCTTTCTTATCCTACAATTTTCTGAAAAGTATATATTCAAATGGTTTTCTTTGTAAATAATACTCCTTAATCAACAATTTAAAGAAAGGCGATTTAATTAATAACACTTTTATTTCTTCATAGCAAAGTCATACCGGAAAAATAAATGCTATCATTTCCTTCTTTGTAAACTTATAAATTCAACACTTAAATGTGTTAACAATACAATGGATAAAATTCCGGAATTTCGTGAATTCACATCAGTGTTGTTTTAGAAGAGAGCTGCTTAAGAAATCATCAGTAAACTTACCAACATGAAATGAGGTAGAGTAGGTTTACTAAAATGTAACAGAAAAAAAAAATACACCACAGAAAGCCAAAATAATAAAGTCACGAGTATAAAGTACAAACTTGTAAACAAAATTGTTTTTTTTTTTTTTTGGTTACAAGTACTGAGGTTAAATTAAAAATTAATATACACTGCTCAAAACAATTAGGGGAGCAAGCAAAAAAATGAAGAAACCCGTGCAAGACAGCCACGGATTGGCATAAAATGGATAGTACAAGCGTATCAATGGGCAATACAGAAAAAAGACCTAAAAACTTTGGAATTAATCTTTAATTCTTTGAAGATGTGGAAAAAACATGAGAAGGTGATTTAGGGCAACAATTTGGTTGCACGTAAAAGGTAAAAAACAGGTACTGTTTAGAGATGAGCCATAAGTTTTAATAAGGCGTGTGGTCTCTTTGAACTGCTAAGACTGCTGTACACATGTTTGGTATGGATACGATAAGATTATCGATCTGATTTTGGAGAATACTGTTCCACTTCTCCAGAAGTGTAATCTCAAAGCCTCGGACAGTAACAGGCGACCTTGGTCGCGCAGCAATGCATCGTCCGAGCATGTTCCAAACATGATTGATTGGATTCAGGTCAGTAGAGCACGCTGGGTATTCCATATGCTGCATTTTTTCAGCTTCATGCATGTTCTCCACCAGACGAGCTCTATGCGGTCACGCTTTATCGTCTTGCAAGACAAAAGAATCTCCAATAGCTCCAGCGTAAGGGATGACATGAGGTCTCAGTATCTCGTCTGCATACCTTCGGCCCGTCAAAGTGCCATTCCAAATGATATGCAGGTACGTACGTCCGCCTATGCTGATTCCACCGCATACCATCCAAACAGCTCGTCTGTATCATGACCTTTCACGAATGAATGCGGGGCTATTTCGAGTGCCCTGTCCCTCCATACCGGAACACGTCCGGTGTGACTCTCCAGACTGAATCGAGATTCATCTGTAAATAGCACTTGGCTCCAATCATGTTGCTCCCAAGTTTGAGGTTCAGCAGCCCCTCTTTTTCGGGTCACACGGTGGCGTGGGGGTCAAAGAAATGCAGACCATTGACCTACGTGCACAGAGCCCATCCTCATTAAGCCAATTACGTACTGTTTGGCTGGACAACCTTCGTCCTATTGCTAAGAGCAATTGTGTTTGCAGATGCGTAGCATTCTCTATTCTGTTTCAACGGACTGTTAACCTCATATACCGGTCATCAGTTGCTGTAGTGACGCTTGGCAGATCTTGCCCTGATCGAAGTCTAACATTTCCTGTTTCTTCGAATCGATTTCACAGCTTTGCACCACTTCTGACGACTCCAAAATCATCCACGACACTACGTTGTGTTTGACCGGATCCCAGCCTGCCTATAACACGCCATGGCATGGATTCCGATAAATCACGTTGTTGAGACATTCTCAAGTAACCTTGTCTCCAAAAAAATGTAGAAAAAAAACCACTGCGCAATCGAATTTCACAGTTGCGGCAATATAACGGACGTTTCTGCAACATCCTGATTTCTGTACTTATTTCCTTTTTCTGGTTTTTGACGTCATTAACTTTAGTTTGTACGTAAAGTTTTCTTCTTCTGTTTCCTGGTAGGCTTTAAATTATGGACGATCCATTTTATGTTACTTATTGATATACATCTTTGCGTAATTTTGTTAAAACCATGTGCTCCGCTAATTGTTTTGAGCAGTGTAAATCCCAACCTTGATCGACGAACTCATATTTAAAGGAACTTCACTCGTCAGAAATCATTTTAAATTTAAATATATTTAATTGTTTTCGACAGGGCATGGTAAACACGGAAATGGAAACATAATCCTTCCTATGAAATTTGTTAGTCCCAAAAGCAGAATAAAGAAAGAAAATTGAAAACCCTTTAAAAACCTTATACTAAAATCATTTTCAAGTATTTTAATTGCAAAAAAAAAATGGAAAAACTGGTAGAAGACAAAAATTTTAAATCATTGAGTTTCCTTCAATTATCTGCCGACAATGCCATTGGTTTCCAATCGCGTGAAAAAAAGGCTTAGTTGCATTTGAAAAAAAAAAAAAAAACATTCTATCATACGCTAAAAAAATGTTTCTTTCTTTTGGTACTATTGTTTTAAATTTGCACGTATGTTTTCACTTCAGAAATCACGGAAAAGTTTTAAAGGTTTCAATTTAATATCATTGTAAAAAAATGCAATCCGAATACGCAACCTAGCTAAGAACACTCGCGATCAACTCTCCTTTCGAAAGGATTTTTTTTTACAAAATCGGTCCATCCGCTTAGGTGATAGAGTGACACTGACAGATGCACAGATCAACACATACACTGACCCGTCAGACTTATAAGCCCCTTTCTTGCTGCGTCGGAGTTAATGAAAAGTAAGAAAAGATAGAGTTATCATTGGGCAAAAATAAGCTACTTATGTCACACGACCCTGTTTTGTCTACATTAAACTGAAGTAAAGCTAAGGATTGCAGGACGTTTTGTAACTTTAAAATAAGTGTACGCCCTTCTTAAGGTTAACATACACGTCAGTTCTGTTATACAGGGAGCTAGTTTGCAAAATAAGCAAATAGATTTAAAATTTGATTTATGTCCATTTTTTTCTAACTGCAATTGTATAAGACTACTGTAGCTCACAAATTTTCCTCAGTATGGATAACTAATTCAAAAAAAAAAGGTAAATTTACATAATTATTCGAAATATGGCTTAACGTGAATCAAAATATAGCCTTCAAAATCAATATCCATGAGTTATAATTACATCGTAGTCTTGCTTCAACCAGAGCTTACATGTTATGTTTCAAAACAAAGCAATTATGGAAATTACTTTCTTGAGGGGAAACACCACCCATAAAACTAGATTTTTCTCACGTGAAAAAAACTAATTACTCTTTTATTGATTATCATTATTGAAACATCTTCTTAATTTTAATCAGGAAGTGTTAATTATTACAAGATCATTTAAAGCAAAAATCTTCTTTTCAGATCTTAATAACGAGTAAAAGTATCTCATTAATGATAAGAAGGTGGAAATTTGGAATTTATTTCTAGCCGGTAATTTTAAAGAGGAGAGATAAACGTTGGAAATGTTCACAGAAAAATCGGTGAATGCTAAAAACTAGAATGAAATTAAAGATTATTTTCACGATATTTGCGTTTTTTGAGTATTTAAGGGGGTCTGGGACACATTCTGAAAAAAAAAAAAAAATACTAAACAGATAGAAATTTTGAATTTTTTTTGTACTTATCGACCATGTGTTTAATTAGCAAAATCACAAAATAAATATGAAAAAAAAAATTTTTCCAATATAAATTTAATTTCAAAAGAAAAAAAGGGGGATTGTTTAAATCCCTAAAACTCAAAATATTCGCATTCAATTTTCAATTTTTTCACAAAAATCTAAGCACAAATATACAAATATATAAGCTTTAATTTTCATTCGGCAATTTTAAAAATATTGATTCAATTAAAAGAAAAATATTTCGAAAAATTCAAAGATATGTATTTTTTTCAAAAATTTACATACACATTTTGCAGTAAACATATTTTTCAAATTTGCTGCAAACAATTCAAGTAAAATGTTTGAAAAAGATATGCTAAAAATTTCATTGCTTTATCTTTATCAGCTCGACTTATAAGAGTTTGAATGAATGAAGTCAGGAAAAATTGCAGCTTGGAGAAAAACGCATTTTAAGTTTTCAAGCCGACTGTCTAACGGCTACATTTTCAAAACAGGCAGCTAAAATTATATCTTTTACACTAATTACGGTAGAAACAAGATTCAAACGTCATTTTAAGCAAAAACAATTAGAATTTGACGATTTCTGTGTCCTGGAACCCCTTAACTGGTCATCTTACTTTCCTCTTGCATGCGTGTTTGATTAATGAACAAACGCACATCACGCGCACAGAGAAAATAAGACATGAAAGCTTCAGCATTTTTCATGTTTTTACTTTATTTTATTTCTGAGCTAAAATACTGCAAGGAAATATATAACTGCTTCTCGCTTGTCTGATGAATTCCACTTTCTTCTTTTATAACTTCTGCAGATATTTTACCAAATTAATAAGACTTGGAAAATAAGTTGAATTATTTCATTCGTTAAATTTTAACTGAACTAGTGCTAAAAAATAAGAATAAAATAAAATTTAGAAAAACCCGAAGTTTAAACTAAAACTTCACACACAATCAAACTCAATAATAGTATATTTACAGATAATAATTCTTAATTTTACAATCGTTGTTTAACTAAGTCCTACCTCAAAGTGCTTAAACAAAGAACTTCAAAGTACTATTCCGTAGAATATTATGTTGAAGGCTTGGCAAAATTTTCTTACAATTTAAAAATATGTTTTTTTCAGCATAGCTCAAATCTATTAACCGACCTGATAACATGACAAGAAATGTACGTTTTAAGACTTTATCCTGATACTTGATGTTTTGATCACTTGAATCGGTGAGTGCAAAAAAAACGTCAGTCCAGAACTTAAAAATTTTCAGGAGAGAGAAAAAACGTCATACCTCCTCCAAATTTTCAAATAATTGCACAATTATTTTTTTTCCTGCATCATAACATGCATGTATGTTGCTGCAATGCAAAAACTACATAGATTCAATCAAAATCGGGATCAGGAAAATTTAAAATGTAATTTGGACTGATGTTTTTTGCACTCAATAGGTTTTTACATTTGGGGAAAAAAGTTATCAAAATTATGTAAAATTAATCATTATGTAAAGTTTATATTTATTTATGATTTCATCAGATGGGACATTCCACAGTAACTTACGCTGCATTTCAACCAACTCTTATGAATTTAGCACCTCAGTACACACTAATATTGTTATACAAACTTGTACAAAACATTCAATGAAAATGACAGTCAAAAGCAAAATTAAAATGCAAAAATATTTGATGCACCTAAATTTTACAAAATTTTGCAGTCAAAAATAAAGCACCTTAACTAATCTTATTAATCTAGAGTATAAATCAAGAAGGAGACATTATGCGACATTGTCAAACGTAGGTAATACACACGTAGGTAATTTTTATATTATTATTTTCAGATAGTAAAATATTGTGAAATAAATTCAGTATAAATTGTCAGAGCCTTGTAAGACAATAGACATACGTTTAAAACTAACACAATATTCAGTAAAGGCACAAATAAAAGTGGTCGCTTAGGTGTAAAGAAAATCAGATTTAATATTTATTGTGAAGTTAAGACTTACACAACGTTTCTGATGCCCTAATATTTTAATGGTTTGCTTAAGTAATCATTTGAAACCGCTGCGTAAATTTTAAATCAACAATAGTTGAATGATAGGAGCATTTCCTGAGTTTCCAATATAATGTCATGAAATTTACCCAGGTAGCACAAAAAACGTTTAAACGTTTTATAAACGTTTTTAATCCGTTGAAACAACGTTAATAACCATTTTACAACCTTTAAACAACGAAGTGTGCTACTTGGGTTATCTATACAAGAAAAACTGTTGACTTCGAAAATTATACAGCTATTACAATGTAGGTCAGAAACGCAAATCGATAAATTGATGAAATTTGTGGTAATAAAAGAAAAACATCAATCAGTGTTCAAAACACATGAATCTAGGAATAGTAACATCAAATGCATGTGAATTAAAGAAATACTTAATCAAAACCAGATTGGACCATAAATTATAGCACTAAATGCTATCAGCTTGTTTGATGCTCACGATAAGGTTGCATCTAATCATTATCAGGTAGACATATCCCCCTCCCCCAACCATTCTGATGTGTGTGGCCATGTCATGGGTAAGACTTTGCTTTAGTCTATCAACTTGAATAATCTCCCGATATGTTTCCTACCGTTTCCAAAGCAACACGTTATATTTTCATTTCGTGGGTTTGCTTTTTAAAATTGGACATCTAAGGCACGCAGATATTTTGGCTTGTACTGGGACAAAGCAAAATGATATTTCTAACGCCAAAAGGATGCCAAACACGATTCCGAAGACCTGTTTAAATGTGTACATGTTTGCATTATCGCAATTACTTTTTTCGAAAAATAAAAATAAAATAGTTAACTGATGAAAATGTAGTGAAAATTATTATTTTAATGCATCCAACATTTTTTTTCTTCGAAAAAGGAAAGTAGAAACGTAGTTTTCAGTAGCTTGAACTTAAGTTTTCTTTTCTTTTTGGAAATTAATTTAATCTACTATTAAAATATTTTTGTTATATCATTGATAATTTCTTATCACCATGTATCTTAAAATTAGTATATAAGTTATGTACACTTTTTACTTCATCAATATGAATAGTAGTAATGTTTCCATTTCGGTAAATTCATTGAAAAATACAAGCACATCTACATAAAATTAAGGAAGTTAAAAAAAAAAGAAGTAAAAACAAAAGTAAAATAAATGAAAAATTAATGCAAAGTAAAAAAGTTATAAAATTATTTTTCTAAATCTTTTTTCTTTCTTTCTTGTGACAAAGGTAGACGGATTCCTGCAATCGTTACGTTACGCAAAGGCAAGAAAACATACCCAACTTCAGTTCTTCCGAAGTTTGAGTTTCAATCTAGAAAACTGCATGAAAACTTATGTTCAAAACACCCCATAGCCAAAGGCCTCCTATCCGGCGTGGTGCCACTCAGCCACCAGTCAAATTCCTTCAACTCTGAGCGTGATACTGTAATCAGCACAGCTGTTGTTGTCGTGCACGGCGAAGTATAAAGTAGAAAAACAAACAAAAATAAAAGAAACAGGGGGGGGGGGATTAAATATTACCAAAGGCGTGAAGGTATTATCAGTTTTAAAGAGGGCACTGACAATGGAAGGAGAGTAAAAGTGGTGTTTAGGGTCCAGTTGGGTTCCCAGGCAGTGCCTGCATTTCATACATATCCTGGAACCGTCGAGAAGGATCTTCATGCCCTCAAAATGGCTTGTCCTTAATCTTATTATTGCTGTCGGGATTTCTCAGCTATAGTTTAAGTCTGGCAGCGAGAACTTTTTCTTTGTGTCTGGGCAGAAATTTCGCTTTGCCACTGCGTCGGCATCAAAGGCTTGTAGATGAAGTAACAGTCCCAATCAGTACAGTATGTAACAGTAACTTACTAGGTGGTTATGATTAAAGTTACGGTCTTTATACCTACGGAGAGCTCGTGTCAGTAGATTTAAATCATTGACAGTTTCTGTACTGTACACGTTGTAAAGATCATGTAGAAAAGAAATTCCGAACAAGAAAACATTAGCTCAAAGAGGTGAGAAAGGGGCGCAGGAAGAAAAACAACAATCTAGGGAAAAAAATATTTCTTCCCAGAATTTATTCATCGTACTTTCCATTTCATTCAATCATAAGTTCAACAATTCTTACTGCATCTTCAACAGTAGCTCAAAATTATTTTTCAATCAGTTGCAAGAACCTTGGTAGAATAAATAAAATTAGCCTAGTACGCAATAATCTCTCACATAGTGGTAAATAATTTGAACTGTAATTATTTCTTGAAGCACAATTCTTTATTTGCCTTTGATCCTTAAAACACATATTCATAATTAAAATGGCATACTTTTAAAAAATCAAGTTCCTTGTAGGTCTAAACAGGGTAACATCAATAATGAAATCCTTGGACTGATTTTTCTCTGAACAACGCTTTTATTTCGAATTTATGTAATTAAGACCATTTTCCACACGTTTAACTCCCTATATTGTAACACTTTTTCCACACAATAAATCATAAGATATATGTATAAAGAAGGGTGGACCGAGGCTAGTTGACCAGCTTTTTTTTTTTTTTTTTTTTTGCAAAATTTAAAAAAATCAGCGTACCTCCCAGAAAATGTTTTCATTGAAAGATTTGAAAATATTAGTAACAAGTACTAAGTAAGAGGCAAAGATCGACAGCTAGTCACTTGGACTAACTTGCCCCCATTGCGGAATAAGTTAGACGACGTCATTTCTTTCATATTTCGATAATGTATAAGTTGAAGAAATTGGTAAACCTTGATAGAATCTTATATTTCATTTTGTGATTACCAAAAAATGTCATATTCAAAGTAAAAATCCCTCATGCACCATTATTTTATGATGTCACATTGCAAAAATGCAAAACCGTATGAATAAAGAAGCCGAAACACTACAACTGCAAATATTAAATAGTAATAAGTCAAATGTTGAATTAACGGCCTTCCCCGCCGTAATTTTTTTACAAATTTAAGTTTCTTAAATGGAAATTACAAATAATTAATAACCAAAGAAACGATTATTTGCAAGATATAAAATTTGCTTCCCTTAGAAAAAATGTTTTAATTTTAGCTGATTCATTGAAGGGCCATTTTTCGTCACCACTGAGGATTAGCCTTTCAACTAATGATGGATTTAAGTAATATATATATATAACTATATATATATATATATATATATATATATATATATATATATAACTATATAACTATATATATATATATATATATATATATATATATATATATATATATATATATATATATATATATATATATATATATAGTTTCAATACATTAATACTTATAATTCATTTCCTGCTTAAGCATTTGATTTGAGACATGATATGCAATCTGAAAAATGCTGTAATCATTTATGCGATGATAGTTTCAATCTATATATCTGTGGCTTGGTTCTAAAAGGGCTTAAGTCAAAAATGTTAGCTTCGAGAAAAAGGCGATGAAAGATATTTGAGATTTTTTAGAATGCTCTATAACTTTCTTATATTAAGATTCCCATTATTATTTTTTGGTATTTGTTTATTGTTAGTGTAAAGAAACATTATTTTATCATATGAATTTTTTTATATATTATATAAATTATATATATATATATATATATATATATATATATATATATATATATATATATATTATTATATATTATATAGACATTGGCCTTTGTAGAATTAGAGTTTTACTAAATTGGAAACTTTTGATGTAAATAACACAGAATGTGAAAAAATTGACATTGGCCCTTTTAGGACCAAGCCACAGATATACAGGGTGTTCCAAGTTAACCGTCATGACCTTTATTTCCTCAACCGTTCGTCCTAGATGCATACTTCCATGTGCAAAATTGCTCGAAATGAGGAGGAGAGTTAAGATATGGAAAGTTTGAAGCGAAAAAAAAATAATTGGTTAAGAAATAAAAAATTTATCTTTTTATAGGGGCTCCGGCCCCCAAACTTATATTTAGAGAAAGAATTTCCATTGAAAAATAATACTAACACAAAAAAATGACATTTGTGCGATCAAAATCCATGGAGAAATGAAACATGAAACTTTATGACTTATACCACTTTACAGTAGCGTTATTTTAAGTGATTTTGGGGGCCATATACACGCTAAATTTGCCACATTCAGAATTTTTTAATAACAAAATATTCTTTATTTTCCTAAAATATATTTAACTGCAAAAGTTATTTAACATGGGAATTAAAATACGAAAAAAATTGAATAAGAAAGAATGAAAATGTAATTGCTGAATTCGAATATAAATTTACCGACTGTATAGTGATTGCTTGAAATAACGTAATCCTTTCACTGCAGAATAAAATCGGCTTAACTAGATGCATTTCGTTAAGGCTTGAAATTATGATGTACACTACGGAACAGTATGTAGAAATGGTGTTGCTTTACGGACAATGTAATCGCAATGTATATTATTTCTTAGATTCTACATATTTCGTGTGTTTAATATCTTTGTATAAAATTGTATAATAATTTACCTTGTCTTGTTATGTTTTGTAGTCTTGTAGCATCTGTGTTTATTTTTGAATACAATGAGAAGCGAATGTTTTCTGACATGGACGAAACAAATTTCATTATCGTCCCTAATCTAAAAGCTCGTTATTCCTCTGGCAGGGCGAAAATTTTCTTTTGTCAATTTGTTTACGGGCCCTGCGCATTTAAAACTCGAATATCTCCGCAAATTTTGATCGCACAAATGCCATTTTTTTGTGTTAGTATTATTTTTCAATGGAGATTCTTTTCCTAAACATAAGTTTGGGGACCCAGAGTCCCTATAAAAAGTTAGATCCCGTATTTTTTGACTGAATTTTTTTTCGCTTCAAACTTTCAATATTTTGACTCCCACTTCATTTTGAGCAAATTTGCAATTGGAAGTATGCATCTAGGACGAACGGTTGAGGAATTAGAGGTCATGACGGTTGACTTGGAACACCCTGTATAGTACTTACTAGGTTTAATACGAAAACTGTTAATGACCCTCAATGTAGGGAGCTAGGGGGCCTCGAACATGACACTTTTTCAGCATCTTCGGCGAAGTTTGGATGCCCTTTGCCTCTTACAGGATCCCGCAATGGTCGGCACAAAAATTTAAAATGTAGGTATTTCGATTTGGACACTAAATTTCATTTCATTTCACCCTCCAGGGTCCCCCGTACCTACCAGCCTAGTGGTTTAACCGGGATAGGGCCCTGAAGAGCGCTCTGTTCTTAATTTTGAACCAGAACCTAGGGTCGAGCAAACCATAGGCCCTAGCACCCCCAGAGGTATTGTTTCACTTGGAGGACTTTGTGACCACGACATTTTTAACGCCTCCCAGTCACCATTAATCAAGACGGTGGATCTTTGATCGGCTGGGATCGAACCCGGGTCCCTCCGGACACGAGTCCGATGCCTTACCGATCGGGCCCCACGGCCCATTTGGACACTAAATATGATGATGTGATTGCAAAATACTTTGATTGAAGCTCAATGCGCTGATATAATCAAATTTTAGAACAGGTCGATTTTAGAAAAACACGAAGTCGGTTTCAACTTTACGAATTTTTACAGGTCTCCAAAATTTTTTGGGGGGAAAAAGAAAAAATACATGTTTTCTAAAATCTTTAGAAGAATCCACCATAAACATTTTAGCAAAATTAAAAAATGGTGTATATCTGGACACCCGATTTCATGTATAAGGATTTTCAATGTTCCCTTTTTATTCTGCTTTTGAGACTAGCAAATTTTACTAATAAGGATTATCTTTAATTTTCCTTGTTTACCATGCCCTCCCAAAAACAAGTAAATATCTTCAAATTTAAAATGCTCTCGGAAATTCGTTTTAATATGACTTCGGCAATCAGGGTCTGGGTTTTTTGAATTTTTAATTTAATCTTA
Source organism: Uloborus plumipes (assembly GCA_038373865.1). Taxonomy (NCBI): domain Eukaryota; kingdom Metazoa; phylum Arthropoda; class Arachnida; order Araneae; family Uloboridae; genus Uloborus; species Uloborus plumipes. The sequence goes on along the minus strand of JAXGGA010000047.1, from coordinate 278,139 downwards.
GTACTTGTTACATGGAATAAATACTAACTACAGTAATAACAAATGGCTGGCTGTTTAATTAATAATGTATTAGTGCATAGAATACAAGCTGGAACGGATTGACAGTTGACATACTTATTTTTGTAACCTGCACAATAATATTTATTCTCAATATTGACTAAGCAACAAGAAAAGTTTTTATACAAAGGTCTATTAACGTGTTTCTGAAAATAGTCATTAAGTTGCATTAAATAATTATTCCTTCAAGCCTGTAGGTCAAACTTTTATCCTTTTACTTTAAGACTGCACAGCATTAGATATTCAAACTTTCTGCGCAAATTTGTAAGTTTTAACATTCAAGTAAAAATTTTAGCACTTGACGTTTTTCTATGAATGGGACAGCCTTTAACATTTATAGACTATATTATGATTAGTTTGCCCTTTTTTTCAGTGTTTTGTGTATCAATAAGCAGGTAATATTTAGGATGAGTTTTACTCAATATCTTTTTCTTCTAAGTGTAATGAACGTTCGTAAAATGCACCAAAAAGCTAGAAACTCTGTACAACATGATTGGTAGCTTGCGAGTTGGAACCATTGTTTGATGAAACTGACCAGATTTCATTTTTACAGGCGAGTTTTTCCCCCTAAGGAATTTTGGTGTGAAAAACGTCTCTGGTATTGACAATCGTATCTTCAATCTATTGTATGAGAGGGTTTGTTAAAATTATGCCAGTTTGATTTTCTTTATTATTTATAATACGCAGAGTTTCTTTTATTCAGTCAAGACTCGGCTCCAACCAATTCGTATAAGAGTAATGAAATATCTACAATTTAAATTATGTTAAAGAAACTTTATGGAATTCGTCTCTTAAAATCGTATTAAATATTTCGAAATTTTTACTAACGAAGATATGCTATTTATAAATTATAATATCTTGAAAATTAAAAGTTAAAACCAGTCTTAGTCGTAAATCAATAAATAAGTTATAGTCACTGTTTTATAAACAAATACAAAACAAAAGGAATTTAAACCCCAAATGTAAAACAACCAGTGCAATTATCAAATACATTAAATGTTAAAAATTATTTCAAAAAATCAATCATGTTTCTAAGAACTTACGTAAAGTGTTTGCATAAGACATTTTTCGAACAAGCAATGAATGCGCCAAAGTGGCAAACTAATTTGTTTGCTAACTCTCTCCATTACAGCAAACATGATCATTGCCACTTTAATTCTTTGATCTGCTACTCCCTTGAAATAAATATCTATTGCAGGAAGTCAAAGGCATGTTTTTCGACTCATTCGAGAACTATGATAAAGTTTTGTTGTCTTGCCTCGCAAAATAGCTTTCATCATGATTGATAAGCTAATAATAAGGATTCTTATAGTTGTAATTGGTTTTAAAACTTCATTTACAATAGAAATCAAAATCGGTAAGTTTATTTATTTATTTATTTTAGGTGTTTATAATTCATAGTAAATTTTTATCTGTTATCGGAAAAGGAAAATTCTTAATTGCACAAACAAAAATAACGTAGGAGCAAAATTCATTTATGGCTCTTTTTCTACACGTGTAGCATTTTACCTTATTTTTAGGAATTTTTTAATTTTTATGTATGTTTTTTGTTTCTCTATGGAGCAAAATTTCCCGTTCTTGATGTATACTTTTATTGGTTTTAAATATACTGCAATAAATAAATAAAATAAATTCATTAAATCAGAAAAACAAAACCGATTTTCAGATTTTGAATTTTCTGAAGACTATTGCTGACACTTGTTTCAGATATTTCGAAGCCTATTCTTTAGAGCTTAAAAATGGAACCCCATAGAATGGCAAATAATAACATTTACCGTAACTATATTTGATGTCACTTTTTCAATATGTACATAACTTTTTCTAACGCATTCATATTTTACAAGATGCTGCATTAAACTTCCTAATGTTTACTTCCCCTTTTGCTCCTTTTTTACGAATGCACGTCTAAGTACATTCTGCTCTTATTATTGTAAAATTAAAAATGTATTTTGTTGCTCTTGAGGAATTGACTGTTAATATGAATTGAAATTACCTATCATTTTATCTAAATGTTATTTCATATTATTGAAACTAAGGACCGTCAGTTTTACCATCAGGCTACTTAAAAGTAGAAGTTGATGTGCTTATCATCAAAATGACTGCACATAATTATGTAAACTATAAACTAGGGATGCACCGATAAGCAAATTGGCCGATTGCCGATTACCGATTAATCGGCAGTTGATAATCGGCCGATTAATCGGCTGAGCCGATTAATGATGAGGATGATTGTTTTCAATTTTATCATCACTGTTTTTTCTCTCTTATACAATTCGAAGTTAGAAATAAGTAATTTATTTCCGAGAGAAGATTTTTTTTCCATTTTCCTAGTTTTCACAAAAGAATTTCAATATTTTATCAAAAATCTTGGAACCAATTTTCATATTATTGTCAATAATAGTATTGACACATTGTTAGAGTTATTTTAATTGAACATAAAAATTCAAAAAAAGGGGGAGTCTGTGGTGAGCACTCCAATTAAGGAGTACTTTTAATTCATACTTTTTAATAATTAGTAGCTTTTAATTCAATACTTTTATTCTTTGAAAATTGGAGGTTAACTAAAAGCACTGTGCTGAGAGAAAACTATCGCCACATGAAAAATATTGCAACATTATCTATGTATATTTATTCAAAGTAGGATAATTCATTAAAAAAAAAAACTTAAATCAACTGTTAGGATTATTATTACTGTTAATAAAATTATTCATCATAGTTTCTTAGTAAAGGTATACTTTAAAGAATAATATTTGAAAAATATTTTTTCCGCCGATTAATCGGGCCGATTTTACCGATTATTAATAATCGGCAAAGTGGCCGATTATGGCCGATTAATCGGTACTGCCGATTAATCGGTGCATCCCTACTATAAACCTATCTTTGTGTTCAAAAGAAATATCTTATTAAAAGAGTACTTTCGATATCACCAATAGATATTGTATATGCTTTTAATCTTTAAAATTAAACTAAGTATTTTATGTGTAATAAGTTAAAGCAGGTAAATCTTCAAGGAAGTTAAGCAGTAACTAGATAACACATTACATTACAGGTAATACATTCGGCAAAGTGCATTTAAGCTAATTTTTATTTCTCATTAATTTCACATTATCTTTTACTTTAAAAATAAACATTCCTCAAGTTCAAAAATGCCCCTTAAACCAATGTTGACACTATTCACTATTTCAGTATTCTCTCTTTAAGTATCTTACTCTTAGTTAACGGTATATTTCAACAGAAAATTAATTTAGTACATTATTTTTTGATCATGAACGGCATATCATTCTCTCTAACAACTATTTCAAACAACTATGCTGTGAATTAACAGTTTATTATAATTAAGTTCTATAAAGTGTAATGACAGAGAGATACTCGCCCTATGTCATTTAAAGTCTTTGAAATTATTTTTGGGAAAAAAAATTATGTTCTATTAATGAACCGTTGAAGGATGAAAAGAGTAAAAATTGACTTAAAAACTAATAAAGTGTTCAGTGGAAGCAGTTACATAATAGCATCAGCTCATGTGATTAAAAAAATTATGATGGTAAATTTTTTGGAAAAAACAAAGATATTTTTTATTAGTAATTAATATATTAACATTAACTACAAATCTCTATCATAACTTAATAAAATATTATTTTCAGTAACAAAACAAATTGTAAATACGAAAAATTGCTCATTTTTAAAGTGTGTTTCATTTAAATATTGCACAAAATGTCTTTTGGTGTTTGACTAAAAATGTCATTTCTTGTTTCTTTTAGCACCGGTTGTTGATCCAGCGTCAACACAATGCGGAATCGAAGACACAAGATCTTATATTTTAAGCATGAAAACTGAGATAGAAGGCATTCTCGAAGAAGATGCTGATTTCTCATTTGAAGACGAATTTAAATTTTCGACGATAGGCCAGCTGTTATCTGTCTTTACAGAAGGAGGTACTTTCTTTTTGTTAGTTCGTACCCTGCAAAAAAATAAGCTGTTGTTTTTACAGTATAATACTGGCATCAGAGGCTCCGATTTGAAACTGTAAGAGGACAGTAATAAAATATATCTATTTTACAGTTTAGCACTGTAAAACTAGTAATTTTACAGTTTATTACTGTAAAATTAGCAATATTACCATAAAATTAGCTGTATTATACTGTAAAAGCAAGAGTATAATACTGGCAGCAGAGATTCTAGTTTAAAACTGTAAAATGCACAGTAATAAACTGTGAAACTAGCAGTTTTGCAGTCCGTTACTTAGGAACATCATTTCAAGTTTCTCCAGGGGGGGGGGGGGCAAAGGGTAAAAACACAATACAATTTCACCAGAAAACAACTAAAACCAAGCCCACTTATATACATTATTGATTTCTCAAAGTCGGGGGGTTTGCAATTGACCCCCCTGCCCCCCCCCCCTAAATGACGGGCCTGCCACTACTGTAAAATTAGCAATTTTAGTTTATTATTGTAACATTAGCAATTCTATTGTTTATTACTGTAAAGTTAGTTGTATTATACTGTAAAAACAACATCTATTTTTTTACCATATATTAGCAGCTATTTCTGATGTATTTATTTCTCATTGGTTTCCAGTGCAAAGAATCATTTTCGCAAAAACCTTTCACTGCATAGTTAGATTATGCAGATATGAGCAAAATTAGGAAGCAAAAATTCTTTTCGCTCAACATAACTTAGATTGACCATTTACATTGGTTAAAAAATACATACCAAAATTCTATCAGAAATGATATAAATAAATATAGTTTTATAATGATGGTATTATTTTGCTTTTGATTTTCATAATGTGAAATAAATTAAACCGAACGCTTTAATGGAGTCAGTAATTAACTCAGTAGTTATTGAACTTAACATTAGGCATCAAAAGGAGAAGAGCAATTTTTATATTTCACTTCATAGAATATACAGATATAAGCTAAATTTGAAATCATAAAATATTTTTTCACTTGACATAATGTAAATTAAACCATTTAAATTCGTTGAAATTGCACGTAAAAAAGCACTTTTCAGAAAATGTTAAATACATTTTCATAATAGTTTTATTATTTTACTTTTGCGTTTAGTTTTGTATAGTATGAAATGAATTCTGTAATTAACTCATTAGTTGAATGAAGTAAACTTTAGCCATCAAAATAAAAACCCGAAACTTAGTTATACGCTAAGTTGTACTTTAACTGCGAAGAAAAAAAATATTGTAAAAATCTAACTTTTTCGAATTTCGGCTACTTTAAAGCACCGGAAGATGTATTTCGAGTTCAATAGCTTAACCCATTAATGCCTAGACTCCCTTTTTAGGGACGGTCCAAAAAAGGGTCTGAATTTCCCAAATATGAACATTTCAACCAAATAATAGTGTTCAATTAGTACCTTGGTATTGTTTCAGTTCGTTATTAACAGATTGCAGCACATAACCATTGTAAAGTGTGTCTTGTGGCAGTTTTAATACTATCTTTATCAAAAATGACATCCTTCACAATCTCAAGAAAAAAAAAAGCTACGTTGTTAAAGTTATTCCCAGCTTCCCCGTTTATGTTAATTGCTGATTTTATTTCTTCTTATAAAATGTCTTTTTAAATATTATACCGTAGGTAGAAAAAAAAATTTAGTAAAAAAAAGTATGTACCCTCTGGGGTCTATCGTAACTTTTAAAGGACGATTTTTCTTTCCTTAATAAAAAAAAAATTTTACATGTAACCAGTATACAAAATATCTTTGAAAAAAAATGTCTGGCATTAATGAGTTAAACATTATTTTTCACGGCTCTAAGACATAAAAATTTGAGGAAATGCATTAAAAAAATGACCAAATAATAAATAATCGTTTAAACGTGACTTCTTCAAAATGTTGACAAATTTTAGCTCACTTGCGCAAACTTGTAGTATAAAACCATTTAAATTCTAATTCTTTTTTTAACTTCTTTTCAATTTTTCCAATTCGCAACTTTTCCGTGGTGTAGCAACCAGAAAAAAAAAATTCGTTCTTTATGCTCACTGTATCACACAAGAGATATTTTACATGATTTCAAAACAGCTCATTTTGGTCGTCGTTGGAGTCTACTCTTTATCTGATATTCTCTTATAACGAATGTAGCTGACGAGAAACCGAAAACTTATTCAGTTCACGCACTTGTTATTTAAATGAGCATTTATAAAATGGCTTTTAAACAGTAAAACGTGTGATTTAATGCAAAATATTTGATGTGTGCATTTCACATGCTGATTTTTTTTAATATGTTAACAATCATATAAACATAATATGTTGATTAAATTTACATCAAACGGCTGCATTTGGTATGTAAATAGTTTATATATAGCAAAAAGGCTGTAAAATATAATCCCTCTATGCACACACGTCAAACAAATACACAAAAATTCAGTTTGTATGTACCAAATATGAGAAATGTTCATTACGCAGTGAAAGTCAGAGATATTAGTATTACAGTTACTGTGCATTGTCACTCTCTCTGTAAGGAAACGTGATTTACAGCAAATAAATTCTTTGGAAAAAGCTCATGGTTTGAAATGAGCTCCCATAGTTTACAGTGATTGAAATTTAGAAAAAGAAGGGCACGTATGATTGTTTTTTATTTTTTTTCCTTTCTTTATTTTTTAAAAAATGGTATTAATTTCTCAGTGAAAAAATGTCTCCCCCATTCAATTGTCTTTTCCTTGTGTCACGGACGTTTTTGAGATTTTTTTCAAAATTATTTCTTTACTTTATAATATTTCACTTATTGATATTTCTATGCTAAATTGTTGTGCTATGCTAGCTTAAATTGTTGTGTTCAAAATAAGCAAAATTTTCTAGTATGAATAGATTTTGAAAATACTTTAAAATAGTCTTCTTTAGTGGTTCTAACACCAAATAAATTTGCTGTAGTTCATTTAAAATATCTCTTATCAAGTATATTTTACATTTGTTTTTAACAGTGGAGGAAATATCTGCAATTTTGACCGTTACAAGTTGTGCAGGTGCGGCAGAAGAAATATCTTCCTACGAAAATGAATTTTTCAGCACGTATTTTTTAGTGCTTTTGGAACGTGGATGCCCTAGACTTCCACCAAACATTGGTACATCAATCCCATTTTTAAGAAGTAAGAACGATGTCATTCCATTCTTAGTGGATGCAAGAAGTGACAACAGACTACTTGACAAGTGGAATGACATTGTTGTATTACATGATGGCAGTTTAGGTATGTATATACTTTTTAGTTATTTAAGAATATTAATTTTATGCGATTGTTTACGTAAGTGAAAAGGATATAACAGCAATGACATCTTTTTTTGATCTAGTGATAACTTTTTTTGAACAAAAGACATCAAACGAAAACAGTTAGCAGTAGAAAGTTATTACTTATTCTTTATGTACTTTTATGTTTATTAAATTCATTTGTAATTGAAAATTACAGAAATTACTGTTTTTTTAATCATGAACACGTTTCTTTAATAAGGAAAGTCTAATAGTTGTTTGTGTAAGAACTTCACTTGAATAAAAGTAAACATTTTCATCACACTAAAGTGTGATATTTTTTCATTTCATGAAAGTTAAAACTTGTGAGCAAAATTCACTAAGTCACGTGAAAAACATTTTTACGTGAAACAGATACTTGAGAGCGATTCCATACCAAATCACCGAAAATAAAAAAAGTTGGTCGCACGACCGACTCGGATTTTTTTTTAATTTGGTACACAGATTGATGGTATAGAGGTATGAAAAAGCCCAAAAGGAAAGTTACCTGCTCCACTTATTTTCTGAGATACATGCCCTCAAAGTTTGTCCGCCACGTCAAAATACTAAAAAAGTGATGTTAATTAATCATTTTTTATAAAAAATTGTACTCATGCAAAATAAAAGTGTTAGATATCTATGGAAACTAGTTACTCCAGGCATTCTGAAAAAAAATACTAGAACGTTCATAATGAAAATTGCCAAGGTACAGGGCTCTTTGAAGTTGTCACCACAAAAACTTGATTTTGCAGATTTTGCTAAAATTCAGGCATTTATTACAAAAAAAGGCAAACAAAACCAAAGGTTTTCTCACTTTCTGGTAGTGTACAGGTCCTCCCTGTAAATTGCTACGCAATAAATTTTTTGGGTTTCTCACTCCTTCTTGGAAATATTTTAGCTTAAAGATAAGCCGTATGGCAAAAAATGCGTTTTTGGCCATCTTGGCAGCCATTTTTCTCATAAAGGGGGAGCAGTAGAAACTTTAATTTTTTTTTTAAACAAGCCACTGATATGTTAGCTATTTACAGGAAAAGAGTTTACTTTTGGTTATTTCTCCCATTGAGAGATATCCTGCTGACAGTATATGCATGTTTTTCGCGACGACCATATGCTTTTGTTCCCCCTCTCATGGACTTAAAATTAATTAAACCAAAAAATAATGATATATTTATTATTAGCTGTATTATCTACCCAATATGTCATGAAATTTAATTTATTAAATCACTGAACAATAAATTAGATAATTGATGAAAAAAAGAAAAAGTATTTCTCTGATGCCTGAGCATTATGCATTCATAATTACAAAGCACTAAATACTTTCTTGAGGAATTAATTAACATAAATGAGCTCTAAATATTTATATTATAAGCAATACCCAATCTTGTGATTGGGATACTCCTGTTTTTAATTGAAGAATTTCTTGAATATCACATGAATATCAGGAAAATAAATGAGGTCTTTTCGTTTGATGTAGGATATTTTATGACAAATTTCATTTGATGGGCTACTAACTGAGCATGGTGATAAAGAGCTATTAATTTCAGCATCGAATTCCATTTTACCTTATTAACAGTTAAATATTTACAAAATAATTAAATAAATAATTTAATATAAAGCCATGCTAGAAGAATTAAAATTAGTGCAACTAATTTATTCCCATACTGATCTTTACAAAATTGACATGCGTTGAGCACTGATAAGAACTGACAAGAAAAAGTTTACTCACTAAAATATTAGTTCACAGATACTATAAAGCATACATTCTATTTTCCACAAAATAATACTGCAACAAAGAACAAGGGTATCCTCCTGTTTATAGCCATCAATCAGGAACATCCAATCACAAGATTGGGTATTGCCTATGAGATAAATATTCGAAGCTCCTTTATTTTAATTGATTTTTCAAGAAATTCTTTAGTACCTATCCCTTTATACCCTTGTTCTTTGTTGCAGTATTATTTTGTAGAAAATAGAATGTACGCTTTATAGTATCTGTGAACTAGTATTTTAGTGAGTAAACTTATTCTTGTCAGTTCTTATCAGTGCTCAACACATGTCAGTTTTGTGAAGATCAGTATGGGAATAAATTAGTTGCACTCATTTTAATTCTTCAAGCATGGCTTTATATTAAATTATTTATTTAATTATTTTGTAAATATTTAACTGTTAATAAAGTAAAATGGAATTCGATGCTGAAATTAATAGCTCTTTATCACCATGCTCAGTTAGTAGCCCATCAAATGAAATTTGTCATAAAGTATCCTACATCAAACGAAAAGACCTCATTTATTTTCCTGATATTCATGTGATATTCAAGAAATTCTTCAATTAAAAACAGGAGTATCCCAATCACAAGATTGGGTATTGCTTATAATATAACTATTTAGAGCTCATTTATGTTAATTAATTTCTCAAGAAAGTATTTAGTGCTTTATAATTATGAATGCATAATGCTCAGGCATCAGAGAAATACTTTTTCTTTTTTTCATCAATTATCTAATTTATTGTTCAATGATTTAATAAATTAAATTTCATGACATATTGGGTAGATAATACTGCTAATAATAAATATATCATTATTTTTTGGTTTAATTAATTTTAAGTCCATGAGAGGGGGAACAAAAGCATATGGTCGTCGCGAAAAACATGCATATACTGTCAGCAGGATATCTCTTAATGGGAGAAATAACCAAAAGTAAACTCTTTTCCTGTGAATAGCTAACATATCAGTGGCTTGTTTAAAAAAAAAATTAAAGTTTCTACTGCTCCCCCTTTATGAGAAAAATGGCTGCCAAGATGGCCAAAAACGCATTTTTTGCCATACGGCTTATCTTTAAGCTAAAATATTTCCAAGAAGGAGTGAGAAACCCAAAAAATTTATTGCGTAGCAATTTACAGGGAGGACCTGTACATTACCAGAAAGTGAGAAAACCTTTGGTTTTGTTTGCCTTTTTTTGTAATAAATGCCTGAATTTTAGCAAAATCTGCAAAATCAAGTTTTTGTGGTGACAACTTCAAAGAGCCCTGTACCTTGGCAATTTTCATTATGAACGTTCTAGTATTTTTTTTCAGAATGCCTGGAGTAACTAGTTTCCATAGATATCTAACACTTTTATTTTGCATGAGTACAATTTTTTATAAAAAATGATTAAATAACATCACTTTTTTAGTATTTTGACGTGGCGGACAAACTTTGAGGGCATGTATCTCAGAAAATAAGTGGAGCAGGTAACTTTCCTTTTGGGCTTTTTCATACCTCTATACCATCAATCTGTGTACCAAATTAAAAAAAAATCCGAGTCGGTCGTGCGACCCCCATTCGGTGATTTGGTATGGAATCGCTCTTGAGAAAAGTAAATTTAAAGCACACATGGGGGGGGGGGGGGGTAATTATGGAAATTATGAAATAATTTATCAAGGAAATGCATATTTTTGTGGTTGTTGTTCATAGGTTGTCATAATCTCAGGTAGCTTTTTACACAAATATATTGAAGGTAGTCGAATGGTAGTGTACCCCTATTAAATAATTAGTCTTTATTAAATTTAAATCTTTAGATTTTTAAGGCAAAATGATTGGCACTTTAAAATTAGACTTCGTCTATGACTTGTATTATGATGTACTGTTTTAGAAATAAGATTAGTTTAAGCAGTTTTTCAGTTTTGACATCAAGCAGTGAAACTTCGCTTTAATTTTATACCAGCATGAGCAAGAGCGTTTGATAAAATAAAACTTACAACATGTTAAACCGAAAGTTTTACAAGTCCAGATTCTTAAAATAATATTTTTGTTCAGGCTCTTTCTGATCGTTATTTAACAAAAAATTTGATTCTTTACACAAAAGCGTCATTTACTTAGCTATTTTCCAGCGCGAAAGTTTGAAATAAACAAACTTCAAATGTGATATCAAAGACCTTATTATCTTTGGTGGTACTCAGTGCCTAATTAATCCACGGTCCTATAGATTCGTGAACATGGGCACCACAATTTCAAGGGCACCAAAAAGGGGTAATTTATTTCTTTCTGCCTTCTTTTAGAAGCAACTACTTTGAAAATACAGATGTTCCTATGAAAATGGCACCAAACATTTACAAGGACCTGGGATATTTTGTCTTGATCGTGCCCTGGTGGTACTACACTGTCAGTGATGCTTCCTCTAATCTCACAAAATGTTCGTCGTATTTTACGAAATGGCTCATTAAAAGCTGCGATTGAACTTTTCATCATGCCGAGTAAACTTTTTGTGAAATAAAAAAAAAATGTGCGAATTGGAAATGGTATCTGGACCCAATGATTAAATATCAGTCAAAAGGATGAAATTTGTCCAAAAATAGACATCGAATGCATTGACATTGATTCTAAAGACCTAGTTTAAAAACCTCTGTATGAGTAAATGAGTGTAAATAATGAAAAATTAAATGAAAAATTAAGTTTGCACTGTAATGAAAAACTAAGTTTCTTTCTGAAACAGTATTCTATAAATTCTAGCACAAAAATCAATCCATTATGTGAAACAAATAATACATTCTCCAATTGAATAATTAGTTAGTCTCCTGCGTCATCCGGTATTCATGATTGTGCATGTTTACAAAAAACAGTAATAAATGGATTGCGTGGGATTCGTATGGGGGCAGATATCCGTAATATATATCTTTTTTTTTTCAGATTTGAACGCGGTGCAAGAGATTGTTTATACGCTACAAACAACGGGAATAAATAGAAGATCCACATCTTTTACAATTTATGACCTATGCCAGGCGGAAAACTGTGAAGACATGGCAACAGTTATAAAAGACTGTCTCACTCCGCACGCAATTTCTGAGTTTCCGAGATACTTCCTAGTACTTGCCACGGGGAAATCGTTCAAGAAAATTGTGGAACAAGTAAGAATGATGATTTGTATTTTATTTACATTCTTTCTATGCTTGGAATAGCAATTAATTTACTTTATCTCAAAAGGCTGATATCTGCGATTATATTAAATGCTTCACAAACGAGAAATTAAAAAAGAAAGACAATTGCTCGCATACAGGTTTGTTTTGCTATAATATTTCAATTTTTAAGGAATTAAAATTTTGTTAAGCAGGAAAACTAAATGTAAGACACATGCCAGAAGGTTTCACTCATTTTTGCAAAATAACTTTGAGTTGTATGTTTTATTAGATCCTAAATTGTCTTTATATGGATGAAAAGATCGGACTTTGAATAATTAATTTTGCTTGTTTTTGCTGAATTTACTGGAAAATGTTTAATTAAAATGGCATCGAAAAGTGAAGAAGTTGGATCAAAGTTTTTCTAGATTGAATAAAAAGTTTTAAAAAATCTTACAATGTAATAACAAAGATGAATTTCCTGCAATGTTCAGGTCTCAACACTTTAGTAATGAGAGTAAGAATCACCGTCTAGGTTCTGAAAAAAAAGCATCCCCTCTAAAAAATTAGGTCGCTGATGTCTCATTTGAAGGAGAAATTGTCAATGCAGAACAAAAAAAAAATTTCCCGCAAAGGCACAATAAATTCCCCTGTGTACATCGATGAGTACCTGCCGAAGCTATTATGTCATTTGCTCAAAAGGACATAAGCTATGTATTCGTCTGACTTTATTTAACCACTTAACCCATTTATGCCCAATAGCATAAAAACGGGACGCTTGTTAGTTACTGAATACAAAAACCTGTAATGGGTATATCATTTTACTAAAGCTGTTTTTCCCAAGTTAAATAGTCCTTCTTGAGAAAACCAGATAGAACCACTAGTTGGACATCAGAGTTTATTTATTGAACAAATCATTTTCAGACTATTCAACTATTTTTAGACAAATCAGTCAAGCTACGATCCAAGCATGGGTAGCCACAGAAAGTAAGTGTTTTTTGAAAACTTATTTTTCATAAAATTAACTATTTTAAAATGATTTGCTTAAAATTGATCACAGATGCCTTCTGTAACGTTACTTTGCAAAAGTCAAGTAAGGTCGTATTTTGCGCACATATCTGCAAAAGTCTCACGAGCAGGGCGTTAAATAACTTAATAAATATGGCAACGGCGATCTATTTTACACCTAAAATATATGTAAACCATTCCAAGTAAGAGTTTTAAGCAGATAAAAATTGAAAAAAATTGTTAAAAAAACATGGGCGTAAATGAGTTAAGATACCTCTACGACATTTGAAAGAAAACCACAAAAATGCACTTTAGTGCTCAAAAACGATTTGCTACGAATAACTTACAAACTGGATAAGGACAACTTCGCCTGCATACGTAGGTTGATTCTGCATAAATCTTAACTGCATAAGGCTGCTCTTACATAATGCTCAGTTCTAGGCACATACGCCTCTCGAAAATTAAAACCCCTTTCTTAACGTGCACTTAATGCGCATCGTAAAAATAAGCTCAGATTAAAAGAAAATGCAGTTAAAAGTTATTCAGGTTACTTCGAGTGCAATCAAATTTTTATGAAAGGTAATTTATAAATTTAAACAATTCTCGCACTTAAAAAAAAATAAAATAAAAAGCTCCTCTATTCTTTCGTACTTTTAATTCAATGCTTTTTTTTTTGAAATCAATAGATATCCATGGATTTTCAGATTTTGTTACTCCAAGTTTGCTTTGATTTCTCGCTAGAAAAGGCAATTAACACAACTATCTGACCATTAGATCATCGGGGGAGCGTCTCAAACTATGAGTCTTATTTCAAGTTATAATCATTGATTTGTAATTTCAAATTTCGAAAGTTTCGAAAAAACTTCCTGAACCCAAATAATTCTAATAAAGTAACGCATTCAATAAAATTGGAACTAACGGTCAAAATGAGTCAATAGCATACCCGAAAATAGATTTTAAAATAAAATAAAATTATTTTTAAAGCCAAAGCCAGCAAAAAGTCAAAAATATTACTTCTTCCCTTCAAAAACGTAAAAAACTGCAAAACTAAGCAAAGGAGATTCAAAATGATATCCAGCAAATAAGAGAACATCATTAAGACTAACCATTAATATTAATTAAATACCATCCAGTTGACACTTACAAGCTCAAAAATATTCAACTAACGTGAAAAAAAGTTAGCCATTTCGATTGATATGAAAAGTAAAAGGATGCTAAAATATTTTTGCCCAAAATTAGGAAATTTACGTGAAGTTATGGAATAAACTTAAGTGAAAGTTATGCTTAATATGGAAATAAAAAAACAAAATCGATATTTAATTATTTTATTTATTTATTCATTTGATATACGTCTACAGTATAGTATAGTTCTAATGATAAAAATTTTATCCTTCCATTAACTTAGGGGTTTCAAATAGGAGAGGGACAGCTTTTAACATTGTCATATTAATATAATGATTTATTCTTGAAAGATATTAGTTTCGTGTTTGAAAAATTTTTCAAAACATTACACCAAAAGAAAGCGTAGCGTTACGAAATATATACCTTTTTTTCTAAAAATAATATATTTAAAATTATAATCTCTATACATTCTTTTAGTAAATAGTAGAACATGTTTTAAAACAAGCTTCACATAAATGAATTTCGCGAAAAAAATAGTGAAGTGAGATTGACAAAATTTTATCGTTCTGATTTTAAATGTTTAATAAATTAAATTGAAATTCAGTTAAACGCAGCATTTCAATGCGTAAATCAAGTAGTTATTCTTTATCTCGTTTCTTTCATCTGTTTCATAAATGCTTTGAGCGGCAATTTATTGTTAATTTTACAGCAGAAATACTACGTAAAAAGATTTAAACCTAATTATATTACCTTTTTACATTGAAAAAGAATGTGACTTCTTTTGAAATTAACTAGGCTTGCAATTTTTAAGTAGAACAATTCTCTTGTCGTATATTATTGATTTATAAATAAAAAAACGGAGAAGCGTAGAGTAACTTTTTATTTACCGGTGGAAATACATTGAAGATTTAATACGCTACATTTGTTCAGGGTATCAGCGTAGGTACCAATTAAAGAAAATTTGAATAACAATCAGGATTAATTGTAATTTCTATTTTTACTTAGAAGAAATTGAGTTGTTTTTGCACTGACTTGCACACACCATAAAGGTTTTTTTTTCCTTTTATGAAATTGAAAAGATTAATTAACTTTAAAATGGGAAGATGGTTTGAATTTAAGCAGCAGATTTCAAAACTAGAATGTTGCTGAACTGCAAGTAAAATATTTAAAGCTTCTAAAAATGCAGTCAAAGGTTGAAAAAAAAGTCTTATGAACTAATTTTGAGAGCACTCAATCATTAACTTATGGCTAATACTTCATCGTTTCACGCAGAAATTCACTTCTTTACTGACAAGAAGTACTTCTGGCACTTTTTTCAACAGGATTAAAAATGATACAGAAAAAAGGGTGAAATTCAGACTTTAAATTAAAACGAAATTCTCTTAAATTCAGAACTTCATTTGTAATGCTACATCAAAGAACGTTCATGCACTCTAATGCGTTATACGCATTCTAAAAAAGGCAAAAATGTAATGGTCTACTGAAATATAATTCAGAAATTTACCGTTCCACAAATCCCTAAATAGCGGACACCAAGATTTAATTAACGTAGTTTTCCTTCCATTCCTCACTACAAGAAAATAATCCTCCTGCTTGCCATGTCAGCAAGGGCAGAGGGAATGCTAGTTAGTTAAGGTTTGCATACCACTAGGCATCAGCTCATCAGTTTAGCATAAAATGTTATTTCCAAACACATTGGCAACGAAGACTTTTTGCAAAATTAAGTTCATTGTATCTCACTTTAATGAGTACAGAATTAATTTGTAAAATTGTTCTTAAACTTTTGCCTCGTTCATATTATTTATCCATAAATAAAATTACAACATTCTTTTAAATCTAAATTTGACAGCAAATTAGCCGACCATTCTTTCGGGAAGAAAAAAAAAATCTCGAACTTTCCATGTAAGTAGAATTCCTGCCTTATTTGCTACTGATAAACTTATTTTTGTGGTTCATTTTCTTTTAACCCTGTATGTATTACAGTAACAATTACACTACTAAACACCAAAGTTGTATTCAGCTCAATAATAGTTATTTCCGAAGTATTTTGCCACGCCAAACACGAAAATCACCATAAGAAGTTTAAATTAGCTCTTGTTTTCAAGATACGCAGAGCGAATAAGGTAGTAAAATCTCACGAACATTCTAACTTGTTTTCGCAGAAAGAATCACCCCTCATGGGAACTAACCGCCCTCTAACTTCGACCCCTAGTTGCGAAAGAAAATCCAACTACATAATGCACCGTAGAACGTTAAGAAATTTAAATTCCATCGCGACAAATACCGAATATGTCTCTATCAGATCTACACATTTCTGCTTCCACCCAAGCCCATTCTGTCGGGTATTATTGGGTTGTTCAAAAAGTAATTTCGTTTTTCTTTGTGAAAATGAAAGATAGTTTTCGTATAGTAAACAAATACTTTATTAAATTATATATTGGCTGTTCTGGTCCAACACCGTTTGCCATCTTTCTGGTAGTAGCTTAATTCCACGCTAGTAAAATTTTTGGTCTTCGCTGGTAAAAAACTGATCGAGGTGGTTTTTGATCTCCTCATTTGAGGTGATTTTTGAATGAGGTGATGAAATTTTGGAGTTACCGGAACAAATATTAATCCGACAGTGAGAGGTCTGGAGAATATGGTGGGTGTAGTAGTGCATCCCATTCAAGCTGTAAAAGGTTTGACGGGTGACCAAACTTGTGTGAAGTCTCACGTTGTCTCGGTAAAACACTACACCTTTCCAGTTGATTAGTTCTGACCTTTTCTGTTGAAGTGCGTGATTGAGTTTGTCCAGCTAATGACAGTAGACTTCCGAATTAATCGTTGTGTTATCCGGTAAAAAAAAAAAAAAAAATCCTTGAAAATCCCACCAAACAGACAGCATCACCTTTTTTTGATGAAAATCGGCTTTGAAAATGGTTTGTGAGACGGTTCATCTTTTTTGCACCATGACCTCTTGCGTTTGACGTTGTTGTACACATTTTTACAACATGCATACAACACATTTTTCGTCCCCAGTGGTGATGCACTTCAAAAACGGATCATTTTCGTGAAGTTTGAGAAGCGAATTGCAGACGTCAATGCGGCGATACAAATTTTTCTCTGAGAACATGGGGAACTCATACATCGAGCTTCGAGGATAATCCCAGGAATTTCAAATAGTCATAAACTGTTGAATTTGATAAATTTAACCTCAATCCGATCTCATGTGTTGGTATTCGCCGGTTCACATCAACTTATGCCTTTATCGCGTCTTATCAGCTTTAACCGGCCTTCCCGAACGTGGTGCATCTTCGACATCAAAATTCCGGAACGAAATTTAGCGAACCAAATCTGGCACTGGCGTACTATCAACACACCTTCTCCATACACATCGATCAGTTTCATTCTGGCTTGAACAGCATTTTTACCCTTTCCGTAGTAAAACAGTAAGATATGTCAAAAATGCTGCTTATCGTTCTCCATATTTAAAAGGGCACCAACCAAAAACTACTGCGTAGAATTAGTTGGAATTTTTCACACACAAGCCTTGCTATATGAGCTCCCAAAGCATATAAAAATTATGCGGCTTAAATGTGAAGTTGGGTGCAAAATAATACAATTAAATCCTCTGTCGGGAAAAAACAAAATTACTTTCCGAACAACCCAATATAAAGAATTTAGTTAAATGATCAAGATGATTTACCAATGCCTTAGAGGGTAATTCCGAAGATGTATTGCAGCAAAGGTTAAAAAGAGAATTTTAACAACCCTTCTCTGCAAAAAATTAACTACTGTTTTACAGTATAATACTGGCAGCAGAGATTCCAGTTTAAAACTAAAATGCACAGTAATAAACTGTAAATATATAAATTAACAGTTTATTACTGTAAATCAGCAATTTTACAGTTTATTACCACAAAATTTTCTGTACTTTACTGTAAAAGTAACAGTATAATACTAGAAACAGAGGTTCCAGTTAAAAACTCTAAAATGCACAGTAATAAACAATAAAACTAGCAATTTTTATTTTTTTTTTACTATAAATTTAGCTGTTTTATGCTGTAAAAGCATTTTTTTTTACAGTGTATAAATGTGCATAACTATGAAGATTACTGTTTTTGATAAAACATTTAGAGGAGTAGAGAGAAACACCTTAGAAGCCGGGTGTGTTATAAGTATTTCTAAATAGCAGAGAAAACGAGAGCTTAAGACCATTTGGGCAAATAAATCCTACAGAATTTCTGTGACCATTGATGCAATATATGTCTCTGAAACGCCATTTTCTCTACTCCCTCCGGGGTTTTTTGCCTAAAAACTGCGGAGCTGTGAGTGACGAGTAGGTGAAAAGGTTTTCCTAAGATATATCTGCATTAGAATACATACATTAGTCTCACTGAGGTAAGTTGATGCTCGCCAAATACTGCTGAACTATTACAAGAGATTATCCTTCTTTGACGTACAAAAACAATCGAAAATAAAATGCTTACAGCAATAGGATACAAACAGCAACTAGTTTTTGAAAAATAAACATTTTATGACGAGACAGGAACTATTTAATTACATTTGTTGCACAGAATATATATTTTTTCTTTAAGTTTAAAACTAGAATACAAACAAAAAGTTACTTTTATTGCGTAGTGCTATCACTCTCTTTACTGTCAAATTCTATTTATGTTTATTCTCATAAATCACGTTTAAGAACTTCATTCTGTTCAATTAACTTTTTTTTTTTTTAATTTGTCAATCATTTAGTCAGACGTGCTATCTTATATCATTTTTAAGAAAACAGTTTTTTTCCAAATATATCCTGAGAAATGATTTATTTTTATGCATTCGTAACATTACTTCGATAAAAAAAATTCTCGCGTTAAAATGTGCGCTATTAAATTTTAAATAACCATAACTTTACTTTTCATGCGTGAAAGCTTGGAGATTAACTTTTTCTTTGTCCTCTAAGATTTATATTGCCCTTAATTTAAAGTTCTTAAATAATGAGATTAAATCTTTGTGTAAAAAAGTACTAAATACATCAAGAAAAAGAAGGAGAAGAAGTCACTATTCATTTAAGACCTGAAAGTAATATTTTCACTCAAGTTTTATGCAATTATGCTGTTTAGTGGGCGAACTATTTTAATGAGCTATTTGCGATTAAATAAAAAGGACGTTAATTACAAGGAGAATAAAAAAGAGTGTAGCAGTTAATTTTTTTCATACACACGTTCGCATGTTTATGAAATTATACAGTTATCCACAGAGCTGAAGATCACATTATGCATATATTTAGAGCCACAATTAATTCTCACTGTCATTAATAATTTTATGCACATTATCAGTAGTTTTAATTAAGCCTTCGGAATTAATTTCAAAGCATGTACATAAGTAGCGGAAATCCTAACAATCCAAAAGAATCGAACTAATGTATTCAAACTTTTTGTAAAGTTGATTACATATACAACTTCATATGTACAATTGTGCATTATTAGGGTGGTCACAAGTAACATGGGGAAAAAAATTTCAGCTAATCTTTTGCGGAACCCTCCTAAAATGTGCTAATGGGCTAGAAAATGAGATTTGCAAAGTTTTAGCTTAATCGGATAATATTACACGTGCCGCAAAGAGGGTAAAGTTAAGAAAAACAGCGATTTTTAGCCAAAAATTGTAGTTTTTACTCTGTAAAACCAAAACTACTGATCCTAGAAGCTTTATTTTGGTCTCATTTTGTAGGAAATTTTATTTTCTTTAAGTCTAATCTTATTTAAAGTTTCAAAAAAAATGATTAAATATTTTTCAGAATTTTCACAAGTCAGGCTGCAACGCAAATCCTCAAAATTGCAAGTAACATGGGGAATTTTTTTTTTCAACTAATCTTTTGTGGCACCCCCCTAAAATGTGCCAATAGACTATAAAATGAGATTTGAAAAGTTTTAGCTTAATCGGATAATATTAACACGTGCCTCAAAGTGGGTAAAGTTACGAAAAACAGTGAATTTTTAACCAAAAATCGTAGTTTTTCCTCTGTAAAACCAAAACTACTTATCTTAGAAACTTTATTTTGGTCTCATTTTGTAGGAAATTTCATTCTCGTTAAGTGCTATCCCATTCATTTTCGCTATCATGTCCAAAGTATTTATTTGGCATTTTTCAGGCTAAATCGTAGAGTATATCAAAAATAAGAAATTTTCATGCAAAAACCTAAAAGCATTACAATATTCAATTACATTTATTTGCTTATTGTTGGATTTACTTTGTCAATTAAAAAAGAGGTAGTTTCGCGGTACTTTAGAAATAAATGAAACAACTTAACCCCTTAATTCCTCTATCTTAACACAGAAATTTGTTTAATTTATTTCTAAAGTACCGCGAAAATACCCCTTTTTTCAATAGACAAAGTAAAACAAATTTCTGTGTTAAGATAGAGGAATTAAGGGTTTAAGTTGTTTCATTTATTTCTAAAGTACCGCAAAAATACCCCTTTTTTAATTGATAAAGTAAATCCAACAATAAGCAAATAAATGTAATTGAATATTGTAATGCTTTTAGGTTTTTGCATGAAAATTTCTTATTTTTGATATACTCTACGATTTAACCTGAAAAATGCCAAATAAATACTTTGGACATGATAACAAAAATGAATGGGATAGCACTTAACGAAAATGAAATTTCCTACAAAATGAGACCAAAATAAAGTTTCTAAGATGAGTAGTTTTGGTCTTACAAAGGAAAAACTACGATTTTTGGTTAAAAATTCACTGTTTTTCGTAACTTTACCCACTTTGAGGCACGTGTTAATATTATCCGATTAAGCTAAAACTTTTTAAATCTCATTTTCTAGTCTATTGGCACATTTTAGGGGGGTGCCTCAAAAGATTAGTTGAAAAAAAAAATTACCCATGTTACTTGCAATTTCGAGGATTTGCATTGCAGCCTGACTTGTGAAAATTCTGAAAAATGTTTAATCATTTTTTTCGAAACTTTAAATAAGATTAGACTTTAAAAAAATAAAATTTCCTACAAAATGAGACCAAAATAAAGCTTCTAGGATCAGTAGTTTTGGTTTTACAGAGTAAGAACTACAATTTTTGGCTAAAAATCGCTATTTTTCTTAACTTTACCCTCTTTGCGGCACGTGTTAATGTTATCCGATTAAGCTAAAACTTTGCAAATCTCATTTTCTAGCCCAATGGCACATTTTAGGGGGGTGCCGCAAAAGAAATTCGAAAATTGATTTTTTGTGACCACCCTATTGTGCATGCATGTCTTTTATGGTACTGTTAAAGTTGTACGTAAATAAATAAATAATGAGACAAAAGCAGTGATGACTTTACCAAGATGGCGCTGTACGTTAACAGAAGGTAAGACACACACACACAAAACCTATTTTCCTGTTTTGTCGTCATTTAATAAATACTGCACTCGTACTACCACCTCAGTTCTAAATTTTAATGAATTAGTGGCTATTTTGATACATTCCCTCATCGGTATGGATCCCAAGTAGCAAACTTCATTTTTTAAAGGTTGTAAAATGATTATTAACGTTGTAACAACCGCTTAAAAACGTTTATAAAACGTTTAAAGGTTATTTGTGCTACCTGGGATGGATAAGTTTTCGAAAACGAAGGAATTATTCGTAGTGACCCAGTGCTTTAAATTTTCTTACTTTTGAAATCAAAAATTAATTCCGTGCATTTATGTGTGCTTTCGTCAACGCTTATTACAGGTTTACAAAAACCTACATAATTTTACGATAAAATCCCCGGTTAGAAGCCTGGAATGGAAAATATAGAGGAACCTGCAATAGAAGTCGTAGATGGGCATTAAGAGATAGGTATATACAAAATGTTTTAAGAAAAGTAATACCTGTATAGACAGATATAGATTCATGAATACCACCACCAAATATATTCATGCTGCCGCTGAAAGCGACAGCCTTGGCCTTAAAAGGTGAATGGCATGAAAAGCGAGCAGCGTTTCTAGCCGCTGGCGGATAGTGTAAGAAATAGTTTTCTTGAATCAAACCTTAGAGCATAAATACATTTCCTTTCACTGTGAAGTAGTAAGCTGCTAGTGGAAAGAGTAGGAAAACAAATAAAAAGTGCGAAATGAAGCCTTTTACTAATTAACCCTAAAGCAGTGTTTTTTCCTTTTTTGCTTAATAAATTATCAAATTGGTTTTTGCATAAATGGTTTTAAGTAGCAACATCAGTAGAGCAAATAAAAATCAAACGGTTGACAAAGTTAGTTTTTCTTTCAAATCTAAAACTTAAGAATTCATTTTGAACATATAGAATGCACTACAAAATAATCAACACTGAATATAGCATTTAATTCGAAAATAAAATCTTTTTGAAATAAAGTAATGGTAGCACCACCTTTCACTGAATTATAAATTCTTGATAAATTCCCTAAAATGGTACTAAATAAAAATTTCTGGGAATATGTGACCAAGAAGAAAGTAGTTCTCAGACTTTTGATTAATCTATTTTCTTTCGGTAAAAAACAAGTATAAAATATAAAATATATTTTAAACATAAGAACATTGTTTTTTAAAATTTATGCGCAATCATTTTTCACTTAGTAATTCTCTAAAATTACTGCCACTGAGCGATTCAAATAGCTGTTCTCGTGTATCTCATACTCAATCCTCAAAGTGACAAATTTGTTTTCCTTAGAAGTCTCATGCATTTTGAACAAGTACAATCTATTTTAATGACTTTCAAACTTAATCAGAGTTAAATGAAAAATGACCAAAAATGCTTTGTGCTGAAATGTGACTAAAACAAAAAAACAACATTAATAAAGGAAATTGTCCCAAAAATAACGCAAATCGCTCTTTCGAGGCTGACTGATGAAGGTACTCTCGTTCAGTTTTGAAATAGCTATTTGCAACCTTTGTGAAAATTTGCACTTTATTTACTCGTTTTTCTTCTTTTTTTTAAATAATTTTACTCATAACGATAGTTTTCAAATTTTTTTCTGTCGTACAAAAGTGTAGTAGAACGTACATAGTTTTAAAAACACTGATAATGCATTATGATTTTTTTCTCAGTAAATTTTAGTGCCGTAATTTGTAAAGCAATATTTGTAAGCGTTAAAAACGCCGTTATATTTATTCGCTCCAAAGCTAGGAGAAGCAACAAAGGCACTAATTTTAACAAAAATCAGAGATGATTGATAACGTGTTTATATGAGCTAAAAATTTGTTTTTATTCCGAACTTAACGCCTTCAGGAAAGGCAGAAAAGTATTAAAAGGAATAGGAATAAAAAAATAATAATCTAAATAAATAAAAAACAGATGTAGTGCGCATGGGCAAAAAAGGTTCTGTAAAATAATACAGAAATTAGTTTGCGCGAATGAAAATTCTTCATGAACACTTTTGTTTTTGAGTCACTAAAATAGTTATCAAATCAGATCCTATTCTGAATTTTAAAACATTTCTTATGTGCCATTTAAAATTCAAAATACCCGCTTTAAGCAAGAACTATTTCAAAAGTTCACTATTCATTTTTCATAAATATGTCATATAAACATAAGATAACGTTTACTAGTTGAGGATTTTTTTCCTGTTTTTAATTCTCTGAGAAATGCGCAG
The DNA here is from genome assembly GCA_038373865.1 of Uloborus plumipes. NCBI lineage: Eukaryota > Metazoa > Arthropoda > Arachnida > Araneae > Uloboridae > Uloborus > Uloborus plumipes. The sequence goes on along the minus strand of JAXGGA010000047.1, from coordinate 254,282 downwards.
CTAAAATGCTGAGAAAAATAAACTTGAAAAAATTCACCCACTTTTTGCAAGGAGTAAATTTCTGAAAAACACTTCATTCAACCGCATCACCCAACAAAGGAAACCTTGGATTACATCGTATTGTTTGACAAGTTACGAATATCTGATGCTAGATTATACTTAAGACTTCGTAAAACCCTCTTAATTGCTACTAAGAAATCATAACCCAACATTGGTTTAAATATCAGAAAAATGTTGGAGAATTTGATGGCCCTTGTATGGAAGTTAAAACTCAGCTCCACTACAAAAAAAAAATGCTGTTGGTTTTTACAGTATAATATTGGCAGCAGAGGTTCCAGTTTAAAACCGTAAAATGCACAGTAATAAACTGTGAAACTAGAACTTTTACAATTAATTACTGTAAACCAACAATTTCAGTTTATTGCTGTAAACTAGCAATTTTACAGTTGATTCTTGTAAACTAGCAATGTTACAGTTTACTCCTGTAAAATTAGCAATTTTACAGTTTATTACTATAAAATCAGCTGTATTTACTGCAAAAGCAACATCCGTTTTTTATAGTATATGCACAATCTATCGAACGTTGATTAACCCATAGACAAAGGGTAAACCTATATCGTCTCTCCTCGTTGAAACGACATTGAAAAATTACTCAACAGAAATTTATTGTGGTAAAGATCCCTCATTCAAGAACTTTTCTTTCCTGTCACGATACCTTCTAGTATGAGATTTGCCCGAGTAAACTCAATCAATAAAAACTCGTCACGCTATTGTAATTGGCCTGTTATCGGATAGTGAAGCAGTCACAAAAAACATCATGAGGCATTAGTGAAATAATAGACAAAGTGCAGAAAAACAGTTTAAGGGTTTACATTAAGCATTGATAAAATGGGATTTTTTTTTCTCTACACAATTATGCCAATTTTCACTCGTCTTTCTTCTCCAATCTGCAATATACTTTAATTCTGAGAGAAAGTTTCCAATCATAGTCTGTCTCATTGGTTAGGTTAATTTAAAGCATTAATTAAAAAAATACATCTTTAAATAAGAGGCAACTTTAACAATATTGATTTGTATGTATTCAGTACCAGATTTTAACAAGAGAGTTATGTCGTAGAAAGCATAATTTTAACTTCAGTAATGACTGTATATTGTTTATTCTTATTTCATTATTTTAATAAACATTGCACACTACAGAAAAAATCTAATTACAATGGAAAATAGCATAAAACGAGAAGCAAGACAGGAGAAATTACAACAAATTCTACCTTTAAAAGATAAAATATCTGGACTGAAATTATATAATCACTTATTGAAAACATCTTTAACTCGTAGATAAATGTTAAAAAGTTTGCAAAATTTAAATATACAAAAAATATAAACATAATACAATTCAGTAAACATGGTAAGTAAGTAGGCTAGCAAATGGTTAGTAAAAAAGATTTAACATTGGGGCTCCTGCAAGTGACTCCGATACATTGGTTTTATGCCTAAAAATAAGTTAAAAAAGAGTAAAACACACCCTTAGAGAAAAAAAGTTGGTTTTGATAATTTTAAAAATAGTTACGGGTAGAATATCCCCTATAAGTTTCCCAACTTACTTTAAATGTTCGTGCTTTTGAACTTCGCACCTCTCTAGCCCCCCAGAAGAATGTTAATATTTAACATAATGTTCCCTTTCCCTCCAAATAAAAAGAATGACCATAAAACTGTCGAAAACTAAAAAAAAAAAAGGCAAGTACCATTTTCAGAAAGTGGGATGTAATGGGGGGGGGGGATGGTCAAATTTGTATTCAGAGAGTCATTTTACGTAAAGAGCAACAAGAATATTGTTGGAAACATTTTTCAGCTATACTATAACATTACTTATTAAGCAAGAAAAAATGCTGATGCAATTGATAAAAGTACGAAAAGTTAGATTTTAATGGAAACCTTGTACTGTAAAATAAGTCTTAAAACCGTAGGTAAATGAGAGATAATTAAAGCTAAAAGTTGGAAGAACGTGCATTGTTTTATAGTTTAAAAAGAAGCCCATATTCTACATGTAGAACTTTGTGCTAGTACTAGAAAACATGTTTTGACTTAATAATAAAAAAAAAATTTTCTCTTTTGAAAATTGCATAAAATGATCATTTCATGCCCTTTAGTTTATTCTTTCTAACGTTTTAGAAAACAAAATAGTACACCCCGTAGCCCAGTAATAACTCATTCGTTTGAAGGTCCCGACGGACTTAAAGTCCCATATTGCAGTCATTATTCTGCGAAACAATGAAATAAAATATTTTTTGCGACATGTTCTCTATCCGTCATAGTGCTACTAGATGGAAATTTTCTATTTTCACTCTTGTTCACTTCGCTACCGTGGGGTAGAGATACCTTTAGATTCGAGTTGTACTGTACCATTGTGCGGTCTCTCGCTAGTATTCTAATTTCATATTAGCTAGGGTGAAGTGGGGTAGTTGCGTGATTGGGGCAAATGTGTACTCATTAAAAAAAAAGGAGGAAAAACTGAAGCTAGCTGCTATCTAGTGGCGCCATTTGGGAGCCTGAAAAAAAAAGGAGGAAAAACTGAAACTAGCTGCTATCTAGTGGCGCCATTTGGGAGCCTGAAAAAAAAGGAGGAAAAACTGAAGCTAACTGCTATCTAGTGGCGCCATTTGGGAGCCTGAAAAAAAAAGGAGGAAAAACTGAAGCTAGCTGCTATCTAGTGGCGCCATTGGGGAGCCTGTAGTTCAGGCTCCCAAATGGCGCCACTAGATAGCAGCTAGCTTCAGTTTTTCCTCCTTTTTTTTTTTTAATGAGTACACATTTGCCCCAAGTACGCAATTACCCCACTTCACCCTACCTTTTTTTTTTTTTGCTCTCTTTGCTTCTATAAGGGGATTTTTGCCTCCCAGCTGTTAATCCTATTCCAGGCTGACGAGTGCCAATAGGCACGAAACTGCAGTCCTTGGATGGAATAGCCGAGTTGGCAGTACATTGCATTTTCTGCCTTAGCCCTGGCTAAGGGGCGGTGACATTTAAATGTGGCTTTACACATTTAAATGTTCTCCGAGGACACATCAATCCTATTAAAAAATGCAGTTTTCAGCCACAAAAATGGCATTAAAAATAATTTTACTACTTAAAATAGAGTGGCAAGACAGTTTCCATAGTACCCATCAATCCACACAAATAAAACATCGCATTTAAATGGAAGAAAATAAAACGCACGCAAAAATACATTTGAATGAGATGTGCATCTCTACAATCACGAATAAGTATGTAAAACAGGTTTTTAGACGTGACTCAAAAGTACTGATATGCATAATAGTGTCCATCAAATTAGAAATACAGAATGATTCATGGGTTTTAAAAATGGACACAAAAAACTTTTAGAAAATATGTGAGGCTCTGCAATATACGATATTTTTGCCCATGCAGTTTAAAATCCAAATTTTTTACTTGCTGAAAATAACAGCCTACTCTATCAACAAACACATCAAAAACTCATTTTTATGCGTCATTTGCCCAATTATTCATCATTACGTATAGTTTTTACAGATCGTTCTGCATGAAATTTGCTTTATTGATTCTTCTGCTTGCATGTGAAATTTCGCATGTCACGTTTATTGTTTAAAACTTAAACTAAAACCAGAAAAATTAAATATTAACATTTTTTGTTCGGAGCATTCTATGGGCCACATAAAAATGATTTAGCTTATTCTCATTTGAAAAATCATTGCATAATTAATTGATTTTGAAATTTATAATTATGAGGCTAAGTGTTTTATAGCGTATAGAGATAATTAACGAAAGCTTTTCCAGCAGTTTGCGTTAAAACGAGTTTTTATAGTTTTTAACTGTGGGCAAACTTCGGTATAATTTTGAATTGCAGCTTGTGGATGATTACATAACACGTTTAAAACTTCTTAAGCATATTTAAATCGAATTTAAATCAAATTCTCGGAACGCCCTGGACTCCCCCCAACCCCCTGGGGAGCCCCCTGGAGTCCCAACACTGTTTTAAAAAATGAATTGATAGTGTGAAACTGTCTAACCCATAACTAGTTGTAAATGTTTTGTAACTTTCTGACAATCAGCATTCTAGCATTTAGAGATACGAAGAAAACGATTACATGAACTAAACCAATTTTGTAGTCATTGATAAGCGCGCATTGATAAACGACGTTTACAAATACTTAATATTTTAGTTTAATATGCTTTTCAAAAATTTGCGCATCTTAATCGGTTAAATTCTTTGCCTGATGGTATTTTACGAAGTAATGAGATAACCTAAAAAGAAAGACGGTGAAAACTATGCTCTACTATTAATCTTCCAGTTAACAATAAATTGAGAAGTGACATTGATTTCACGTTTACCTTTAACTATAACTGGAATAAGCAAACGTGGTCGGATAATGTACTCCAGCTCAGTTGAAAGCTTCTGGATACGAGAATTTGTTCTAATGTAAACGCAACTTGTACTTTCTAAATGTGACTGTCAGAAAGCTGGATTTAGCACGTATTAAAAATCAATTCTTAATACCGTAAAATCGGGTGAACCGGAAAATTTAAAAACTTCGGTCCTGTGTCTTGTTTTTTGCAAACAAACAAAAAATCCGAACATTTTTTATATGCATAAATAAATTTTTAGTCACGACAGATCACATTTCTGAGAATTTTTATATTTTAGATCGGATAAGAACCCTGAATACAAGTAAATATATGTTGTCGAAAATGCACTCTTTAGTTGCAAAATGCATAGCATTTAAAATTAGACGCACACATAGTAGTTAAACGCAAACTCTTAAAGATGGCTTTATTACAGATGTAGTCTTTGTACAGAAAAACTCAACCGAACTCCTTGCGTGTAAAAATCGTTCTTTTAAGATCGCTAGAACGAATTTAACAACATTTTAATTAGCAAATGAGTGGGGTTTTTTTCTTGAAAAGTATTTTTTTGGCAAGAAGCACATTTGTATTACTGCACCAATGTCAACTTTATCAGAATTTAGTCATTTTTATTATTTTTCTCTCTAGATGCATCTCTGTTCTTTTCCGGAATTAGAATTAATTAAATAATCTCTGAATGTGTTCTTAAAGTAGATAAACCAATAAATAAATTTAAAAAAAAGATTGATAACGAATGCAGAAAAGAAAATGCTTCTCAGATTAAACAAAGAGTCTGGAAGAACAAGCATACATTTTAAATTTTCTTCAAATATTTTTGAGAATATTTGGGATAAAGGCTTTATTTCCTCATTTTATCTCTTTTTCTTCAGTTCGCTTGAACCATTTTTAGTGTTTCATACTGACAGCACTTCAATCGAAAATTTCTTTTTAAATTATCCGTAATATTTCCAACAAAACTTTTATTCAACAATTTTCTATTACGACAATCTATTTGTCGAATTAAATTCGATTAATTGTTTTACAGTCTGATTTTTTTTTTTTTTTTTTTGGAATGCAGACCGAAACGTCCTTTTAAAATCTAGCTAAAAAGTAAGAAATTGATCTCAAAATCTATTATTTGTTTGAGGAGCTATTAACAGAAATGAGAAAATGTTTCTATTGTTCAATCCAATATAGCTAATACTGTGTTGTTTCTCGAGAATTGGCACTTTATTTAAGTATTTTTTATTTTTTATTATTTATTTATTTATTTTTTAACATTTTCTTCAAAACATTATTCTTTTAACTCCAAACGTGAAACATATTTTGCTACACAATTTACTATTGCTAAGCTAAGAGCAAAAACAGCTGAAATATGAGGGATGAAGCAAACAAGTGATAGCATTCAGTTATATATCAAAAACTAAATTATTTGTTATCTTTTTCATGAAAACATTCCTAAATTAATAATTGCCTATGTTGAATCAATCAAAAAACGGCAATTTATCTTTTCCACTCATTTCTAAACATTTTCCTATTTCAGGGAACTAATTTGCACAAATCTTCAAAATCAGTTCTCGAGTCCGTGCTGTAAAATTTTATTTTTAGCTTTATCTGTTTTTAGATAAAATTAAAATAAAACTTTTTTTCCTAATTTTGTGACAAGAACTAATATTAAATACTTTTAATATCCTTAAGCTAGTGGAATTGAAAAATTCATTAATGTACGCATTTTACGTTTTACGTTATTTTTCATTTATTTGAATCAAATCCGCCTGTTTACCCAGGAGTTAGAAAATAGTTTTTTCCCCGTTGAATTGGTTGAAATTGTTGATATTTATTCAGAGGAAATACGGGATGAAAATAGGGGGAGGGGGAGAAGTATACTTGCGTAAAATTTTCAAACGTGCTATATGAGAAAATGTAATAAATGCTAAGTCCGACTCATGTCTTCTCCTAAAGTTTTAAACAACATAATCATGAACAAAATTTCATGTTTTAATTTAACTACTTTATTTCCTTATGATGTTTTAATTTCTCAATAAACGAAACATTTAGCCCATATTTTTTTGCTGCCAATTTAGTTTGTGTTAATATTTTTACTCTTATTTCTTTATTTATTTTTTCATTTTTTGAATATTAGTTTTATAAAAATAAGATTGCAAACCGCAACGGTAACTGGTTGTGAATGAAAGGAGTAAATACGAATGCTTTGAACACAGTAGTTTCAGAAAAGAGCAGATAAACTGAGTCATCTAGTTACTAAGAGTAGGCGTTCTTTCATATCTTAGTGCGCCTTAAGAGTAGGCGTGCTAAGATATTGAAGATTGTACTAGTTATTGTATGATGATTATAATCATCTTAGAAAAAATAATTGTCTTTCTCTAGGCAAAAAAATTACAAATGATGGATGATAACAGGAAATGGCTTCTTGTAACCAATTCACCACCTTATGACTCTGATCTAATATCTGCTGCCAGCATTTTGCCTTCGGAAGCAAATGTAGCTATCGTTTATCCAAGAAGAAACGAAGAAACAGAAAATATCTGCACTGTGAGTATACAAGTTTAATTCAGGATGTGATAATTATATAGTTTCACTTGGCGCCATCTATCGAGTTGGAAATGAACAAACACATTTTCAAAAAACTGTGTGAAAATTTGATGATGATGATGTATAAATATATTTGAAAAAATTCTGTTCAAAAATTTCGTTGCCGCCTTCACACTTTAAAAATATTTTAACAATCAAAAGCTATCTACATCATTTGATAAATCTATACCATTTAGTGAATCAAAACTTTTTTTTGCATAGGAAACTCCGGGTTGCCAAGTTCCAGTAGTGCTCAAAGCTTATGCAAACAGTATAAAAGAATTGCTAAGAAATGAGACGTATTTTACAAACTCATCGGAAACTAATTCTTTTATTAAGGCTAAAATCTATCAATTTATGCAAGTAAGTAGCATTCCACAGTTTTATATTTTAAAAGTATGATATTTGTACTAATAACTTTTCAAATGATGAGTGTAAATATCAAGGAAGTCTTTAAATGGAAGTTTAGTAACATTAATAAGTAAGGAAATATTGCTTTCAATTTAAAAAAAAAAAGTAGGATTTTCATTGAAAAAGGTCAATTGTCTATATCAACAATAGTAAGAATAGTCGAATGCTTTAATTTAAAAAATGCATGATTTTATATGAACAAGAACGGTCGAATACCATTCCCAGTTTCGAGGAAAAAGTACAGAAAAACGTTGCCATATTTTAGTATTATTTTGAAATCGAAGTGTTATATTCCACAAGATTCGTATCGCTAGTTTATTAGAACGAAATAATGTTTGGATAATTACTAGAAATCCAAATTATTAAAAGCTTATGAGTATTCGGAGTAAGAACGATCAACTCCAATACGTAACAAATAATTACACATATCGTCGGCACCATGCTAAAATGAATGTGAAAATAGGCACTTTTCAGGAGAGCCAAAACACCGAATATAATTTTTTCCCACCTGACGCGTTTGGTTATTTTCAATTTTTTATTTTTTATAGATATATTAAGTTCGAACTATCGTTCGAAGGTATCATTTTAATTTTAATTATTTGTAAAATTATCAATAATAATTGTTTAAAAATATTCGCTACTTTACCAAAATGGACATTTTTGGTGGAAAGTCACTGAATTGAAGGTGAATCGAATATGAAATTTTACAGAATATTCGATAGTTTGTAATAAAGTTTCATGGCATTCATTTTCGATAGTTTACATCTAGGATGCAAAATTGCTATAAAAATTAATAATAACGGATGAAAAGATAAAAAACAGGTTTGGTTTTACTAAGAAAAACTTTTATTGAACACAAGATAAGGCAATAAATCCTTAAAAATATAATTTTTTTATTTGTTTAACTGTGTAAACTGTGGAATATCATATTCGTAAATATAGCATAACTGAATCGGACAAAGCTGTGAATTCGTAAAAATGACAATGACATACGATCATCTAACAGATTCATCATTTTACTAGTAGGTAGCAGTTTCTTAGTACTACGGGAAACCATAGAACTTGAAAAACGCGATTTTTCACATTCGTTATTTTAGCTTGGTGCCGACGATACGTAACATATTTTATTAAAATATCTTTGAAATTAGTTTTATAAAGGCAAATTCTAATATAAAATTTAAAACGGAGATAAAGAAAATCTTAAAAATGGGTTTATAAATTTTCTATAAATTTTATTTTGAAGAAAAACTATCCTATAATTACTCTACCAACTGAAGCCTAGTTCTAGGCGCGTCAAATTATTTAAACGTATTTTTTTCCCAACCCGTATACATCCTAAAGATTTATTTAACTAACATTTCTCTATACTATACAAAAAAAAATCTGGTAATTTGCCGCTTTTTTTTACGTCATCAGGAAGAAAACACAAAGTAACTCGAAACAGCTGAAAACAATTTAGATCGCTAATAAACGCATTTAAGCCCTTTTGCATATGATGCACACATATGAAATTTGAATCATATTCTATTTAACCGTATTCTTCTCTTTAATTTTTTTCAAATAATTTTTCATTGCAAACTTTTCTTTAGAACTATATGGCTGAAGAACAATCATGTGGAGGCTGCTTGGAACTAGTAGTTAAAACCACCGCCTATTTAATTCCAAGCAAAATGACTGCTGAGAGCCTAGAAGACTATGAAACTGTAGGAACTTGGAGGCTTTTCAGAGGCCTTAGAATGAACGGAGCACTGTATCCGTTAACGACAGGGAATTTTCGAGGGAGGAAACTTAAGCTTGGGATAACAGATGTAAGTATTTCTGATAAATTATGCATTTGATACATGATTTTTGAAAAATCTTTTACGTATAAGTAACTAACTTTTAAAACAACTAGTTTATCCAGTCAACTGGGGAATAACTGGACTGCTAATAACTGCACTGCTATCTGCCCAATTATGATAAACTTTCTAAAAAATATCTAAATTATGAGAAAAAAACATCTCAACAATAATCTACATCAGTAAAAGCAATTAGTTTGTCGGCAGCGACATTTTAATCCACAGTAATTTGTTTAAAAACAAAAGAAAGAACCACCTATAAAATTTTTCAGCGGTGGTCAATCGATGAGAAAATTTCAATCAGAGGTTCGGGGGTCTAACTGAGGCTGGAGTCAGCTAGGGATTAAGACCATTAATAGACCATTAAGTGATTATATTAAGACCATTAAGTGAAACCTAAAGCCGTTTTACCTAAAATCTATCTATAGTTTGTTAAAATGTTGCATACGCTTTCTCAAACGTTTAAATAGCATGGTTTTAGATAATTTACTCTTTGATTCGAGTCTTGGATGGTCTGCGGTTATATTCGCTTTTTACAAAGCCTTTCTATTTGAAAGAGGAAAAAATTAATACCTATGGACCTTCTTAGGTGTTTAGTGACTAAGATATGTTAGCTTTAGAGTCAGTGAAAAATTCATAATATACAGAAATTAGTTATTTCAGAAGACTTAATTATAATCTTTGTAATAAAACAAAATGCAGTGTTTTGACATTATAGTTAAGGTTAAAGTTTTAGATCAAAATTGCATTCATGTCTGAAAAACTTTGCAGGGTGCCCCGTGTGCTGTAGTAAAGAAGAAAAAAGAAGGCGTTGGCTTCGATTACAGCGGACTTGTCGTTGATTTTGTTCGAGCTGTATCGAAAGAAATGAATTTCACGTATGTTTGCAATTCATAGCAATAAAGCACATTCTCTCAAACAAAGTTTATTTCGTATACAAGTTTTCTAAATTTTATTTATTTATTTCTCAATTTTATATGAATGTTTATTTGGCGATTAGTGGAATTGAAACTTCATTATTCTGTAAAACTTGGTAAAAAGCAGTAAGCGTAAATTTTGAAGCTCCAAGTTTATATGTTCGTTTAGTAAGATTTCAGGTTTTTGTAAATATTGTAAGTTGGATAATTTAACAACTTTCTGCAGAAGGTCACAGATAACGTGCCTGATCAATAAGAGCGATAAATCTTTTATTAGTAATATTCTTTTTCTCGTACTATCAAAAATAATTGATTTTCCTATTAAGTATGTAAACTTGATAGAAATCAGCTTCTGCTGTTAAATTGTTGAGGCCACAGTAAGCTTGAAATTTGAAACGTATCTTGCTTAATTGTTGCTGTTTGTACTTCTATTTTATGCTTCGGACGAATAATATTTACACCGTAAACTCTTATAGGGGCTTATTGTAAGATAAAAACTACAAGTTATAAAACAAGACAATTGATTTCAGGATTTGAATGATTTTCCGTCACAAAATTTTCATATCTGCTCCTTCTAAAGTGCAAACAAAAGAAAAAAATACATTTAAAACAAATTTATAAACCTTTAACGAACTCTAGAGTAATTTTTAAATGTCGGGTACTTGTTTGACAGTAATTTATATGGTAACGATTTGAATAAGTAAACCTCTTTTTAGATTTTTTTTTTTCGTTTTATTACTTAGTAAAAAGGTTTTTTTTTATTTTATTTTCTTAGGTTTGAATTTGTTATTCCCCCTGACAACCAGTCTGGAAAGAAACTGCCAAATGGTGAATGGACTGGAATGATTGGACAAGTTGTTAAGCGAGTACATAACTATCACTAACTAATGCTGCTCATTACCAAGAAAACTCCTGTCGAGTTTAAGTTCGTTGAGAGGTTGAGTTTTAAGTAGGGTCAGTTAGGCAAAAAGGAAACCTGGGGTGAATGGAAACAAATCCAATCGTGCCACTTGTGGTGATTTTCGAAATTAAACTGCTGGTGAACGAAGACTACATAATACATAGATAACATTCTCAGAGCTCCACGGGTATCCATACAATTGTATAGGCGTTATCATCGTTTAAAATGACACTAAAAAGTTTTTTTTTTTTTTTTAAGTGTTATGAGCTTACATTTTCTTCTCCAGCAGGTATACAAACGCGAAGTAACTGGTTTCGACTAGTTTTACTTGTCATGTTGAAGGTTACTAAAAGCATAGATTCATGAATTTTACCTTCGCATATATTTTTGATGCACAATTCATGTGTTTACATTTACCCCATAAATATTGTACTCTAGGGTAAATGGAAATAACTATGTTTTTCATTATTCCTATATTTTTAGGAGATTAAACTGGAAGATAGTGAGCTGAAAATATACAGTTCTTAAGGCGCAAATTATTACTATTGCTCATTTTTCATATAATCATTTCCTTTGAATTTTTTTAAACTATTTCTTATTGGATTAACAGTAATTGGTTTTACGATACGTTTGAATAAAAATAAGTTTATAATCCACAAATATTTTTAATACAAAAACGAGTCTATACTCATTGAATCAAGTAATTATTGCAACAGGTATTACAGTTAAATTTCTTCATTTTGCTCTAAATGCTATAATAGACAACAAATATATGAACCTAACTGTTGGAAAAACTAATATGAAAATATAAAAAATAAATAAACAAACAAATAAGTAAAAAAAATAGATGAATGATAAAAATAATCTCTTAATAAAGGGAAAAAAACGATATTCATTATACCAACAGCCTGGTTATGCCATCCATAGACTGCTGTCAGTCTGGAATAGACAAGAACCGTGATGAAGACATATATTATCTCATTGAAGCTGAAAGTTCCAACAAACTAGCACCTAAAATTAATTAAGCATGCCGGCAAGAGTTCTCAGGCTTATTTCTGTCCAACTCGTAAATTGTAGGCAAAGCTTGGGTATAAAGCAGTAAAATATTGCCCTTAAGCCAGGGCTAAGACAGAACTACTGGCAATGTATCGACGCCATCCTTAGTTACGCCATCCTGAGTTTGCAGTTTTGTGCTTGGTATGGACTCATCAGTCAGTAATAGAGAGTAATCGAGCTCGATGCAGGTGTCATCTCAATTATTTTAGCTGCCAGGTTATTGAAACACTCAGCTTCAATGGGATGAAATCTGTCTCCCTCCCATTTACTGTCTTTTTCATACTGATAGGTCCTTAACAAGGACAAAACTGCAATCTCTAGATGGCATAGCTGGGCTGTCGATATATTACATGTAGTTCAGCCTTAGCCCTGGTTTAGGGGTGGTAACTAACTGCTTAACAAAAGCTACATGCTTAATTTCGTCTGCACCTTTTTTTTATGTATCACTTGAATGTTTTCCCCACTGGCATTAATTTTGTAGGAAGTCGAGTTTGCAGCTCAATGCTTTTTCATGACTCCAGAAAGGATAAAAGCTGTCAATTTCACAAAAGCTGTAGATGAATTATCATACGCACTTCTAATGAAAAGGCCTGAACAAGAGCATAAATATCTTTTCCTTGCACCATTTACACCACATGTAAGTATAACTTTTTTTCATGCTTTAACGTTTTTCTTAAATGCATATTTTCTTTTACGAAAGTTGGGCATAAGAATTTTTTCAACTAGTGAATAAATCTAAAAAGGGTACAAAGTTTGATTCCTTTTACTTATTTCTTAAATACATGATTATGGAATCAAACTATGCACTCAAAAATAGAAGATCCAGCCGAAAAATTTCACTTTAATTTCATTTTCCTTGAAATTTAATGAAATACCTCCTCATCATGGGAAACTAGGGTACGTTAGACTTCCCTTTTCTGAACCGTAATAGTGTGCATAAAACTAAGGATTAAAAACGTTTCTAAATTGAAGGGCGTGAGAGATGAAAGGGTCATGTAACACAACCCTAGAGTAATTTAGGTTCAAAGTTTTATTGTTGCAGTTTTCTCGTTTTCTGATTTTGTCGTTAAGTGAGGGTATGAAATTAGTCTAATGATATCTAATTTTTAATTTACCAAGTTTTATTTTCTTACCTGTATCTATTTCTTACGTATGTCCAGAGTATATTTTTCAAGAAAATAACATAACCCCTTCATCCACATAGCCCTTTCAATTATCACTTCGGTTCATGTATCAACGCTTTTCTTTTCTTTTTTTGCGCATTGTTAGCAGCACAAAACATTTGAAGTTTTTATCCCATTCGACTATAAAATAAGAGCAATTCAACATCATTTGAAAAAGCGGATTTTACCCCTAGACCCTTCAAATAGCAACAACCTAGTCCAACCTCGAAAGTTGCGCCTAGAAGAGTTGAACGGTTCTATTTCAAAAAGGGGTGACAGCTTGATTAAAGAATTGCACCATGATAGCGTTTCTGCTTCGTTCGATATTATTTTATTTTTCTAGAACTTATAAGGAAGGGGAATAAATTAAAAAAGAACATCAACGCAAACCAATACGTCAAATAAACGAAACCAACGAAATACAAAAGAAAACAATGCAAATATCCTCACATTCCTTATATCACCATCACCCCTATTTTAACAAAATCAGTAGAGACCAGAAGCATGCGCAACTGTGTCCGAAGTCGCCGGAAAAGATATCAAATAACAAAGTACATTATCGTTAAAAAAAAAAAAATAATTGATGCGAGTTGCGGGTGTGACTTTACTGTCACACTCCCAACTCGTGCAAATCATTATTTTTAAGTTAATTTTTTCCTTCAGTTTAATACTTTTCATTCTGATATGTAATGGTGCCCTATATTCAAACATGAAGCTTCCGAGGTAAAAACTTCGCTTTGAAAGCTAGAAGTCACGGGTTCGATTCCCGCCGGTACCCTGGGTGTCATCTTTCTTGTACTGTCTTATATGTTAAAAAAGAAGGGCAAGCAATTGAGGCAATGTCAACCAATATCTTCATAGTAAATACTAATTAAAAATAACATGACAACAACAACGTATTCAAACATATAAAAATTAAAAGCTAAAGCTTGAAAATGCAGGAATAAAGTGCAAATAAATACAAAAAAAAGTCGCATCCTTATAAATGGATTAAGCATACTACAATCAATCAAAGGTCTAATTGAATGAACGATATAAATAAAATAATATTTCCCTTTAACGCACTTTATTGTAATGTATTTAACCCATTAATGCCTAGCGTCCCTTTTTAGGGACGGTCCAAAAAAGGGTCTGAATTTCCCTAAAATGAACATTTCAACCAAATAATAATGTTCAATTAGTACCTTGGTATTGTTTCAATTCGTTATTAACAGATTACAGCACATAAATATTGTAAAATGTGTTCTGTAGCAGTTTTAATATGATCTTTATCAAAAATGACATCGTTCACAGTCTCAAGAAAAAAAGCTAAGTTTTTAAAGTTATTCCCAGCTTCCCAGTTAATGTTAATTGATGATTTTATTTCTTCTCGTAAAATGTCTTTTTAAATATTATATCGTAGGCAGAAAAAAAAATTCAGTAAAAAAAGTATTTACCCTCTGGGAGCTATCGTAACTTTTAAGGGACGATTTTTCTTTTCTTAATAAAAAAATTATTTTTTTACATAATAATATTTTAATTATTTTTCTTGTCCATTAAGCACTGTTTGTAACCAGTCTACAAAACATCTTTGGAAAAAAAATGTCAGGCATTAATGGGTTAAATAAGTGGAATGTTTACATCCAATTTTTCTGAATTTTAAGGAAAAACAGAATATAAAAAAATCTTTATTCATATATTCCTTACTTTATAAAAAAAATTGCATATTAGAAGCACGAAATAGCGTTGGTTCAAGTTAATTTCTGAAATTCTCGTTACGCACAAAAATCGGGTTCAGCCATATGTATAGTAATAACTAGATACGCAACGAAAAACCAGTTCCACGGGCTACCATCGAGGTTTGAGTAGACGGACAAGCGTTTGAAAAGTGCTTGTGCGCTAACAACTTTCTTCGTGCAAACAGCGTTGCACCCTCTGAAAATCCATGGTTGCATCATCTTATTTTATAATTTTACCAGTTTACTTCAAAACTCGCTCGTTCAATGTCGCACAGTTGCTACAGCTATACTTTATCTATGGATTCAGACGCCAAACTAAAATTGCCTTTTTTTTTTTAGTATATAAAGTACTAGAACTAAACAGGTTTTCTTCATTCATTTACTCAGGGAAAGAAATTTTCATGAAAAGGCTGTTAGCTACGTGAAGAAAAAAAGTTTAGATGAGGGAAATCACGTTATTAGGTGGTTTCATTTTCAAGCGGAAAAGCACTTCAATGTTGGAAACACCAGAATGGAGCTCAAAAAGATTATATAACTGTTAAACTTTATACTTAATACTGAACGCAGAAAATATCGACATCTATATTTGGATGGCATTATGCAAAAAGGAGTTAACCCACAAAAACCTGATTTTGAGACCATCAGAGTTGGATAACTCATTTTTTTATATTTTGTGGGTTAACTCCTTTTTGCATAATGCCATCCATTTGGGGCAGAATGTTTAACATGGGAATTTATTGCTGCTACCATGATGGATTTAAAATAGTGCGCCACTTGAAACACGTATTTATCGTCAATAAAATTACCTTCAATCATTTAAAAATCTTGTATTCAGAGCTAAAAACACTTTTTTCTGAAAAAAGCAATTACGGACGAAAAGGTACATCTTTTCGGAAATGAGTTTTCATTTTTCTTGAAAAAACAACGACCTTGATAGGAAAGATTAATTGAAATGATTTTAATAATATGCAAAAATAAACTAGTTTCAAATTATGAATGGTTTCTGAATTTCATTCTAACTGCTTAAGTTTCTAATTTTGTAATTATGTCTTGTTTGTTTTTACAGACATGGATCTGTGTATTTATAACAGTTGCACTTATTGGACCCATTTTGTATTTAGTTCATCGTGCAAGCTCGTACTATGAGCACCACGATATGGTAAACGATAAAGGTTTGTTCAGACTCACCAATTGTGCGTGGTATGGTTTTGGAGCAATAGTGCAGCAAGGTAATATGTTCTCTGTGTATATTTATTTAAAGAATAGACCAATAAAAGTATTTATTTACGTGCATTTGTAAAATGCTTTGAATTAAAATTTGAAAAGATGGGTGTAGCTACTCGAAAGTTTCGATTTTTTTTTTACTGTGTATATCAGTGAGCAGCACGTTGTTGAAAATCATCACAACTTCCTCTGCGTGTTTTCAACTAACCATATTTGAAAATTTTGTTTCCATTGTTTCAGCGGACTACGGCTTCATATAACGGGGAAGTTTCTTTTGGACCACGCTAAGTAGGAAAAAATAGAAAATATAAACTAAAAAGCGCGAATACAAGAATATGCAAAAAGAGGAGTGGAAAAAAACTCCCTACGAAAGAAAAAGATGTAGATAGTGGATAACAACTGCTCAAATACAGCGGCGCAGATGCCTGAAAACACAGAAATTGCTAAAAATGCGCAGCATTTAGCGGTTAAGTATAAAGCTTAAAAACTCGGCGAATCAACCCAATATATAATTTAACTAAAGCTTCTGATTTTTAAAGCTCTCTCGAATTAGGCGACCAAAAGCTTTCAATTCTTCTTTAAAAAAAATAGTTTATCAACTATTTAATATTTCACTAATATAATGAGAAGTTCAAGTTTATGTATTTTACAGGTGGTGTGCATCTACCCGAAGCAATATCTGGTCGAATATTAGTTGCATTCTGGTGGTTGTTTGTGATAGTTACTGTTGCAACGTACAGTGGAAATTTGGTAGCTGTTCTTACTTTCCCTAAAATTAGAAATCCAATAAATAGTTTTGAAGATTTGCTTGCCAATAAAGGAAAACTTAAATGGGGTGTATTTGACGGCGAAGCACTTATTGAACAACTTAAAGTAAGTAATTCATCGCAAAATAGCTCTGTACGTTTCTGTTGCTATTGCAAAACATATTACATTTAGAAATCATGATAGTCATCATTCTGTATTCATAGTGTTAGGTAATATCAGTGTAGCTCTTCTTACTATATTTCAGCTTAATAAAATGCACCAGAAACAAAAAAGTTTGCTATTATTAGAGGGAAAAATATTTATATGTTCAGCAATAAACTCTTGAATTTGATACATGTACATTTAAACCTTTTTTAAAAAAATAAGATAATATTAAATCAGCACATTATTTAGCGATTCGCATAACCATATCACATTGCACTGTTTCTTTCATAAAATTGTTGAAAGTATTTGCTGTTTGGGCTTGAAATTGAAGGCGGAAAGTAAAATACTGATCCCGCAACATGTAATTTGTTTAAAGCTTTCGCAGATTCTGTAAATTAAAAGTATTTGTTAAAATGTTGTCCTAATAGAAAGCAAATAAGTATTCACCTTGTGCCTGGTCTGTATTGAAAGAAGAGATACAAATAGGCCTCTTTGCTTTTGGTAAAACAACAACCCTCTTTTTTTATGACTTTATGTTTCAATAACGGGAGGACGAGGGCCAAAAAATTTTGTGTCAAAAATCTATCTCGGGATGATTTTTTGATTGCTACCTATTTAAACTTTTCGTTATTACACTATTCGAGTAGTTCATGGTAAGAATCGGTATCTTTTTCTTTTATCAACCTAAATTGATAAATGATCATCTAAAGACCCCTTTAGCTATTTTGAATTCATATAAATGAGTCAGTCATTTCATAGAAAAACAAACATTTGAAACATTGTTAATAACGGAATGATTCTTTATTCACTGAAGCGTCAATTGAACGTACTATATTAACTTGAAAATAATTTTAAAACCTCATATGCTAGTTTTGACATACTTTAACCGAAACTCTTATAGTTTTGTTTCCCATAGATATTTATAGAGCTGTTTTCTGTAGTAATAATTATCTCTCTTTCTTCGCACAGGGTTCTACATCACAAACATTCCAAGGTATTAGCAGAGGCATGGGCATTTACGATCCAAATCGAAAGAAATCGCTGTTGAAAGAAGTAGAAAAGGGAGAGTTAGTGTTGATTGCCTCAAAATATGAACTCTTGGAAGTCATAGGAGATACATTTAATCAAACAGGGAAATGCAAGTTCACTATTGCATCAGAGGAAGCTTACTCTGAAAGCGTATCGCTGGCAGTGCCTCAAAACTGGCCGTACCTAGCAACTATGAATGTTGAGTAAGTTGATTAATCATTATGACAAAGTTAATGTATGAATATACAGTGCAGTTCCCTCTCAAAGTGCACGAGTCGAATGAATAGTTTATTGAAAGGATACAAAACACCTTGACAAGCTTTCAATGAACCTAAGATAAGGAGAGTGCATGTATAAATTTAATAATAGTACACCGTTGATTTAAACGACTTAACAGCATTTGACGATTTTAACATGTAGACGGGAGAGATTGACCAAACAACATATTGAATTTCAAATTTAGCTTTCAAAGAGCTGAAATTAACATACTAAGGATTTGTATTTTTCGGTTTTCAGAAAATACTATCTATATTAGGTGAAAACTGGTTTTCAAATGCAAAAGCATTATCTAAATATCATTTAACGTTTAAAAAAAATCGCAATTTGCCGCAAACACTCTGCTAAGAGTCGGAGAATCCCCAAGGGGTCCGCGGACCACAGTTCGATGGCCCTGCCTTACAGTATATTAATTTACAGCTATTTTACAGAAAGTAGACCTGGTGCATGCAATCAAAATATCTTTCCAATTTTTTACGGCATTAATGTTTAAATTCTGAAACATTGCTAACTCTCTCCACACAAAAAAAAAATTCGAATTTCACAAAACTATTCTTGCTGTTTCGAACCTTTTCAAACGAATTAAAATATACTTTTATAAGCATTCCCTTTATGTAACTTGTTGATTTTTTTTTACAGACTTGAAAAGCTTTTCGAAACGGGGCTTTTTATAAAGTGGAAACATGATGCTCTACCACCAGATAATGACTGCACTGTATCTTCGAAACCTCAAGCTGGAGACACTAGAAAAATCAACCTATCCCAAATGGTCGGATCTTTCTACATTTTGATGTTTGGACTGTTTGGCGCTTTAGGAGCCCTTCTTATAGAATACGCTTATCTAGTGACACGAAACAAGGGACATCTTCACGATGAATTTCAAGGCATTAAATGCAAATGTCTCAGCTTTATTTTTCCTACAATTGGCTCAGATTCTTCCCAAAAGCACCTCAATCAGAAAAAACTTTTACAGTCGAGAATGTATCCTGGATTCAAAAATAAGGAACAGCTAAAATCTAAGCGACGAACCAAAAAGCAATCTAAGACAAAAACTCTTCATGAGAAAGATAATAAAGGTTTGTACTATTTCTTTCTTTAAAAATATCATCACCACGTATGGTAAATCGCGCATTCCTGATTCTAAGCCTGAAGATGAAATTACTTAATTAACGAGTTTTTTAACTTCAGATTGTGATTGAGATTTAATTGGTTTATTTTTTTATAATATATATACAGAGTGTTTCAATGAAACCTGCAAGACCTTTATATTTGCAATCGTTCGGTCTAGATGCGTACTTCCAATTGAAAAAATGCTCAATATAAAGGTGCAGAGCTACGATATTGAGAGTTTTAAGCATTTAAAAATAGTCAAAAAATACGAAATCAAACTTTTTATACAGACCCACAGTCCTTCAACTTATATTTAGGTCAACATACATACTGCAGTCAAGTTACGTTTCTGATTTTCCTGTTTTTTGACATGAATAAAACTTCAAGTAACTTTAATCATCAATTGCAAATGAAATTTTTATTATAACACGCATGCAGGTCAGTGCTTTACTAGTCAATTCACTGGCTATATGTTAGTTTCTCCCCTTTACTCCTTAGCTCTTACCACAAATCTTGAAAATTTCTTAACCAGCAAACACAATGACGGTTATTAATCATTCATGGGGGGGGGGGTACTGACATTGGGAAAGCAATAGGTACATACACCACTAGCTATTAAATGTATCCCGCACTAGCTGGTAATGTTGCTCATATTGGTAAGTACAATTTACCAAGAATCTGTTCATAATTACATTTCTCCAACAACAACATTTGAAACAAGCCTTTTCTACTTCACCAGACAGGTAGGTAATGTTATTGCCTTTAAAAACAGAGTATTGTTGCACTTGAAGCCGTTACGAAGGGCAGTGCTACGGGCTACAATTACTTGTATCTAACGCGCTTGCCAGTTTGCTTCTAATAACTATCTTAGGCCAAATTTTTATAGGTAATATTCAATAACAGTTTCTTTATCAAAGAATAGGAAGGTTTATTTTGTTTCAGTAGAACTTTGTGAGAGTTTTTCCTCTTTTTTTTTTTTTTTTTTTTGTTAGTAATTTTTACATCTTCAATAGTATGATATTATTTCTCTTGTTGTACTTGAAAATTATTTGAAATGATTAATGCCTCCGTTTTCATTATTAATTGCTCGATTCAGGGGATATTTTCTTGAGACATTCCATAGCAAGGATTTATTGAAGTAGCTGGTCTTAAAATTATTTTCAGTTAAAACATCAAAAATGAAAGCTAAATTCTTCTTACTCTTAAAATATTTCAATTTTCCTCTGACCACATTTGATAGAATTTAGTCATTAGAACAAAAAGCTGATGCAAAAATAAAGCACCCTGTTCATTTTTAAAGAACCTCCAAAAAGAAAAAAAACGGGTACATCAATGTAAAAAAAATAACAATAACAAAATCCATTAGTTTCTTGTCTTCAATATCTAATAATGGCATATAGGACCAATGCAAAACATCAATTGATTCCACCACACCATCAGTTTTTCTTTCTCTTGTGGATCGATTTATCTAATTGAAGAGTATCAATGCAGAGAAAAAAATATTTCAACCACAATGTAGTGACGTGACAAAAAGGTTGTGAAGTAGTATGTAAGTGGGTGTTAGATTAACGCATTCACTTAAAAACCGATCACGGGTTGCACGATGATCGAAAAATTTTAGCCCTTAAAAGTAAAAGATAAGTGCTCAATCTTTTTGTTCGGATGTGACATTTTGAAGCATAAATAAGCATTTTATTTCTGGAATTTTGAGCGTAAGCTTTTGTTGTTGTCTTGTGCCAGCTAAGGTGATAATTTGCGGTGTGTGCTGCTTCACTTTTCCAACTGTACCGTAATTTGGTGTGAAGTCCGACTTCCACAGTACACACATATGCCACATGGACCCGTTTATAGGGTGGGCATCCATTTGCAGCACAACAACACATTCAACCAAAGAAAGGACGAGGACAGAAGAGAAAAAGTATATATATGCCTGAGGCAGGGTTCGAACCCGGGGCCACACAATCCAGTTCAAACTTCTCTGACCACTAGACAATGTGGGCGGCAACTTTGGCTTTTAATTGGTGTATATTCAAATATAAGGAACCATTAAGTATCATAATACATATGATGTTATCAACTTTCTAAAAAAAATGTTTGTACTTAGGAAAAAAATGATTAGTATGCCCTTAACGGGCAAAACTTTTTAAACACAATAAAACTTTTTAGAAAATTATTCCTTCATATTTTGATGCAGAATGGTTCCTTACATACCAATGTATGAATATTAAAACCAAAGTTTTAAGTTTCAGGAGTAAAAGGAAAATATATGATAAAAATGATTCATTTTCAATTTCATTGAGCCTTAAGTAAAAGTGAAGCTTTAAGTTTTGGTTTAAAATCACTGAACTTATTACAAATACTTGACATTCGCTTGAAGATGTGTGTTTAATGATCGACAAAAGTAAGTTATATTTAAAAATGTTGCATTAAAAAAGCATTCCTTATAAAACGACAAAAATGTTACTTCCTCTGAGCCTCCCCTCCCCCCTTTAATCTCCCATTCAAGCTTACTTTCTGCAACGCACCAACACTGGCTCAAGTTGCATAGGTTGAGCTGAAAAAAACTGCGGACACCAAAAGGTACGTAAAAACTTCAAAATTTAAATCTATTCCTCCAAATATGAAACCGTATTTACAGCAAGAACTGACAACGTGAAGTAGTAAAAAAAAAAGTTCAGATCCACTTCAATGTCACTTAATTTTCTTTCTCTCAAATGTTGAACAACTGGCGAAAATATTTCCTGGGATTAAAACATTTTTAATTTTCAGGTTACATAAAAGATGAATGGGACAACCAGCGCAACGTGGCTCTTGCTGAACATTTTATGAGATTTGATGAGTATGGACGAAGAGATATATATACAAATTATGACGAAAATATCACTAGATACGGTGATCGGATGGAACCGAATTCTTATGCAATTAAACGCAGTTTTGATAATCCAGCTTATGGAAGACAGTTCATTGAACAAATAACAGATAATTTAGGCTATAATTCTGCGAAATCAGAAGAGCATTCAGATGGTGAAAACAGAAACTCTAACTCTGGATCAAAAAACGATGAACCGTATTTTTCTTATGGGGGTGGTGATTACCGCAAATATTAACGCTAAATGTAATTCGTTTTTGTATTTAATTTTTGCAGCAGTGTTAACAAAACATGAACAGTAGATCTGAACCGGAAAAAGATCAACCGTATTTTTTTTAATGGATGTAGTTATATATAGTACCATAAGTTTTGTTTAAGCGTAATTTGTTCTTTAATTTAACTTGGGTAGTAATAACTTGGAAAACAATTATCTGGTTGTTTTAACTATGATTCATGATTTTACTTGTCAACATAATCTATTCATGCACACAAACGTAAAATGATTAATAATTGAAGCTATTTGAGCATCCAAAGGTTGATTTAACGTGCTTTATGAATTTATATTTCTAAGATTAAGCGGAAAGGCAGAGCAAGAAAATACTTATTGCGCAATAAGTTTGTTCACAACATTAAAACAAACTATAATGATGACTTTACATTTTGTGATAAATGTAATCAAATAAGTTAATAGAATTTAATTTGACCCAGCAGTTTGAAATGGAAATTCTATTCATCTTCAACAGGCAGAACAGATAATGGAACTCATTTTAATTTAACACATTTGTTTTGTTCAAAAAAATATATTAAAGAAAATTATATAAACTATTTGAAATTAAACCGGTTTAAATTTAGATCTCTAAATTGCTTTTGAGAAATAAAAATTAAACTCGATGATTTCTTGTTTCCCAGAGCTAGAGAGAAACAACCAATTTAACAAATTCGACCAAAAACTGTACATCCAATCCAGTGTATACTCATGTTTTCAATGCTATAAACATACACTTAACTAATTTTATGAATACAAATCAAAAAGACTAATTTTTGAGCGATATATTTTGTGCTAAATGTATTTAAAATATTGTATAAATAAATATTTTGTTGTATAATTAAATATTTTTATCTTACTTCCGAGATTTAAGAACTAAATTCTAAATGATCTCTGACAGAGCTACAAAAATGTATCCAGTATAGCAAATGCAATCCCAACATTTGTGAACAATGTATTCATGTTGTTAAAGCTATAAACATGTGCTTCACTTATTTTGAGAATGTAGAGCAAAAGGATTTGTGACAAGCAGATTGCTACTTAGCGATATATTTTGCTGTTAAGTGTATTTAAAATATTGTATAAATAAATATTTTATAAAAAATTATTGCCTGTGAATGTTTTTAAAATGTAACAATTCAAGATACATCAAACTTTTTTTTGATGCAAATCATATAATGTTTAAGACTTTTTATAAGGTTTAATTGCTAGTAGGATTTTTTCAGGTAAACTTTCAGAGCCTCCATGCTTATGGTGTTACCATTTTTAAATTGTTTTATATGTGAGATATAATATTTAATCTCGTGATCTCCCTAGTGATATTTTCTAAAACTAATAATTTCAAGAACTATATATTTATGCAAGGATCTAGTGCACAGTCAATAAAAGTCAAGTGGAATAACTTGTAAAAATTTGACAAAAAACCTCTGAAGGTATTCAACGTATAAATACGTTCCGTTAATGGAGTTTTTTCTCCCATTAAACATTATACTAAAACTCAATTTTAGCCTCAAACTTACGCGATGGGGTTGGAGGAGCCTTGAAAGTTCATCTTAGTTCATTTTGTTCGCTCAAGATTTTTAAGAGTTTCATGAAGTAAAATTATTTCTCAAGTGTAACTTATATACAACTTATATACTTATATTACATTTCAGCTTATATACAAGAAAATAAATTTACGTGAAATTTAAATTTTTGACCGAATAAATTAACAGTAGTTTAAAAAGTTTGTAACTAGTTTTTTTTTAGTATAAATCGAATTTAAGATATGCCTCCGTATTAAACACGGTGTTTCTACATCTTGATGGAACTAATAGTCATAAATACTGATAAGTTGTGGTAGTGTGGCTAAGTGAGTTGATGTATCAAAACATAAATAAATGTTAGTCGTTTAACTTTGAATAAAAGTAAGCTCACTTTTACTTCATAAATGAGAATCTAATATGCAGTTATGATTTGAAACATACTCAGTATATTGTGAGAATAAATAAATGCCATGAACTTGCTTACTCAAATCATCGAAAATTCCTATAACAGGTAAATTTTAATCAAATCAGCCAAAATACTTAAACGTTTAAAGTGCACAAACTGACAATAAGAAGTTGAAATTCAACTTCCAGTTAGTCAGTTTGAAGTTTAAAAATTACAAACCAAAAATGCTTCTAGAAAATGCTTCAGAATTAAAAAATTGCAACATTGATTTCAAGGCTATAATTTCTTGAATACCGGTGAAAAATGAATACAAAAGCTAATTCGCGAACATCAATTTATATTAGAACAGAATACTTACCCAAACCTAAAGCTGACCATTAGAAATAAAACACCTCAGCAACATATAAACAAAAAATCTAACAAGTCAATTTCGGAAAAACAAGCTCACTATAGCGATCGTATAATTTCTCATGAAGTATTTCAAGCTTATTATTGGCACTGACTAGCAAGCAATAACAGCCTAACAGCAATAAATATATAAATAAATAAAATAACAATAATTTTCCAAATGGGGTTGTTCTACTCACCCAGTGACTATCTTCGTATGTGTTAAGCTATTCGCCTTTCAGCAAGCAACAATTCATGCACGAATTCCTGCTTCAACGTAACAATCTATAATAACAGATTTTACAATAAAGCAATGCATATAACTCGAAAGTATAGAGTCTGCATCAGCACTAATCACTTTAGTGGATCATGATCACTGCTAACTGGCTTTAGATAAATAGATCCAACTTGTGGTCGGATCTTTCTGGACACTCTTTTTCGACATAAATAAGTAGCAACATAAAAAGACATACTAAAAACTGCTACTAAAATTTCAAAAGGTATAAAGTTATAATTTCCGTTCCGTTTGGGGCTATATGCCCAGGTTTTTTGATGAGGACTACAATCTAGTGTCTTGCCTCCATTACACATGATTTTTATTACATATATCTTGTACAGACAATGAATGAGAGAGTTGCATCACAAAGGAAGGAAAGTACATCCGGAGCGAGGGTGGGAGTCGAACCCACCGTCTCAGAGTTATCGGCTACACGCCTTAGACCGCTCGGCCACTGAGACCCCAAGTTATAATTTTATAGACCAAATAAGGTAATGATAGCACTGAACTGCGGTTATGAAAAAATTGAACTGCAGACACGTGACTGGTGCTCGATATTCGTTATCCAAAGCATTTCTTATTCAACTGAAATTTTCAAATTTGAAAACCTCAAGTCAAAACATTTTTTCAATCCATTTCCTAAATTTCAATCACAACCAAGGAATAAAGCCACTTTTTTTGTTCTCTCTATTGAGAACCCAAGTAGCACATTTCGTTTTTTAAAGGTTGTAAAATTGTTCTTAACGTTGTAACAACCGCTTAAAAACGTTTGTAAAACGTTTCAAGGTTATTTGTGCTACCTGGGAAGCTAATCAGCTTCCCTTTCATAGAGGACTGCTTACCAGGCACATTGTCTCCGGACAAATACAGGAAAGATTTTACAAAACAAGCGAAAGAAAGAACATCTGGGGGACACGTGGGCCTAGAGGTAGAGTACTCTCCTCGTAAGCAAGTGGTCGCGGGTTTGAATCCCGCCTTGCCCATGGATGTTATTTCATCCTCTCTGTGCCGTAAATCTGTCCTGTGTTTGTGAGGAGACAAAGCGTATAGTACGCAGTCCTCATGTATGTTAAAGCTGATGGCTTCTGGAAAAAAAAGAGCATCTGAGACGAATTGGGAATCGAACCCACGGTCTCTGGCTTTGAAACTCGGCTTCTACAACAGAGTCCTGGAGGTCCCAATTTATAAAAAAAAAAGTTTACTATGTAATACTCCGCCAAATCGGTTATTCCATCCAAGGACTGCAGTTTGGTGCTTGTTAGCACTCGTCAGCCGGGAATATGAAATAACCAAGCTGGATTCTGGAATCATCTTATTGAAGCAGTCCTTGAATGGAATAACCGAGTTGGCAGTGTATTGCATTGTTTTGCCTTAGCCCTGGCTTAGGGGCGGTAATTAACTACTTTAAACGTTTACTAGTTTTGAATGTTTTGTAAGACTTATTTTAATCTTCCAGCTAGGTTGATTTTTTTCAATTTCACAAAAATTTCAACACGAAAATTAGTCTTCAAAATAACTTAGCCCAGATGACGCACTGTGTTTCGATTAGTGTAAGCTAGGTGGACAAAAGTCAACTTCAGAATTCTAAAATTCGACATTGGGATAATGTCTACAATATACCAAAACATGATACTTCATTATTTGTTTATGTTTAACTCACTTCCGCCAGGTGAGTATTAAGGGTTGAAGTCACGTTTCTCTTTGTTTTAGAATAAATCAGTTGAATTTTAGCCATCATTTTAAGCACATAAAATTAAAGCTTACCGAATTTTTTATGATTTAATTGTGCAAGATGGGTGTTATTTGTACTTGTAAGTACAAGTTTTGCCTAATTAAATTGGAGTATTTGATAATTAAGTAATATTTAAAAAAACATTTTAAGATGAACAAAACATTTTTTCTTGTTTCGAAACTTTCACGTGATGGTAAACACTTGTCCCCGTTTGTTCCCTGGCTAAATTTTCTGTATCTAATAGCTGCACCTTTCCCATTATTAATAAGACGTATTATAAGCAGCACACTCGAGTACAACATTTTTTTTTCCTACAGTACTTTCTTTCGAGGAGGAATTTCGTTGAAGAATGGTTGAAGCCCCCAAAAGGAGAAAAAAAACTATATTCTCTGCGAACTCCTCTCTTCCAAATTTAATTTTGAAAACCTTACATAGGAGTCTGAAAGGAAAAGCAGCAAAAAGTTAACTAACTATGCCTAAAAAATTTCTGAAAAATGGGTCTCCGCGGGAAAATCAAAATAGCGTTTTTTTGCAACTAATGTAAACTGGCTGGACAAAGGCATAATATTCGAAGTTGAATGTGCTGTGCCGCAACCTTCCACATCATTTCAAGGTTCTACCACTGTAGGAAGAATACGGAGCAAATTTGAGCACTAATCCCCAAATATGTATAAAAGACGAAAAATAATTTTGTCCAGCTAGCTAACATTAATCTAAACACAGTGTGACGTGATAAAATGTCTTGACCTTTAACTGATGAGGTGATTTTTTGTAACGTAAATGACGCGGGGGGGAGTATGAGGAGTGTAACCTAACATTATCTTTCCTATGTACTTCACAAAATTAAGCAATTTAAAGTAAGAAATTTTAAAGTAGAATTTTTATTTTATTTATTTATATAAATGCTGATCGTACGATGTGCGCCTACGGTCAGCATTTATATATGCGTATTTATATATATGTATTTATATATATGTATTTATATATGCACCTTTTATATACACGTATCATTTATTATCCCAAGCAGCACACTTCGTTTTTTAAAGGTTGTAAAATAGTTATTAATGTTGTAACAACCGATTAAAAACGTTTATAAAACGTTTAAACGTTTTTTGTGCTACCTGGGATACGTATTTATATATGCGTATATAAGCGCATTTATACATGTGTCAGCATTTATAGATGCGTTATTTTTAACATAAAAAATTGTTTGCGCTCGTACACCCGTTATAAAAACCCGTTATCGAATTAAAACCTTAAGAAATTTTAAGAAAAATGCCAAATTAGAAATCTTGGCGAGAAATTGATTCCTCTATTTCATTGTCTGTGTGTGCAGGATATTTATCTACAAGTCATGCGAAAAATGTCTGCCATTACTCACTGAAACTCGCTAAATTTGAAGACTTCTCTTAAAAATTTTGGCCCACTTTAAGACCACCAATTTCGACAATGGGGCCACGAGGGCAAAAATGCATGCTTTCATAAATTTGCTTAATATCGCTCTTTCGATTGCTACTCATTAAAAAAAATCATTTTTACAGTTTTTAGGTTCCTGGTAATAATTTAAAGGAAGTCCCTTGAATAAATAAAAAAATTTCTACCTCCCCCCCCCCCCTCTAATCGAAACAAAAAGATTTTTTTTAAACAAGATGCTTACACACCCTCTAAAAAAACAAAGAAAACTCATTTGCAAATATTTCTCTAAATGAATAAAACAAACATTAAAGATCGATTTTAAATAGTAAGATAAAAAATGGAAAAACTGTAAACGGCAAAAGATATCATCTAAAGCAAAATGTATTCATTCTGATTTTTATTTAAATTAGCATAAATTTCAAAAACAACTGATTTGCAAACAATTATTTTAACATTAACTACATACACTCATCATAACGAGTAAGAAAAATGCATGCTTCTGTTGAATAAGGAATAAAATCAGTTTTAATATTATGGCTATGGAAAATTAATAATTCAGATCACTAGTTTACGTTTAGTCTGGTATAGTTGTAAAGCGTCAGTATATTTCTAAGCATTATCTAACCGATTGAGTTTTCATTTCTTCACATATATTCGTGATGATTCCACATAAATTTGTTCCTTGATAAACGAAAACGTCGCATTAAAACTTAATTTTATCCACAAGGAAGCGTTTACTAAAGTATTTCACACTTTGTTGTAGTATTAGTTATGGAAGAATAAGTTTGCAGACAATGCTTAACGTTGTAGGTTTATACTGAAACTGCTTCAACAGAAATACGCAAAACGACATATTGATCACGTTTTTATCAAAGAAAACAGATGTTTTACTTCTCATCTGCTATTCTACGTAAGGAAGTGACCTGTAAATTATTTCGATTTCTATACTTCGTCTTTTTTATTATTATTTTTAAACCCTATATTACAAATAAAGTTCTGAATAGCAGTTATACCAAACACGAGGTTTCATTATTTCTTGACTTTTTAGTATTATCAATAGATTTTGATTAATGAACGTGACAACTTGAATAAGGATTTTTTGATGTAAGGTTATACTAGTTAAACTGCTGTGATTGGTAATAGTGTACCTTATTATTAATATACATAGTGACCAGTAAGTAACGCGATGAAAATAAATACTAATTTCTCGATCACTATTTGGTGTTTTAGTCCAAACTTGGGGAGTTAGAGTCGGTGCATTAGCGGTTTTTCTTTTTTTTTTTTTTTCTTTGCACAATCTTATTGAGTTGGCCATTGTTGTCTATTATATCAAGGCTTTACAATGCATAATATACAAATTTTTACTTACTAAATCAATAAACTAAAAAAAAAAAAAAAAATGGACGCAAAGAAAAGCAATCCTTCCCTTTGAATTCTCTCGACCTAACTACATTGGCTTCTGAAAGATTCAAGCAGTGTTAATTATGGTAAGGTCAGTGCTTAAAAAAACATTCAAATACAGTTACTCCCATAGGTGTAATATTAACTAATTGCAGGACAAGAAACCGGTTCCATTGGCAACCAAGAGGTAAGTAATGGACAAGTAAGAGTCTGCAAAGCGCATACGCGCGGTTTAGAGCAAGATCGTACAATTTTTACCGCATAAAGAGAGGAGATCAGTGGTAGCCACCTGGTAGGCTACGTTTTTGCCCGTCTACTTCAAGATTCAAGCGTTCATGGGGGCCAGTATCTTCCGATACGAAGTGTTCTATCGAGTTATGTTTGATCTATGGTTATTCTAAACGGCTATCTTGTCAAGTGGAAAGATAAATCTGACTGCGGGTGGAAAAGTTCCGGGTTTGAACCCCGGCTTGGGCATGGTATGCTCTCTCTCTCTCTCTCTCTCATCCTTGTCCTATCTTAGTGTGAATGTGTTGTGAATGTTTGCATACCCTAAAAACGTGTCCATATGGCATGTGTGTCTGGGCTAAATCAGACTTCCACGTTAATGGTGCTGTGTTAAAAAACGGAAGATGTACCCTTTCTGCCTTATTTCGAATAACAGAATGGTTAATGAAAAACCTGCCAACCATGGCTACTCCATTATTTGTACAAGCAGAATGTACTTTTGTTCTACAAGTTTCTAATGTAAACTATAAAATAGGGAGACCAAACTTGCAGTTTTAAATTAATGAAATGCAGTCAAAAAGTTGGCACTAACAGGTGGCTGGCTTCAAGCAAAGAGAAACAGCAACAAAAGTTCCGTCGCTCATGCTCTGCGGTAACAGCGGCAGTCTGCGTGTCATCCTCGCTCACAAAACTCAGACAAAAATCTTGAACGATATAGATTATCTTGTTCTTACTTAAAGATATTAATAAGGACTTCTTTTACCACCACTTCATTGCTTTGATACGTTCTCGAAAACCAATTAACAGATTAACATCCTTAACAGCATTATGTGGGGTACTAAAACTTAATTTAAACACAAGAACATTCTATTATACTATTCAGCAACGCAGTAACTTAACGTAAGATTCAAAAGGAGATGAGTTTGTTGAATGCTAGAATTAACTCGTATGGTTAAACACATGCACACACAATCGAGTGGTAATTGAAAAATCGTTGCAGCAAATGAAAAAAAATCTACAGCGTCAAATTTTCATTCATTTCTAGATTATCAATAATTTGTTTTCCGATAGTTGATCAAAATTTAAATACAGCTAAAATAGAGTACTTTTTGCCTATTCATTATGGCAAAGGAACAAAGAAAGAACTATTTTATACTATTTTCTTTTAAACCTTTTAAGTATAGTTAGAGTTGAGCACTGTAAATATACTTTCTGATAGCTAATCGGTAATACACTGCTCGACATTGAAAATGCAACACCAAGAAGGAGGGGTCAGAAATTCATGCAAATTTTACCGTAGACGCACGTCACTGAGTTATGATTTGAAATGCGCAGCTCTCCGACGCACGTGAAGTAAGATATAAGACAATGAAGTTGAAAAGTGGGCTATGTTCATGTTGGTTTTTCTGCCAGACTAACTATCGGAGAAATTTGGTTTTTGTCTCGAAGGATACGTGTGATAGGAGGAAATGCCACGCCGTCCTCAACGAAGACACTTCCAGCATATAGACGACTTTACAAGGGGTATGGTGATCGGACTGAGAAGGAAAGGTTGGTCCATACGTCAAATTGCAGCTGATACCCACATGGATGCAAGCACTGTGCATCGGCTGTGTCGGAGATGGTTGGAAAGAGGAAATGTAGCCACATTGAGGGGTGCAGGTGCAGCCAGAGTGACGTCAGACCGCTTGGATCGACGGATTCACCGACAAGCTGTGGCGGACCCGCAAGTCACTTGTACGTCGATTCTGCAGCACGTGCAAGGTACCCTGGATGTTCCTGTGTCGACCAGAACCATTTCCCGTCGACTGGTTGCACGTGGCCTGCAATCATGGCGCCCGCTAAGAAGACTGCCATTAACCTCACAGCACAGACTCCAACGTTTGAAATGGTGCCGGACCAGAGCGACGTGGATGGCAGAATGGCAAACCGTAGTGTTCTCAGATGAATCCCGCTTCTGTTTGTCCAGCGATAGTCATCGCATACGTGTGTGGCGTCGACGTGGAGAAAGATCGACTCCGGCAGTAACTGTGGAACGCCCCACAGCGCGACAACGTGGCATAATGGTTTGGGGCGCTATTGCATACAATTCCGTATCACCTCTAGTTCGTATTCGGGGCACTATGACGGCCCAATGATATGTAGATAATGTACTGCGGCCGGTGGCAATCCCCTACCTTCAGGGTCTGCCAAATGCAATTTTTCAACAGGATAACGTCCGGCCTCACAGTGCTCGAATCAGCCAACATGCTCTACGAGGTGTACAGATGCTTTCCTGGCCACCATACTCTCCTGACTTGTCACCAATCGAACATTAGTGGGACGTGATTGGACGCCGTTTGCAGAACCTGTCACTGCCTCGTTCAGAGGACGAACTGTGGCAAATGGTTGAAAGGCAACGGAGTGCCATCCCTCAGGACACCATCCGCAGGCTTATTAACTCCATGCCTAGACGTGTTTCTTCGTGCATCGCTGTCCGCGGTGGTCCTACTTCTTACTGAGCCGACGCCGTCCTCGCTCTAAATTTTGCTTATTTATTTTGAAATAAATATCACTTATTGTTCCATGCTGTCTCTGTCTTCTTACCAAATTTCATCAATTTCTGACCACTCCTTCTTGGTGTTGCATTTTCAATGTCGAGCAGTGTATTCCGAAAAATATTCTTTCTAAATTTTTATGCTTGATGAGAAAAAAAATGAAAAAGTTGTAACCGCTATGAATTTTTTACTTTACTGAAGCTTTTTCAGACATTATTGATCCAATGCGAGTAGTTTGAAATAATTTAAATTAGTTGTATTTTAACTAAAAGAATAAAAAGTAAATGAGAGTAAAATAAACTATCAAAAATTCTTATTCTTAGTATTTTCATTTTATTACTTCCACTTGCTATTTATAACTGTTTGTTGCTCAGAAACAGGGAGAGTTTAAATAGAAAAGGAGCAAAAGCTAGGCCAATCAGGTGTCAGGGTTCGCCGAGCCCGGATTTGGCGTTGCACTCTCCCTGTACTTTGGTTATTTCTATTTCTTGCTTGGCACTGAAGAAGGAAGCTTTATGCCTTTGAAACATGTTTGCCGATTTGTAACTAGACTTATTTGTGCTTTTAGACGTTGCTTTTTGGTTTTTACTGTACACCGAATGTTTTTCAAATTAAAAAAAAACGCATTTAAGAAAATTAAACGTGACATATACTTTGTCTCTCCTGTAAAATTAAAAAAGAAATGGATCAGGTTGGTTTTAGTATTAACCACTTAAATTTGAAAAAGCTATTGTTTTTTATGCTGGCCGATCATTGCACATAAATGTCCACAAAATACACACATCACAAGCAATCCGACTCAGGATATAAGAAGCTTTTGAGCTTTGTAGCTCTTCCTAGATATTAAAGGATTTCAATGTTCAAGTTGAACTAAGATGGGATTTCTCAATGGGGCCATGTAGAAAAAAACGTGAAAATAGGGGAGCCATGAACCTTGCGAAATTCTCGAGAGAAGAATGCAGCAAGAATCTGAAAATTAAAGTCCCGTTGTTGAGTGCGAACACTTCCTCAAGCAATAACAAAATTATGTTGTAAAATTGATAAAAATGTGTGAGTGATCAAAGATGCAATAGTTATGAAAAGATTAAATTATTAATTTAAATTTAATTTAGATTTTAATTGTTTTAGTCTTATAATGATTGCATTAATTTCATTAATCAATATCCACTTTACTGACTATAATATGTTTTGTGGTGGTATTTCAAGTAGCAGAAATTACCTGATGGACATTGGTGAATTGTTTGACTGTCAGAGTAATACTTGTTAAAGTTGTACTTTTGCTTGTGTGCATAATAAATAATTTAATTCACATTTGTTAGTAATAATACGTTTTAGGTAGCACTGGACCTACATGGAGAATTTTTTGAAATTGTTACGTTTTATTTACCATTAATGAGAGAGAGGTAAAAAATGCAAATTTATATTACTTTAAAAAGTATGTAAAAGAGGGCCAATTATCATTTTCATGACTAGAATATGTGAGGACTAACTAAAATGTTTCAACAGCATGTTGTAAAGATATTTCAATGAAGAAACGTGATGCAACAAAACTTAATATTAGACTTGGAGCTCTGTCAATGTGTAGCTTTAGAAACAGTATCTTCGTACAAAACCAGAAAGGCGATTTGAAATTTCATTCAGAAATTTCATCCAATATTAACAGTAAACTTGCATAATTAGTGAATGTATTAGCAAAAATAAACTAATAGGTACACACAGTATTGCTTGAAATCGTTTTAATTACTTAAATTAGATATGCTATGGCTAATGATATTACACAAAATATTAAGATTGCGCTCGTTAATTTTTGCATGAAAAACAATAATAATTATCTGCAATCATTTACAGGTCTTTTTCAAGTTTCTAAGTATACTTCTTTCTTTAAGTAAGTAATTTACTTAAAAATTAACTAAGCAAACAAATTAAACATGAATATCCCAATTATCTTCTATATAAACTTTAACTTATTTTTTAAACTCTAATCTACTTCAGCAGAATGTAGAATTTAGTAAAGAATTGAAATTAAAGAGACGAAAAAATAATTTACTTGAATTGTAATAAGTTACTTGAAAGTAAGTTATTCACTTGAAAAATTAACCCTCCAAGCAAAAAACCATAGATATCCCAGGTAGCACAAAAAACGTTTAAACGTTTTATAAACGTTTTTAATCGGTTGTTACAACGTTAATAGCCATTTTACAACCTTTAAAAAACGAAGTGTGCTACTTGGGATCATAATTATCTACACTGAAAAAAATAAATTGTTGCTATTATAGTATAAAACTTATTATTGTAAAACTTACTGTACTGTTCATTACTGTAGAACTAGAAATTTTAGTTTATGACTGTAAAATTAGCAATATTACAGTTTATTACTGTAAAAACAATAGTGTAGTACTGGCATCAGAGGTTCCAGCTTAAAACTGTAAAATGCATAGTAATGAGCTGTAAAACTAGCAATTTTACAGCATACTACTGTGAAATTACTATAAAATTAGCTCTATTATACTGTAAAAACGACATTTATTTTTTAGTGCAGTATTTTAACTTTAATTTTGCATTTAAAATCTAATGTCCTTCAGAGGAATGTAAAACTTAGCAAAGAACTGAAATTGACAAGACGGAAAAATAATGTATTCCAAGGTAAGAGAAAATTGCTATCGAGACTAACACATGCTCAACTAGAAGTCATTTTCGTACAAAAAAGCAATATATTGATTAGAATTTCGTCGCAAAAGAAAAAGAAGCTGTTTGAACTTCCTATTCTCATGAGTATATTTTGAATGACACGCTCACTTTATTGACCGTCCTCATTGGTTATCAAGTGAGAAGCAGAGTCATACTCATACATAAACAGCTAGGCAAGTGAGGAGCGTTCAGTCTGATCGTATGTTTTCAGAAGCTGATAATAGTAAGTAGAAAGCTGTTTGCAGATTTTTTATAAATTTATTGTTATCATTTATTCGTTCGGAAATTTGTTTTTAATCAATATGTTTAAGGTGTACTAAAGAGAATAAGTGTTTGAGATATGTTTTTTATATTTTTGTTTAAAAAAAACTTTTTTTACATCCCAGTTAGTAAATGGTGAGTTTTGTATACAACATGAATTATATGTTTTTCTTTTTGTTTTCTTTTTCGTTTCAAAATTTGTTTTTAATCAACATTTTTAAGTTGGATTAAAAACTATAGGTGTTTGAAAGATGTAATATTTTTTTACTTACAAAAACGAGTATCGCTTGTATTTTTTCCCCATGCGAGTTAGTGATGATGAGTGTAGTTTATGTTCATTACAGCTTTTGAAATTTGTTGAAGAGAAGGACTAATACTTTTAACAAAAAGCATGTAAAGTTCTTCTGTATGTATAATAGATTCAAGACGTTTTACCTCGTTATATAATGTTATAAAATTACCGCAAAACCTTCAATGAAACAAGTAAATAAAATATTTCTGAAAAAAGGGAGAATCGTTTGGCTAAGTTTGAAACTACCAAATGTTCGGCCACCACATTAACTGCGTCTAGTAATTTATTTTTTTTTACTACAATCAACAGCTTGAAAAAACTACAGAAAATGGAATTGATTTGAAATTACAATTTTTTAACGATTCATTAATTGAGTTCGTAAAATTTGCATAAAAAGACGTAACGTTTTTTAGACAACATTTCTAATGATTGTCAGGTAGGTTAATTTGTTTTTGGCAGGTTTTTCCCACTATCAGACACTCATTTTTAAATTAATAGAATTTTCAGTTCATTAGTAAGTAGACTAGGAGATTGATTACGTGCTGTAAAAAGATGTGTGAAAAAAATAAATAAATAAAACTTTAATTTAGAAAATAATGATTCACCAAATGCAGTAGTTATACATTTTTATAATTGGATTATTTGTCTGATAGAGATAAGTTAGGAAATTATCATCATTCAATTTTTCTTTTTATAACAGAAAATATAAAGAAGTAATCACGATGAAGTTCTAGTATTGAAATGAGGGCTATATTACCAACTGCGCGACTCCACATTTTGAGGTAAAAGAACTTGAAGTTCCGATACCTTAAAAATTTTGTACACATTATTTAATTAGATACTTGTTTTGTGTTTTAAAACACTTTGCGAGTTTTAATACCTGCACTGCAAAAAATGAGTTGTTGTTTTTACAGTATAATATTGAAAGCTGAGGTTTCAGTTTAAAACTGTAAAAGCGCAGTAATAAACTGTAAAACTAGCTATTATATAGTTTATAACTGTAAAACTAGCAATTGAACCGTTCATTGATGTAAAATTAGCAATTTTACCATAAAATTAGTTGTATTGTACTGTAAAAAACAACAGTGTAATACTTTCAGCAGAGGTTCCAGTTTAAAACTGTAAAATGCACTGTAATAAACTGTAAAACTAGTAACTTCACTGTTTCTTACCGTAAACTAGCAATTGTACAGTTTACAACTGTAAAATTAAGCTGTTTTACAGTTTATTACAGTAAAATTACAATAAAATCAACTGGATTATACTGCAAAAACAACGTTATTTCTTACAGTGTAGTTTAAAAGGAGAAATCCTGTTATTTCTAATATAGGGAGTTGTAACGAGTTGTACTTGGGACCACGCTAGATCAGTCTCAAAAAGTTATTTATATTTTTAACTTCATTTTATCCCCAATATAGTAGTATTAGTAGTGTTTTAATTTCAACAATGAAATCACATCTTAGAGTTGTGTTGAATTGGTTTTATCCCAGTAAGTTGTATTTCAGCACTGCTGAGTAATTTTTAGTCTCTAACTTTATTTTTAGACTATGTTCATTGGGTTTAAAACAGTAAACTTGATTCTTGTCGTAAAGTGAATTCTGTTATTGAAGAGTAATTTTTTTAGAAGTTTTTCTGATAAGGAAAACATTATTACTACACTGCAAAAAGTTAATTATTGCTTTTACAGTATAATACTGGTAACCAAGGTTCAGTTTAAAACTGTAAAGTACACAGTAATAAACTGTAAATCTGCTAAATTTACAGTAATAAACTGTAAAATTTCTAATTTTGGAGTTTATTACTATGCATTTTACAGTTTTTAACTTGAACCTCGGCTACCAGTATAATACTGTAAAAACAACAGTTTATTTTCTATAGTTGTACACAGGCCCGTCATTTAGGGGGGGGGGTCAATTTCCCCCCCCCCCCTGACTTTGAGAAATCAATGTATTTACATATAAGTGGGCATGGTTTTTTGTGTTTTCCGATGAAATTGCATTGTGTTTGGACCCTTTGCCCCCACCCCCTGGAAAAACTTTAAATGACGTCCCTGAGTGTACACTTTTGAAATCTAATAACATGAGATACGTTGAACTATTGACCACCCTAAGCAATTAATTTTAAAATTAACCCTGCTTCACCAATTAGTTTTAAAATAATGCCTGCTAATTTGCTGCACTCATACAAAAATCAACTAGTAGTGTTTTAATCAATCAAATATGTAATGCGTGCTACAGGCTACAGTAAAGTACAATTTATAATGTAATTCCCTGTGCATTTCCGCTAGATTTTCCTCTTATTTTAAAAACTGGAGCAAAATTCAAGCTAGTAGAAAATAGCACACGATGTAAAAGACAGTTGAAATGGAAAAAACTACATCTGTAAATATATGTGCAGTTTTTTTTTTCTTTTTTTTAACGTTACCTACAATATTTTTTTTTATTTTAATATAAAAGTTTTCGTAAAAATTCAATGCAAAACTAAAACAACCTAATCAGAATATTGGTATAGAATGCCTGCTAAATTTCATCAGAATCAAAAATGGTACGACAAGAAACTTGCTGAAAATTTGCTGACATTATATGAAATGACATTGTAGCCATACCAGACGAACCTACAATTTGGAAGAGAGAAAAACTCAAAGTTATCTTGAGTTTAAACTTTTGACATCGAATTATTTAACTAGAAATATATGTAAATATTACTGTCTATTTTTTCGATCTTGTTCTTATGGGGGGGGGGGGCACATGTAACTAGTTGAAGTCATTTTTTTAATGCATAAAGTAAAAAAATAATCTTTTTAAAAAAAATCAAAAAATTCTGCGATAAAATAAATAGCTATATAATGATGGGGACATATTGGCTTCGAGAAATTGAAAACTTGATTGAAAAATTAAGAGAAAAAAATGCCCTTAGCCCTATCTATAAGTTTTTAATGCTACTTTCAAAATATGTATCAATAGTATTTTTTCTCTTCTTTCCATGTTAGATTCACCGACTATATTGAAGGCAGATGCAAATTCCTAGTATCAAAACGTTGTTTATCTTGCTTATGCTTTTCTTGGCAATAAACGACACAGAATGCTTAAGCATGACTGTAGGTAAGTACATTTGGTAGGCATTTGGAGAGACATTCAGATATTACTTAGTTTTATGTCATATAATTAATAGTTAATAGAACTTTCTTTGAACTTATTGTCCAGCCATTTTTTAAATTATTTAACGTAATATTTATTCAATTTTTTCGCATTTTATGCAGAGTATTTACTATTTTCAATTCCAGCTTAAAAATGTGTTACATATATAAACAGCTTTTTATCAAAAAAAAAAAAAACTTAAACAATCTTATAATTAAAATACCAAGTTGATACCATTTTGATCCGTTCATTTCTGGGGAAGGCAAATTTCCCGTTGAATGTTGTTTCACAACAGTCAGCATATGATTGTACAGAGAGTCTGATAATTTAGAATCTCAAAAAAATTGAGGAGTAGTAAAAATGGGAGGGAGATGAATCGTAAACATTGTTTGTCATAAATCCAGCAGCACTTACTGGAAATGTGTATAAAAAGCGTTTCTAATGTTCTGTCCATTCAAAATCCCAGTTTCTAACCCTCTTCAAAATAATGCACGTTTGGTCGAAACTTTTTTCATATTTCAACTTATAAAAAACATAGAAGCATGGTGTAAAATTAAGACTCTGCTGAAGTAAATTTCAACTTTAAATATGTAATGTTTTGCGTTATCTGTGCCGAAATTCAATTCTATGCTTAAACTATTCAGCTTATTTCTTGGAAAAACTGGCGCCACCTCTTCTTTATATTATTGAGCCACCGTCCGTACAGGATAGTGCATGCTTAAAACCAAAAAAGATAGAAATCGGAAGGCTCAAGTTCAGGCGTATTTACAAAGTAGAGCAACATTTTCAGACCTCCTATAGTTCTCCAATTTTGCCTTGGTCGGCCTCGCTGAGTGTGCGAGAGCGTTGTCCACATTTTCTGCTGATCATGTTGAATTTCTTACATTCTCTGAAGTTATTGACTGCAGATTTCACTGTCTGCAGTGAGATAGTGTAAACAAAACTGAAAGGTAACACTCCCTGAAAAATCCACAAAATAAAAGAACTTGAGTCAAAACATCGGATTAACAGGAATGTTTCCCCGTTGCTTTCCCTCGACATAATTTCGGAAATATTTGTTTCTTATCCACCGTTCTATAAATTATTTGGAGTTGCATTTAATAAGAACATTGTTTTATGTTTAACATTTTGTTTTCAATTCAGCGTGCGATTTAACTCTTTACAATGAATTACCTTAAAATATGGAAGTCACCTTCAAAATTTGTAAAAGCTAAATGTTCTTGTCAGCTCGTCTATGTAAATACGACTGATTTAAAATATCTTCCTTAGAAATATTTTAATAGGATCATGTCGCGTGTAAAAGGAATATAGGGTAGGGCGGGGCTAGTTGAGCAACGGGGCAAGTTGGGGAATCGAAATATCTCGAAAACTACTGAACTTACAACAAAAGTTTAAATGGCAAAAAGAAGGGGTTACAGGAGCAGAACATATCGCGCGATCTTAAATTGCCATCCGGAGCTCAGACTTTTTAACAGAACGGATTGTTTTATTTTCGTCAGAAAAAAAAAAAAGTCATGTCTTCGTATGTCTGTTTCTGAACTCGTATAAAAACACATTTTCATGATTCCGTCAGTTTTTAAATGTTATTTGATGATTGCTCTATCGATTATGTATGTTTATTTGTTTTTCATTCCAGTCATTTTTTTTATAACGAATTTTTAGTAAAGTGGTTCATGTGGGGCTAGTTGAGCAAGCGATTGCTCAACTAGCCCCATTACATGTTCATTGAAGAAAATTAAATTTACTTATCCGAGTTGTCAGTTAAAACCCCCCAATAACTGTACTTACCGATTCCAGCGATAGGGTGCTCTAGTGTCGACCTGTGTATATAAGGTGTGCCTGTGTGCTCATTAATGGTGGACCTCCAGATTGTATCGGGACAATCAATCCAAGTGGATGGGTAACCGATGATGAATTTTTCAAATTTATGCAGCATTTTATGAACCATAGGAGACCATCGAAAGAATCTCTCGTTTTACTGCTTTTAGATAATCATTCATCTCATTTGAACATTGACACATTAAATTGGGCTAAAGAAAGTGGAGTGGTTATGTTAACATTTCCACCCCACTGCAGCTATAAGCTGCAACCACTGGACGTGTCTGTGTTTGGGACCTTCAAAAAATATTGTGCTGCTGC
The DNA here is from genome assembly GCA_038373865.1 of Uloborus plumipes. NCBI lineage: Eukaryota > Metazoa > Arthropoda > Arachnida > Araneae > Uloboridae > Uloborus > Uloborus plumipes. The sequence goes on along the minus strand of JAXGGA010000047.1, from coordinate 213,200 downwards.
GCAAGAAACATGATCAAAGAATAATCCTGGACAGCCCTTAACAATATACAATATCCCGAAAATTGTGGCATATTCTTTGCCATTAGCTACGACAATTACGAATATTACTAATGGTTTTAGAAAATCTGGCATCTATCCATTTAATCCCAATATTTTTACCAAAGAAGATTTTTCACCATCATTTGTGACCGATCGTCCAGAACCAGCACAAGTTGAATGTCAGCAACTAGAGCTACAACTTGATGCCGATGATCCACCTCTTTATAGTCTATCTGATGCAAGTAATTCAGCTGCTGCTGGTCAATCCTTTGCAAGTGCTTCGGTTGGAACTGGTCAATCTGATACAAAAGGTTCAATTGTTACTTGTCAACCTAGTGCAACCATTGTTGCATCTACGTGTCAAAATAATCAAAATAAAGAAAAAAAATGGTTACTGCTAAAGTACCAGGAATATTTTCTCCTGTAGTTGTTCGGCCGTATCCCAAAGCTGGAGAAAGGAAAGTGAGTAGAGCTGGGAGGAAAAAAAGAAAATCGGCCATTTTGACAGACACGCCAGTGAAAAAATCATTGGAAAAAGAACAATCAAAGAAAAAACCCAAGAAGATGAAAATCCCGAAGTTAAAATTAATAAAAAAGAGAAAAGAATCTCAGAGAAAAAATCTGCAAACAGAAGACGACGAGTATGTCTGTCTACTTTGTTGACCAAACTTTTGGTTGTGTAAATTGTGATAGTGGCAGCAATTATTAATAAATTTCGATTATTAATTATGTAGCACCATTTTTCATCTTATAATAAGTCACAATTTATATTTGCTTCAAAATATTTAAAAACTGCAAGATAAAAAGAGTAATAACATTACAAAGATTATAAGTGTAATAATAATCAAAGTAATAATCTTAATAATAATATAAATATGTTAGAATGATAAAAAAATAAATATTTGCTAGTTCAATAAAAGTTTATTTCATATTCATCTCATTTTACAGAGCCGATCCGTCTTTTTTTGCTATTGCTCAACTAACCCCGCACCTTGCTCAACTTGCCCCGCTATGGGGCACGTTGAGCAATTTTGGATGCTCGCGCTTTTCGGTGAATAACTCCTAAACTTGCACTCGGATCGTTTTTGTGTCAAGAGACCATTTGTAGGGGACGAAATGACGAATCGATTGGTAATAGCGGAAAGGGAATCCGATGCATAGTTTTCAAGTTATGGTAGATCTTAGCAAAAGTTCCTCAACTAGCCTTGCCCTACCCTAACCTCAAGCTCTGAAATCGAAAAATTCATTAACTTGTCCTTAATGCCTGCTGAGGAAAAAACATTTTTTTTATTATTTATTTTTTTTTTTTAAAGCTAGTGATTTAACAAAATCTGTCCTTTTCAATAAAATTCGAAAAAAAATAGCAACTGGCATATCCTTTAATTTTAAACATAAAACTTCAAAATGAATAGTAGTACAATGTATGTAGGTTATTCAAATGTCACTTGATTTTATTGCATATGGCGGCAGACATTACATTGAAACTTAATTATGTATTATCGCTCTCAAATTGATAACGTGTCTGCAATGTTTCTGTTGATATGACAACTGGCACACTGTAGATAAAATTTAAAATATATTTTTTAATGAAACTTTAGCTCTATTATTTCAACTATATTTGAAATGAAATGAAATCGCAAAAGGTTTTAAACGTAATTTAGTATGTCCTCTTCATTGTATGAACTTCGCCTACAACAAAATCCCTAAGAGGGAGGGAGGGATCAAAATATTTGGATCAGTGGATCTCGGTGCCCAATACACACATGGCATCACTAATACAACCGGAAAGGTCAAAATGACTGTTGTTTAAAGAAATTTAAATATTGTGCACAAATAATGAAGCCAAGAAAAGAATTTTATGTTTCTAATATGAATAGTAACTTATACAGTTTAACCAAGGCTTCACTGGATAGCATTTTATACAGGCTGTATCATTACTCAAAACATCAATGGTAAAGATTTGCCCGCTAGAGAACGCTGAACAATGACCACCCAAATGCTTGTTTACATTTATTAGCATATTGTTTCTGGTGTAAAAAGTGAGGTTTATCCTATCTTTAAGGGTTAAAAAATATTGATATAGTTAACTGAAGTGGAGTACAGAGTGAATTGAGTGAATTGATGCCGAAGGCCTTATTAGTACAGCTTTTTAGGGGAAATAAATTCCCTTTTCAGGTAAAGTTGGTCACAACTCATTTGGTCATACGACATTCATTCATCTGTTTACTTTCTTCGAATTAGCAACATATAGCAATGGCGTTCATTTTTGACATCTCTGCATTAATAAAATATACGCTTAAATTCGCGGACGATAAATAAAAAATGTAGCAATGAAATAATATCGTTCTATTTACTATTTTGTTTCATTATTATTGCTCACACGATCTTAATTGCTACGCAAAAGCTCAGATGTTCATTTTGATAGCGTTGACGCATCAGAGCGATAAATGGCGAATCCATTCATCGAGATATTTCATTTTGATACCACAGAATGAAATGTACTGTAATGAAGCAATGGTGTTCAACGGAAAGACGATTGACAACAAAACATATTAATTTTTTAGTAACAACGAAATGAGCATACATAATCGCTTGGTACTAAAGTGCAATACGAGTACGAAAAAAATAAACAAAACTACAATATTGCGACGACCAACTGTATCATGGCGAACTGTGGACTGAATTTTAAAAAGTTCTATGTCAACCCGTTGGTAGTATTGGCTCGCTTAGCGAATAGATTCGCCATTTATCGCTCTGCGGTGCCAGTGTCGTTTCATACTTAATTAATAATTAGAATCAATTAAAATGAAAAATAATTCTCTAACTAATTAAAATAAGCCGTTAAAATGAAAGAATAAACCAACAAATAAAACAAGCTATTAAATAACGTTAAAATATACTAAAATAGAATTGAATGCCAAATTGTAAAATTGTCGCCAACAAATTAACTTTTAATTTTGTCTTTTATTATCTGATTTGTACATAATATTAGTTACCATAAAATTCGATAGATGTCGCTGGACAATTACCACCGTTTTTATCCCAAGGATTTTGATCAAATGAAACAGCATGTATAAGACGCTATTTAGTGAAGCCTTGGTTTAACTTAAAACATTTAGGTGAAACAAATCTTAATATATAAAAATTACGTGTCCCTGTGTTTGTGGCCAATGGACTCCTCAGCTCTGCTTTTCTGTATTCTTGGCTTCTATAAGATAAAATCTGCTGCTGGGTTGTCAGTTTCTTCGGAAGCAAAAAGCAATAGTGGTAACGATCAAGATGTCGAATCGGTTTCTGGCATATTCGTCCTGATTCTCTTAATTTAAATTGTGAGTGTAAGTATTATTAAATCAATGTTCGGAAAAGTATTATTTGCTTTTTTCTCCTTTATTTAATTCAATTTATTAAAGCAGTTTAGATACTTAACATATGCTATTTTGTATGTTTTAAAAATATTTTTCACTCATGTTTAGGTACAAATATTTTTTTAGGAAAATTATTTTAGTGAAAAATATCATACCTTTTTCGAGCTTTGAGTTATAAAATATTCATATTGTTTAGTGATTTTTATGTCAGGTGTATTTAGACAAAGAAAGGCTCACTGCATTATGTGATCTTTTACCTACGTAGTGTTTAAATTTTTAGTGATTTAGTTCAGAATTGTATTTGCTAAGCGTATCCATCTGCAGCAATAAATTTGCAAATTATCGTTCAACAATACATTTGGTATTTACTATTCAAAAAACGAATTCTTAGGAGGGAAAATGTACTGTTTTATGGTGCGAAGATTAAAATCATTTCTATACACACAATTTTTACCGTCACATTGCTTTGTAACATAAATATACACCTCATAGTATGTGATTCAAAATTCGACTGTTTCGTAAATATCGTACCTTTTCGGGTTTTTAAGTTATACAATATTCATTTTTTTGTGATTTTGTATTTCAATTGTATTGTAATAAAAAAAGGTTTTACTGTAATTTGTGATTTTTTACCTGTGTAATATTTAAATTTAGAGTGATTTTGCTCAGAATTGTATTTTCTAAACGTACCTCTCTGCATTCATAAGTTTTCAAATTATTCTAATTAACTAAAATTTTACATTTTTTGTTGATTTTTTGTTTCTAGCAAACTTAGGAAATTTTTGCTCGATTGTTTTCATATTTTGACCTCAAATTCATATTTATATAAAGTTGATCTCTATAACGGTAATAAAGTTTTTCGTTTCTATTGAAACATTGTAGTTTAACCCATACCTTAGTCACAGCAACGCGTGGCCGGGTCAGCTAGTATAAAATATGTTTCAAACATCTCTTTCACGTACATTTACTTAATTCAAACTCAATACACAAAATGGAACATACGCCTTTGGAAAACAAAGAAACAAAAACTTCTAAAGCTCTGAGCAAACGAATATTTCTCTGACAAAGGTATGATTCAAGGCCACACACTTAAAATCACTGTTTTCCTGCTTTTCGTATAGAATTATGAACCTGAAATACACTGTATTTCACTTAAATTTCAAAGCAATACGATTATAATTCCCCCATTATTAAATAGAAGAGATATGTTTGATGTAAATTCATTCTAAAACGATGTTTGCGCATTCAGTAAAGTTTGTTAAACGGAGACATAACAAAAACTTTTTCTCTTCCCAGGGAGAGATGTGTAATTCCGGAAAAATAATGTTTCCCGTTACATAAACAAACAAATGACGATAGTTTATCTATGATACGATCCCTAATATTTGTATGAAGAGTCCAGTCTTTTATTGAAATGTTTCCATGGCAGAGAAAACGTTAAAAAAATGCAAAAATCGATCAAAACATTCGTGACACGTTAAACAGATACGGTACCTTATTATTGGGATTGTATGCCCCGGGCCGATATTCAAACAATGTGCCGAGAAAAGTCACAAGTATTGTAAAGCATAATATGAATGCGTAACATAATGTTTGTCGATTAAGGTACTCGAATAAATGATGTAAAACATGATTTTCGTTTCGTGATTCTTGTCCCCAATTTTTCAAAAAGTCATTAGGAAGACCATATTCTTCTTGTAGAGAAGTTTCTTCTTTGATATATCGACGCCTCGTCCCAGAACATCTTACTGTTATTTCTAGTTTCTACACTGCAAAAAATTAGCTGTTTTTTTTTTACGGTATAGTACTGGCAGCAGAGGTTTCAGTTTAAAACTGTAAAAGCACAGTAATAAACAGTAAACTAGCTATTTTAGAGTTTATCAGTGTAAAACTAGCAACTTTACAGTTTATTACCACAAAATTAGCTGTATTATACTGTAAAAGCAACAGTATCATACTGGCAGCAGAGGTTAAAGTTCAAAACTGTAAAATGCACAGTAATAAACTGTAAAACTAGCAATTTTACAGTCTACTACTGTAAAGTTAGCAATTTTTCAGTTTATTTCTGTAAAACTAACTCTTTTATACTGTAAAAACAACATCTATTTTTTACAGTGTAAGATAAGATGTTTCTTTGATGTGACGATTTATACAATATAAATGATACAAGCGTCTAGTACATGCCCGTCTAGTACGTGCAAAACCTTTATTTTAATGTATCTGATTATTAATTTAAGGCATTAATGAAAGACAGACAGTACGAAGTGCGTGAAACGAAAATATTCAAGATTTTTTTGGATGAAATGGAAATTGGCGCTCGTCTTTCAAAAAACGAACGGGTACCGAAAAATGAAAGGCAAAATTTTTTGTCATTCATTCAGAATAAAAGTAGTTAACAAAATGTTAGTAGCAAAAACGAACTCGTGAAAAAAAATTGCGATTGCAATAACAATACCTTTACGTACAAAAATATAAAAACCATACATTTCCGATCGTAAACAAAACACGTTTATTGCATTTTATCTCCCATATTTTTAAGACGCTTACTTGCAAAAAACAAAATTTTATGAAAAATTCCCCAAGCTTTCTTCGGGAAGTAAGAGGTCGGCTCTCACCTAAATATTCTGTTTTTCACAAATTTTTCCCCTAAGAAAAAAATTGGACATTCTTGCTCACTTTAGTTGTTATATCACTACAACAGTAGGTGATTTTTTTTTTAGTAATTTTCTGCAAAATATTCTTTTTTGCCTACAATTTGAATAAATAGCTTTCACAGCAGACTTTTCTAAAAATTGCTTTGGTGGTTTGGTTTTTTTGTCACCAATGGCAGCCCAAAAACTATCCTATCATGTACCTTTCATTAGATTTATTGGATTAATATAAATTAGATACTGTTTTCTTAAATACGTTAATTTTTTCATCAAAATAGCTAAAATAATAAATTTTTGTTATAGTGATTTCTATTTAACACACATCCAATATAAATTTATCGAACAATGAAACTTTTTTAAAAAAAAAGATAATCAAGTGAAAACGGAAGGACTATTTCAAAATTCAACACTGACGCATTTTACCTAATTTTCCTGAATTTTCTATAAGAGATGAATGCTCATTTAATTTTAATTAAATTCTATCACCTACATTGAATCAACAATTACATTAAAAAATTCATTTCAGTTTTAATAAAACAATACTTGATTTTAATTAATCAGTTGAATCGAGTTTGTAACATATTTTATCTTACGTTTAGTGCAAACAATAATAATATCCAGGAATCCAATCGATGAAGTGCTTATTAACCCATTAATGCCTAGCGTTAATTTTTAGAGACGGTCCAAAAAAGGGTCTGAATTTCCCCAAAATGAACATTTCAACCAAATAATAGTGTTCAATTAGTACCTTGGTACTGTTTCAATTCGTTATTAACAGATAGCAGCATATAACCATTGTAAAGTGTGTTCTGTAGCAGTTTTAAAATGATCTTTATCAAAAATTACATCGATCACAATCTCAAGAAAAGAAGCTAAGTTTTCAAAGTTATTCCCAGCTTCCCAGTTTATGTTAATTGCTGATTTTATTTCTACTTATAAAATGTCTTTTTAAATATTATATCGTAGACAGAAAAAAAATTAGTAAAAAAAGTATGCACCCTCTGGGGTCTATCGTAACTTTTAAGGGACGATTTTTCATTCCTTAATAAAACAATTAATTTTTACATAATATTTTTTTAATTATTTTTCCTGTCCATTAAACACTGTCTGTAACCAGTATACAAAATATCTTTGGGAAAAAAAATGTCAGACATTAATGGGTTAAATGTACTATTTCAAATTAGTATCTTTTGCAAATATTTTATAGACATTTCACATGTATTAAGCTGATTTAGACATCTAATAGATCCTTTTGCAAGTGACTGTTTTTGTTTTGAATAGAATTTTGCTAAGACGAGGAAATTCAAACACATAAATTATCCATACAGACATTGCCGACAAAGAGAAACGCCCCTGTCTGAAAATACCGACATGATAAAATATTGGAAGTTAATACTTCCTCAACGACCCGGCGGGATGTTAATGCATGGGTTCTTGTAATTCTAAATGAAAATAAAAACTGTAAAATAACTTTTCATACTTTAGAACACAACTCATTTCATCACGGAACACGAACAAAACTTATGCAAAAATTCACTGCCCTTTTTCACTGAGCTGTTTCGAGGCTACAGGGTGCTCTCTGCGCTGTGCATATTTGTAATATATTAAAACTTGTTGCATCTATATCTGTAGCTCCTAAGTTCAGTTTTGAAGCCAAAAACTCTTTTACTCTGCTGAACTTCATTTCTCTTTTGTATTGGAACACTTTTAACTTTCTTTTTTTTTTCTTTTTTTTTTATGGGTGTCCCTAAAAACAGCTTTTATATCTCCTTTTCATGTGAAGTACTCTTCACCATTCAATCATTCATAAGACCAGGTAAAGAGAAACGCTCCTCTCGCCTGTTAATTATTAAATTCAAGTCAAGTGTGTGACACAGATCGAGACTTGGGACTACCACCCAAAAGGCGCAGCGGTTCTAACCACGAGATCACACGAGATGAATATCAACAATTATAGGGTGACATACTGCAAAATTTTAGTTTCCAATGTAGCAAAGAATTGTTACTAAATGTTAAATGCCCATTATTTCCAAAAGCGATGACGTGACGTCCCCCCCCCCGGTAACCTAAAACTCTTCTTCAAAAAACGAAACCCCTAAAAATCATACCCCAAAAAATTTCAATGGCCCATCTTGTACCACGAGCGCTTTTAGTGAGTACCCTTGATAATTGCATAAGGTGAAATTCCAAGCTAAATTTGAATTTAAATAAAAATGTCATGCCCTGTAAAACATCAGGTAACAGTCAGGTCAACAGCATAATGATGAAATTAATACGTAAAGCAAATAATTATGCGAATAATACTGCCATCTAAAATGTGAGTTATATTAGTTCCTATGGAGATGATAACAGCCAAACACTTTAATTTCTGTATTGGTTTTCGATTTTAGATCGCGTTTCATCCATTATCTACTGTTTTGAACGTGGAAGAGATACGATTAATGATTTCAAAGCTTCATTTGAAATGTATGAAATGTTGGTCTTAAATTTGAAGTTGTTTTTGATTAATCATGCATAAGTTTTCGCTTCTATCATTTAAAATCTCGTGCTATGAAATCATTTTAATGTGAAATCTAGAAATAATACTTATGATATTGATCATTTTAACGCTTGTTGATAAAAAATTTTCATCACATTTTAATGACATCTGCCGCAAAAAACGTTTAGTACTGCAAACTCCTGTAGCCAAAAGACAAAGTTTTTTTTCTTTAATAAAGTCAAAACTTAGATAAAGTTTACAATAGAGTATGCATTTATTAGTATAATTACTACTTTAGCCAAAACATCATCGAGGTATGAGTGATACTGCTGATATTTCTGAAAGATAGTCTTTTTTTTCTGAGTGTTTCTTGAAATATCCGTTCATTTCTACTTATATGAAGAATGATGCAAGGAATTGGCAGTAATTTTATAGTGAAGCGACTTGTCCGTAAAATAATTATGAAATGATAAACACTAATACAACGTACGTTCACTTCGGTAATGATAGTTAAGTTAAACTAAAGATAATCGGGAGTTTATAGTAAATCAAAATACAATTTAGTGATTTAATTACAGAATTTAAACTTGCCTCTTTATTATGCAGATACCCTATGAATGCGCTATAAATGTGCGAATGCATCTTTTTTTTTTTTTTTCTTTTTTTTTTTCTATTTCCAATCGATCGCGAGAGGAAAACTATAGTTGCATTAAGCGCATATCACACGTAGCAAAATCCCTTCAACTTTACTACAACTTTGATGCTCTTCAACCGCGATTGCGCAATTTCGACCTGAAAATCCCCGTGTGCATTGCTTTTCATTACGGAGAGACAGCGGATGAACGGGAAGCGGAAACAGACCACAGTATGTATTGATAGCAGCAGTTAAACGAGTAAGCAGTAATATTTTTTCTGCTTGCCCGTTTTCGCTGATCGTACCTACTACAAAATAATACGCGTGGACCACCAGATGCTTAAATATAATATCTTGGTTAAATGACATGTATTTCGCTGAAGGATTGCACGGAAAGATTTTTTTCCCGAGAAATAAGTGCAATAAAATCAAGAGTTAAAAAAATCTTAAATACGCCAAAGCTTGATCATCCCACACTCAGAAACCACCAACCAATGACATACGTATATACATATTTGTTACATTAATACCGAATCAATATGGTTACAGCATAACCATTCCTCGATAATAAATTAAACTTCAGGTGAAACTGAATTGAAGGATAGAAAAATTAACTTCACATTTTTCCTAAGAAACACATTTATATAATAAAGGGAAAGAAATGCTACAAACCTTTCTACTACAATTACCGTGAGAAATACAAATTCCAGTAAAAAGCTTTTTGCGGATGCAGGCATTTGGTTACATTTATTTTCATGCATTTTTACTGCATTTTATTTCTATTTATTTATTTATTTTTCAATTCATCATAATTCAATGTTTATTGGGCATTTCCAAACCAAAGTTCGTTCGTTGAACAATAAAAATTATACAGCTCAATTTTTATTGTTAATCTTTCAGTTGCAGTTTTCGAAAACGATTATCCATTAGCAAAAGAAGTCATTGACAAAGTGTTTGAATGGTATGCGAAGCAAGAATATCCAGACGTTAACTTTGAGTACTTTAACGTTACTATTGAAGATGGTCAAACCGAGCAGCAAAGTAAGTTGTTTCGAAACGTATTTTTTCATTTCTTTTTATACACTCTTTTTATTATTACTTTATTTATTTATTTGTTTATTCCTGTTTTGGAAATATCCTAATAGTATTTGCGCTTTCCTAAAGCAAAGTAGTACTTTTTCTAAACTTCAGGAAAAAATAGTTGATTTTTGTAATAACTATTCAGTCATTCGGAGTATTTTTGAGCCAGTCCACATAACTTTGCGCTACTTCTAATTTTTATTTATAAGTCAAATAAAAAAAAATATGAAGTTCCAGTGATGCATTCATTCTTCAGGCGAGGCCATAAAATAAGATTTATGATTTTTGTGATGTTAAAACATACTATACTATGAGAACCGCTGACCATTTGGACACTTTTACTGCACTGAGTGATTTCAGTTCTGCCATTGAAAAATTCTAGAGAGCACGTGCATTGGTGGCATAAGTGTTATTTGTAGTGTGTAGCATTTGCTAAATAAAAAACTAAGTATTTCTTATTTCTTGAAAAAATGATAAAAATTGTCGAATTTTGTATAATAAAAACGGCCCTAGAGGCCACTGAAAATATTTACTCAGATCAATAAAATTTTGCATGCATACTAACAATAATATAAGGCAACTTTTCCGTACTATTGGAAATTTGATTTAAAAGAAAAGTTTTTTTCCATGCACCCTACTGAACAGAGTACTGCGCATATCGTACCGCTACTCCATAATAAAATGTTTACTTAACAATGCACAACTGCAGTTTAAATTAGACGTCATGCAAGCTTGAGAGTACTAAAAGACTTATTTATTTTATTCCTCTCAATTCTTTTCTTTTTTGCAGTATGTGAAAGAATATTAGCTGCTAATCCTACTTTCATCATCGATACAACGCGCAGGCCAAGAGCTACTAGCAATCGTGCTGGAACCTTAGCTAAAAGAGTAGCTAGGAAGCAGGGCATTCCAACGGTAAGCGCCACGTATGGCAAGATGAAAGGAATCATGGAGTGGAAAGATTTGTCTACTACTGAAGAGCAATATTTAATCCTCATTCCTCCTCCCGGTTACATCATTACACAGGTAGTAAGAGATATAGCTTCGCATCAGAACATGACGACCACTGGTGTGCTGTTAGACAAAAGTATAGGTAAGAATGCAACAAAGTTAACTAACACGAAATTAAGCAGTAAATTACCGCCGTAAGTTAACGGGTCAAAAAAAAGAAAATCCGTTCATTCGTCATCAAGAGTATTTTACAACAAAGGTTTGTTTGAAGGAAATCCGCCTTTGAGTTCGGAATCAACATTGGGCTTAAATTTCCCCGTAGGCGCAAATGTTAAGCCTTTTTGAACTGTTCACAATTGAACAAAAAATTGTTCAAATCAAACAGTGAAAAATGAGAATGATTTGTCTTCGCCGAGATCTTCCGAACAAAAAAAGTTCATTCAAATCGGACGGTTCATTCATAAGTTGTTCGGGGGACAGACAGCACGACAGACCGACATGGCGGGGGGAGGGGAAAATTATAATTTATTAATCACATGCATTCGATAATTTATACAGTAATCTTAAACTTAGAAACATATTTTGCCCATAATGGGCCTTAATTTTTTAAATAATAGAGTGGTTTATTTGAATGAAAACAAAACGCTAATTTTGCTTTTTAAAACTGAAATTTAATTCCATCGAGAACTAAACAAATCCAATTTTCCGTATACCATAGTATTCTCTTTTTTTACATCAGATAAGTCACTTTCTCACCAATTTAGCAGCAAATCATTTCAAATACGCTTTTTGAACATGTAAAGTTGCTTGCTAATAGTAAAATACATCATTTTCATATTCAAAGAAAGTTATTTGTTAATATAAAAAGCAATTTATAACTCATCATCTGTAACTGCATTTTTAATAGGTAATTTTTCTATTTAAATTTCAATGTGAAGTGAGTTTTCTTACATGCTGTCTGCTACTCTTATTTTGTTATTTCATAACTATTTTCTATACAGTACTTAATGTTTTAAAACAAATACATATTTCTCAGCTTTTCTCTCCTATTTTTTTTTTCTTTCGATGCTTCTGATGCTGTATTAAATAAAACTATTTCTATACTATTCGCTTCAAGTAAAGTTAAACCTTCTGGCGTCGGTTTAAAAAATATGTACGTCTTGCAGAATACTGCTATTTAGATTTTTAAAACCGAATTAGTCCCTACAGTAGTATTTTTGATGTCAGTATAATTAAGAAATATTTCGGCGAAAGCACAAACCAATGAACAAGTAGATACTAAGCAGAGACGTGCCGTCTGGGTAGGCAAGGTAGGCAGTGCCTACCCATGAAGAAAACATACCAATTTTTTAATTTCATTAAATGACATACAATGCTCTGATTGGAAAATATAAAGGCATTAAACAGCGAATATAATATAGAAAAACACGGAAATTTTCATTTCTCTTCCTTAAAATAGCATCGACTACCGCTGCTTTTCGACCACTGTACCTACACCATGCATCGTCCATGCCTGTGGAGTCTGACCTTTCTACGTTCTAGACGTCTTGTACGCCGTCTTTCGTACTGTACTGTTGAATACTTGCAGTTTGCTATCTGTTTTGTGTTTTTTTGTATCCCGCTTTTCCGTAAGATTAAGTTGAAACTGTATCCAATGTGGATATGAGATAATTTATAAATTATATACATATATGCAGGCGAATATTCCTGCATATGGGCAATTCCACGTGACTCACGTTACAATTTGACGTGATTTTACAAAAGTAAATGTTATATATATTAAAGAAATACCATGCCTGATTTAAATAAAGCTGTTGACAGTCATCTGGTATGCAGTGAGAACCTGTGGATGTCAGCATTTTAAATTTCAACAGAAATAGATGGTGTTTCAACCTTAATTTAACATCGTGACTCACGTTACAAAAAAAAGGAACTCAAGTTTTTTGGATAATTAAAAACCTAAGATTCCTGCTCTTTCAGAATAATAAAATTAAAAAACTGCTTTTCATGGCACAAAATATGTTTCTAAGTTATGATATATACGAAAAAAATGTTCATTCTTCAGTCGCTAATTAAGTTAATCAATATTTTGAGTGTGACTCACGTTACATAGTTTCGTGACTCACGTTACATCTCCGTTTTAGTCCTTTACTTTACATCTTATTTTGAAAATTTTGTGTAGAGATTTCACTTAAATTCAATTAAAATTAACCCATTACCCGCTGGTGTTGCGTTGACGCAACGGTTATTATAAAAAATCATAAAAAATTCGCTATTTAACTAATTTTTATACCGATTTCAGTTTAAGGTTTAAGAACAACCATAGAAACATGTTAAGTAAAAAAATTGCCTCAAACAATTTAGTCTATATGTAATAAAAATTGTGGTTCTAACATGCTTTTTTTTTGCTCAAATTTGTGATCTATTTTTCTATCAAAACACTTAGAAAAGAAAAAAAGTTTGGGTTTGTATGTGAAGTACTCTTAGTCAAGGTCACTTTTATAAAAAAAATTCCACTCAGAATTGATTCTGTGTCGAAGGGAAGGAACGCAAAAGCAGGTGTTGCGTGAACGCATCGTCAGCGAAAAAGGGGTAGTCAGATCTTGGGTCAGACTGCCTGTCTCAACTGCTTTTTCGAAAGGCATACGCGCATTTCTATTCTGCGCGTTTTGACTTTTTTTTCGTCTCCGCCTTTTGAAATATCCAGAACAAGATATCTTAGTTTAAGAAGCATCCGAACATGTTTTTGAACAAAAAAATTAAAAAAAAAAAAAAAACTGATGTGATGATGATGATTCGAGGTTCTACTTACGGTAAAATTGAGCCCGTAAACAACGTTTTTTGCTACTCCAGAATTCAGAAGAAAAAGGTTCCTGTTCCTCAGCTTTGCATCATTGAGCAATACAGGCCCGTCATTTAGGGGGGACAGGGGGGAGGGTCAATTGCACCCCCCCCTGGCTTTGAGAAATCAATGTATTTACATATAAGTGGGCGTTGTTTTTGATGTTTTTCGGTGAAATTGCATTGTGTTTGGACCCTTTGCCCCCCCCCCCTTGGAAAAACTTGAAATGTCGTCCCTGGAACAATATAACATGGAAATGGGTAATGTTGATTAGTGAAATAATTTAGTTTCAAATTATAGAATTAGAGTCCGAGAGAAAAAATGTTGGCCAATATTTTCAAATTATATCTATGCTGCACAAACAAATGCTCGGAAACTTTCAAGACTGTCTGAAGAAGGAAATAGAAAGTCGCTGTTGGGGTTTTAGACGAGAGGTTGCACTTAATTTTTGCAGCCCCCCCCCCTTGATAATAATACACAAAAGAAAAGTTCAGCTACAGGACCGTCAAGCAAATTCAGCTTTCCAATGCCAGTATCTGGGGGGCATTTTACAGCAAGATTTACAAATAACAAAAAGGTACGGTGCAAGTATTTCCATTGTGTTGTTTCTGAAACCACTCGGGTACCCGAGCCCGAGTAGACAGATCTTCCTGATTTAACTCGGATAAGTACGGCTTCCGTTCTTATAAGCACCATTAAGGTGGAAGCCCGATTTAGCTCAGAGAGCTCTGTTCTTTTGAACCAGGCCAAGGGCCGAGTAAACAACTGGTTTTGTACCCCTAGAGGCATCGTTTAACTTGAAGGATTTTGTGGCCATGACCCATTTTACTTCGCCCAGCCACCATTAGTAACGACGGTGAAGTACTCCTCGGCTAGGATCAAACCCGGGACACCCCGGTTACGAGTCCGACGTCTTATTGATCGGGCTGACCACGGCCCCATTGCCACTGTCAAACTGTTTATCGTTGCAATGCTTGTGATAATGCTCTCCACCCCGATTGCTATGAAGTTGATCATGTATGACCTTGGATAATCAGGTTTTTGTTAACTTAAAATTTTTTTGATTGATTTTTAAAAAACATTTTTTACTTTCTTCTAAAGTTCTCTGCACATTTCAAAACCATATCAAAGCTCATACAAATTTTAGATGTCTAAAACGCATTGAAACTGCGGAATTGTATCAAACAGAACTACTTAGCATCCGTACCCCTTTTCCGCTGACGTTGCATCAACGCAACACCCTATATTTCTAAATGTAAGAGGAATTTTGTTCTTTTTGCAGCATAATACCATTGTATGGGCTCAAAATAGTAACTTTTATGATTTGTATCAAAAACAAATAATGATTTCGAGTTTCAGCGGTTAATGGGTTAATGCTTAATGGGTTTTTTTCTTTAGTTGATCAGTTTTAAATGCAATAAAACCTCTCCGAGCGGTCACTTTTACAAAGCGGCCACCCCTCTTAATGGCCAATTTTTTGCAGCACGAATTTATTGTCCCATAGACCGAGGGTTAAAATTCTCCTTAGCAGCTGCCATCTAATCCCTCTGAACGGTCACAGAGTGAATTCATCAATTCAATTTTCCAAAACATATGTTTGTCTTTTTTTTATACTACTTCCCGTATTTTCTCTGTGGCTGCATTGTACTGATTTCAAATTCTCAATTCATACATCTGAAAACTTTTACAGGATACTACACACCATTACATTTCATCTGATACCAATCATAACATTTAATGTTGCATAATGGCTGGAAAATTAGTTGACTGCTGTCAGAAGTAGGCTCTTCAAAGTACTTATTCTTCTCATCCACTACTGATAAATAATTAAATTTTAAGCACCTCAAATAAGAGCAAGCGAGATGTTGACCGTGCTTTTTAAAATGTCTCTTATGTTCCAATTACATATGTTTTTTTATATTTTTTTCTCTCGCTCAAGCTGATTTTTTAAATCATTTTCGTTTAGAATTTCTTGGGATAAATAATTTTTTCAGCATAAGTTCGGTGGAAATTGAAATCTTCTTTTCAAATGTATATTACATTTACGGATGAATATTGAGTAACTCACTTATGACTACAGTTTAACTGTGAGGTGAATTAACGGAATTTCTCCTTGTTTTGGCTAGTCTTCCTTAGTGTAGTTACATATTTGTATACTTGTTGAAGCGATATTTAAGAAGTTTGAATTTAGCTAAAATTTCGTTTGAAAGTTTCATATGTTTATTTTTCAGCTTATATTGAATTGCTAGAGACAATATCCTTAGCTTTTCGACTTTTTTCGTTAGACATTCTTTCATCCAGAGACAATGTTTCTGTTTACATGCAATGTACTTCCCTTCTTGCTTCAATTTTTCTCGGCACCTTTTCTGTCATTCTGGGGTTACTCGTTAAATATTTTAAAAATTTCTTTTACTGGAATGAAAAACCTTTCTTAGATACGGAAGAAAAATATATGCATGCATAAACACATGCTACACATTGGAAAGCTGAGGGCCAAAACAGGGACCCAGTGCACTAATTGAAAGATTATAAAACACTAAAAGAATTAAAATTACGCTATTTATATTTAATTTCATCAGTATTATTAATTATATATAGGTGTGTACAAGTGCTAACCCTCCCTTTAGACCCTAAAATAGCATTAGGGCACATTAAATACGTTTTAGAAGTTAATATTAGCTTGTATTGGCTGTAACTCACTTTTCGCGTGACTCACGTTACAAAATAAACATCCTTATTTTTTGAATAAAAAAGCAAAAAACTCTAAATTGGTCTATAATTTCTTTTTTGTAATATACATGAGTAGGAGAAACAGGAAAAAAAATTTCATTTATAAGCTATAAAATTTGGAAATATTAAAAAAATTAAGTTTTCGTGACTCACGTTACACAAAATTTAATGGTTTAAAAACTACTTTAAAAAATTATTTTAAGAATAAATTTCAAAATGTACTATTAATAATTGTTTTCTTATCGAATAAATCTGCCAGGAAAAAGTGCAATTAAATTGTGGAAACAGGCTAAAGCAATAAAATATGCTCGTTTAAAATTGTGTCTAGAAGAGAGAGACTTTTACAAGATTGTGAGCTCATAGAACAAGTTCTCTTAGGGTCATTCCATTTTAAATCAACAAATGGGGTGCGCATCACCATTTTTGATTTTGATGAAAATTTGCATGTGTATTCCTTTTACTTCCCAGTGCTCAAAATAGTGTTCACTTTATTTTTAAAAAATTTACCCTTTGATATATAGGCCCTTTTTGTTGTTGGCAACAGCGAAAATCGGGCGTTTTGATGCTTTGTCTTATGAACTATAACTTTTTTTCTATCAAAGATTTTGAGCTCAACTATAGCTCATTGGAAAGCTAAGAAAAAGATCTTTTTATATATGCTATCAATAAATTTAAAATTTACAAAAAATACTTATTTTTTCACGGTCAAAGTTCACGACGAAAATGACATTTTTTACAACTTTCGAACATTAAAAAACCCATGAAGGGTTCAAAGTAACAAGCTGATTTTTTCATCATATATTCATAGTCATGGCTACTTACTATATAAAAAAAATTGGCATGTATTCCATCCCCTTTATGAGATATGACCCCCCCCAAAGTTGTAAATTTTTTAAAAAATCCAATTTTCAGCGCTAAAAAAATGCATGTGGGGGGCATGATAAATTTTTTTAATTTATGGTATTTTAAGTACTTTTTACCAGCTTTCTAATAAAATAAAAATTGAGTTGTTATTCAAAGGCGTTTGGCAGATATAAGGGACTGAACTTTCAAAAAATTGCACAAAAACAACACGATTATTTTCATATTTTTAAATCTTTTTTTTAATTTAAATGTAATTATATACCTTATTCTTTGCCTTAAATGCTAAAAGGCTAAGAAGACCCATGAAGAAACATATTTAAAGTTTAATAAGATAATTTAATATTTTTAACACCTGGGAATATAGAATACCACTAAACTTGTCTGATTTTTAAACATCTGATTGCTACCTACAACAGGACTGAGCATTTCTCAACTTGTCCAGGTTTGTTCATACCATGTGGTCATCCTTGTTCTGACTTGCTCTCACATGTGTATCTTAGTTGTCTTTCAAATTCTGAAAGAAGTAAGTTGTTGAGCTAGTGTTTCTGCTGTAAAATCTTGTGAAGTTGATGTGATTTCTTTTCATTTCAAGTTCATTCATATTCACAGAATGTTTTGTTAAAGGTAAAAGAAGAAGTTCTTTAGAATCCTTAAATATAAATTTAAATTTGTCTTTCTGCATGTAAACTGTGAATAAGTTATGGATAACCCTAAATGCTCCATAGGAGTTTTTGAGAATGATGATTGTAATATTTTAAGTTACAGTAGGCAGTCTACTGTAAATAGTATTTCTGAGTACAGTGATGATGATAAAACTTTACTGCACCTGAGTACTAGGTGTAAAACTATTGAAACTGTTTGTACCTACCATGCAAAAAATTCTTGCAAAGTTTGCCACCTTTATGAAATTTCTTGCTGGTAGGTACAAACAGTTTCAATAGTTTTACACCTAGTACTCAGGTGCAGTAAAGTTTTATCATCATCACTGTACTCAGAAATACTATTTACAGTAGACTGCCTACTGTAACTTAAAATATTACAATCATCATTCTCAAAAACTCCTATGGAGCATTTAGGGTTATCCATAACTTATTCACAGTTTACATGCAGAAAGACAAATTTAAATTTATATTTAAGGATTCTAAAGAATTTCTTCTTTTACCTTTAACAAAACATTCTGTGAATATGAATGAACTTGAAATGAAAAGAAATCACATCAGCTTCACAAGATTTTACAGCAGAAACACTAGCTCAACAACCTACTTCTTTCAGAATTTGAAAGACAACTAAGATACACATGTGAGAGCAAGTCAGAACAAGGATGACCACATGGTATGAACAAACCTGGACAAGTTGAGAAATGCTCAGTCCTGTTGTAGGTAGCAATCAGATGTTTAAAAATCAGACAAGTTTAGTGGTATTCTATATTCCCAGGTGTTAAAAATATTAAATTATCTTATTAAACTTTAAATATGTTTCTTCATGGGTCTTCTTAGCCTTTTAGCATTTAAGGCAAAGAATAAGGTATATAATTACATTTAAATTAAAAAAAAGATTTAAAAAAATGAAAATAATCGTGTTGTTTTTGTGCAATTTTTTGAAAGTTCAGTCCCTTATATCTGCCAAACGCCTTTGAATAACAACTCAATTTTTGTTTTATTAGAAAGCTGGTAAAAAGTACTTAAAATACCACAAATGAAAAAAATTTTATCATGCCCCCCACATGCATTTTTTTAGCGTTGAAAATTGGATTTTTTAAAAAATTTACAACTTTGGGGGGGCATATCTCATAAAGGGGATGGAATAACAAGCCAATTTTTTTTATACAGTAAGTAGCCATGACTATGAATATATGATGAAAAAATCGGCTTGTTACTTTGAACCCTTCATGGGTTTTTTAATGTTCGAAAGTTGTAAAAAATATCATTTTCGTCGTGAACTTTGACCGTGAAAAAATAAGTATTTTTTGTAAATTTGAAATTTATTGATAGCATATATAAGAAGATCTTTTTCTTAGCTTTCCAATGAGCTATAGTTGAGCTCAAAATCTTTGATAGAAAAAAAGTTATAGTTCATAAGACAAAGCATCAAAACGCCCGATTTTCGCTGTTGCCAACAACAAAAAGGGCCTATATATCAAAGGGTAAGTTTTTTAAAAATAAAACGAACACTATTTTGAGCTCTGGGAAGTAAAAGGAATACACATGCAAATTTTCATCAAAATCAAAAATGGTGATGCAACAACTTTTTTGAAAATTTGTTGATTTAAAATGGAATGACCCCTTACAAAAAGAAAATGATTCACCTGAAGTTACCTTATTGTAATTTGTAAACTTCAATCAATATAGAGAACGTACAAAAAAAAATTAAGACAATTTTTCAACTTTTTTTTTTAACACCGAGTTCCCTTTTTCTCTGGAATTGCCCATATATGTATATAATTTGTATAATAAGTAAACATAGTTCATATTCACAATGTTTATTGCTTTTTACATTTCATGCGTTTTTGATGATATATATTATTCCACAAATCTTCGCATCTGCCTACCCTAGGCATTCATTGACCACACGTGCCTGATACTAAGCCATTTAATTTGAAAAGTATCAAAGCAATCCTTATGAATTTTTTATTGCTTGCTCAATATTTTGTTGATATCATTTCAAGCTCGAGAATATGATTTATTCCCTTGAGAACATTATTGATAGCTTCATTTTAATGCTATGCTTTATTCCCGTTTCTGTAGATATGGATCAGAAATCAGCTACTTTACTACAAAACATTGCAACTAGAGCCACGATCCTGACAGTAGAAGCAAAACGTCAACTGGTTCAAGAGCAAATACTGAAAATGAAATCAAGTGAAACTTCTTTTTATTTCGTCGTCGGTCCAACGGACACTATTAATTTAGCCCTGGAAGTTGTGAGTAAATTAGTTTTTTTTAAATTCAGCAGCAAGAAGTTAAGATAAAAATCGAAAATGAATTATGTTTTAAAAGGAGGGAAATGTAGAACAAAGTGAAAAGTAAAATACTTATCCTGGTTTTTAAACCACCTACCTGGTAGTATTTAACTTTTTTGTAGCATATGCCAGGCTACTCCAGTGCGGAAAAAAAAAAACTCTAAAGATCAAATTATACTCGTATGTTAAAAAAGGCAATTTTCAAAAATTAATACTCATATTGTAACATATTTTGTTGTAAGTTAGTAAAAAAATTATTTTTCTGATTATAAAATAATAAAATTCATGTTATCAACATTTTAAAAATCAATTGAAGCCTACTACTCGGTGCAGTATTTATTTAGTTAATATAAAGCTTATTTTTATTTAAATGCTTTTCATTCAATTAGTCAAGTGCACGCGGGCAAAGTGCAATTTATTCATTCATTCACCTACAATAAGTTGATAAATTGATAAAAACAGATACATGAACGGATACATTCAATGTGAAAACGAAAATACATTTGCGCATATACTACGAGAAATCTCTCTCTCACTCTCTGTACAAATGTAGCATTTTTTAACATTTTAGAAATACAATGATAAAAGATGATACAATGGAATAAACTATATTTAATCGATTAGATGTGTTAATATACAAAGTATTTTCCGTTTTGTAGACTCTGTTAGATTTATGACTTAAAAGAGATTATATGTAAATTGTGGATTCTGAGAACCCTTTGATCAGCCTATCATAATTAATTGTAAAAAGGATTCATTGGCTTCATTTTTATGTATTTCAAAATCAAAAAGTATCAACCTAAGTAACGGAGAGAAAAAAAGTACTAACCTCAGAAAAATACAAATTATTCTACTAAATCCCATATTTTTGGAAAATGTTCAGGGACGTCGCAAGCTTAAATTTTTGGTCGGGCAGAACTTCTGAATTTGCCGAATTGACCTCCATATTTTGCCGAATGATAAAATACGGGTATGCAAAGCGTAATAATTTCTAATGAAAACGGAGATTCAGGCATTTGAATATTGCAGTTATGTCTCAAATTTGCCGGATCGTCAGACAAAATTTGCCAAATAAAGAAATTTTTGGAAGGTTACAGCGGCCTCCCATGACCTCCCATCAAGGCGCCCATGCAAGCATTCTAAAATGGCTATTGTGATAGATAAGTATTTTATGAGCTTCTGTTTTCCCCGATGATGTATTACTTTGAAAAGTAAGGAACATCTTTACATCGAGTAACGGAGGTTAAATAAATCAAATATTACATACGTATGGGGCGGGCAATGTTTTTAACGAAAAATAAAACAGAATATGGTCTTAAAGACCTAATTCGCGCACTTTTGTTTTCTTGATAGCGTCTACTTTATGAAATAATGCTTATGCATGACGATAAAAATACTGTAAACAATACATTTCAAAGAAACTTCCTCTCAAACTAGATCGGTAGTGCATTGTTAAACTTTTTGTCTAGTAACATTCTACTAAAAAGTAGTAGTGACGGTGGGTCATACACATCAAATATTGTACCAGTACAAAATGCTTCATTTCAAGTATACGAAATCATGAAAGTTTAGAACAAGACAATCGTTTAATATAAATAGATACAAAAAAAGTAAATAAATAAATGATGAAAATAAAAGTGAGCTAAACATTCTAAAAAAGAAAATTTTCCAATGCATAAGAGCAAAAAAAAAAGGTACAAAAATTGTTAGAAAAATTACAAAAGCAAAAAACAGTCGCTGACTCTTTAATGGACTTACTTTTCTCTCGATACATATAGTATATGCATAATCCCTTTTATTGAGCTTACAGCTTGCAAACTTAATGTGTTTTTTGTTTATTTTAAGAATTTTTATGTTAATGATATGTTGTTTCGTTATCTTTCCTAAGGCTGAAGCTAATAATATGACGGGAAGAGAATATGCTTGGTACTTAGTCTCACTGGTAATATTTTTATTCCACTTTATATACGTACATATATAACTGTCTCATTATGTATATTCTGTACTATAATTCAATTGCGTTCCATTAGAATTTCCATTGTTATTAAAATTTAAGATTTTGTCTGCTTTTGCTACGTTTTAATTATGCTCAAAAAGTTTTTTAAGGGTTTCAAATTGAACATTTTCAACGCTTTTTACTGAAAAATATTTTTATGGTATTTATATTATTTCGTTTGAATAGTTATTTTTTCACATTTGAGGTAAATCGATCATTTATTTTTGAAATATAGGATTCTGTTGAACCATCTTGCAATTGTAGAAATCTCTCGGCGTTATGGATGTCTCCAAGACCAAAAGAAAAAAAGTCAAAAATTGAAAAAATAACCAGAAACTTCCAGTTTACTTCAGAGGTAAATATGCAAATATCTTTTCAACTTTACATCTTTGATTATTTTGACGTTCGATGAACAACACTTGATGAGAAATAAATTAATACCTTAGCGCAAAAAAAAGTAAAATTAAAAACAAGAACGTTTTATTGCTCGAAACTAACAGATTACTGCATATCACGTGTTTCGACTTTACAAGGAATACTTTTTTCAATGCAAAGAATGTGAGCTTATGAGTGGGGGCGTTTCTATTCATTAGCTCATATTCTTTGCGCGTAAAAAGGCGTTTCTTATAACATCGACAAGCGAGTATGCAGTAATCTGCTAGTTTTGTGCAATAAATTGTTGTTACTTCTAATTAACACATGATGTGTTGACTTGTTTAAAGTGTTTACTTGTACTAGCTGACTCGTGAGAAACATTCGCACCTGACAGTGGTAATTCCAAAATCCGATCTTTTTAAAAGGAAATTTTTCCAAACTGAGGGATGGGGGGCTGTAAGGGGTGTCTAAAACTCACTGTTGGTTGAGCCCTTAATTGCTAGTTATCTTTTTTTAAAAAAAAGGAGGAGAGAAGAGAAAAAAAAAAGATTTAAATTGTGTGGTTTTTTTTTTTTTTTTTTTTTCATGCCGTGCAGAATTCCCTATATGAATATAGTAGGTGCAAATAACATTTTGCTCTAATCATTTTAATGAACTTGATTAAATTTCATGCTTTTTTATTCTCTAACTGCTCATACGAGACAATTGAATTACGAAAACTGTTTTTGCAGTTTTAATTAATAAAATCGCTCATATGACACAAAGCTGATCAAAACATAAATGTAACACTTTATGTAGATATTACAAACTAAGAATGCGTGTGAAACTTTTTAGAATCTTTCCAAATATTAGGTACTAAGCTAAAATATCGCTTGTTTCGTTACGAGATGGCAGCACAAGTTGAAAATTAAAGCTGAGATATCCCAGAAAATAACATAGGTATGATGATAATAGAAATTTCTGTGAGTAATTTTTCTTTTTATTAATAATTGTTTCACTTCCGATAACAGCATTCATTGTCAAACAGTAACAAAAAGCAAAAAGAAGAAAAAGATTGTCAGTAAATGCATCCTGTAAACACAGCTTCCGTTCATACATTTTCCAAAACGTTTTTATTTAAAATTGCAAAACAAAACATTTCGATCAATTCCTCATCGAAAAAAAAATGCTTTCATTTTGTCCTATTTATCAAAGAATTTTTAAATTTCAAGATTTTACATTTCTCAAATACCACATGAATAAGTTGACCACACGTCCCGTTTTGAACGGGGTAGTTCCGTTTTTAGAACGGCTGCCCCGTTGTCCCCGAACACAACCTCCGGACGCCGAAACGTCCCGCTTTCTAAAAAAAAAAGTAAGAAAGGTGGAGGGGGGGGAATAGCCTGTTGTACCAATTTTGCTTCTTTTAGTAAGAGACTCGATAACTGATAATAATTTGAATCCGAGAACTTTCTCGAATCAAGGGCGGATCCAGAAATTTTTCAAGGGAGTGGAGATTGATTTCATTACTTACTTTTTACTACGTATTATGGTTTGCAAATATTGGTCACATAGGTTTCGGACTTCAATTTCGAAATATTTCCCAGCGAGAGCCCAAACTTCCTTCCCTCAACATGCTGACCTCCTTGCCCCCTGCCAGGGCCCATGAACATTTCTAGGAATCTAGCCTTATATCCTCTCGTATCACTAAGCACATTGAACCCGCCTCGAAACCGATATATTTTAGCATTTTCCCAAAGCAGACTGGCAAAACGTAGCTTAAAAAATGAAGGATTCTTTTTTAGAGGGGGGTAAGTATTTTCAGATATCTTTGTAAATCGACGTCTTTTATGTAAAAAAAAAATACTATAAAATCGATTTTTTTTTTATATATATTTTTTTTGTATTTCTTTAGGTAGAAATTGCGTTTTATTATGACTTGGTTCTTTTAACTATACAAGCAGTCCGAAAACTGATGATGAACGGTCAGTGGCCATCGCAATTAAACTATGGCTCTTGTTCAGCAGATGGAAGAGTTCCTTCCAGTGAACAAACGAATTTCAAACTCTTAACTGCTCTGAAACAGGTAACATCCAGAAAAACTCAGCATATTTTAAGGTATACTCAATATATCCTAAGTTTCTTAACTCGAGCAAAACTTGACTGTACAATTTAATGACCTTTTTTATTCAATAAATTTAGGTAATCCGAAAAATAATTAACCCTTTATGTCCCAAATTAATTTAGCAATGAATTTTTGTATATTTTTTTGTTCTTTTTAGTTGAAATGCATCAAACAACATATATAACTAGTAAAGAAGTTTTGAAAATTTGTAAGTTCTAAGGCCCCCTACTCCTTAGGGTCCTAAGAAAACTGCTTCTGATTGCAGGTACCATCTGTCGATTTCTCAGCAAAGTACAAGGAGTGGTACTTTCAAGGCCCAGCATGATTCCAGCCATTTAGGATTTATAATATTAAATAAATATAAGCAGGACTTCTGAGTCCCGTCAGGGCATAAAGGGTTAAATGACATTTCGTTTATTTTTCCTTTATTTCATGGGATTCTTAAACTTGTAATTCTTAACATTGTAATTCATAATTCCGATTGTTTATAGGAAGCATACGAAGGAATGTTTGGTCAGTTTAAAATAAAAGAGACAGGAGGAAGTCATCAGGAAATGGAACTGTTCTTGCGCAAAGTAACTTTTATTAACAATGTAATAACACAGCCTAGAAGGGTAAGTATCATCTTTAATTAACTTTTTTGTTCGGAAAGTTAATCGATTTTTTTAAAACGCAGAAATTTCCTTCAAAATTATTTTGATAATTTTTTTTCAAAACTATATAAATTGTTTCACATTTGAAATTATTTAAAACTGATTCAACATTTCCTGATGCAGACTTTCAACCCTTAAGTGGTGAAGTGCCTTATACGCAAGAGGAATTGGACTAATGCATTCAAATGTTTTGTTAAGTTTACATATCTTATATATTATTTTTCTAGCCTGTTTTTCCGTCACTACGCGAAATCTTCCTTACTTCTTTATCAAATTCTATGATTTAACCCTCATTTTAAAACTTATTATGCCGGTGAAAAACCAAAAATAGACCCAAGGTGGGTTTTTTTTTTTTTTTTTTCGAAAAGAAACGTTTCTCTGCTTTTTATTTCACACTACCTTGATGAATTCTAATACAACTTTCCATCGTTATATATATTATTTTTCAAAGCTTTTTTTTTTCTTTTGCATTAGGGAAGGGGTGTGGCAATACTTAATGAAAATTCAAAAGTAAGAAATCTCATTTTCACCGCTTTCAGGGAAAAATAAAGAAACAACACAGAGTTTTGCTGTTGTTCTTAAACTTACTTAAAAAACGAGTTTTTGCATTCCTCCTGTCAAGTGCGAATGCTTGAAATACCATATATTTATTTGCATATTTATGCCATTTAAGGTACTGTTTGAGCTGCATTTATAATACAAAAATCATTAGAAAATGTCCTACTTTATTTTACAAAATTCTATGGAATACACAAGAAATATAATTTTGGGGTTACATACGCCTCACCTCACCACTTACTACGTCACAAAAAAATCCCCTCACCAATTAAGGGTTAAGAACTAAGTACGCATAGAAACGGTGTGTGCATCGTTCGGAAATCTTTAATTTAAAATGTATTTGCCTTAATAATTTTCAGCAATCAATATATTAAAATAAATATTTTCTAGCTCGGAGTTTGGACTTATGGGCAGCCCACAGGAAAGTTAACATTTGAACCAGCAAGCGATTTGAAGGTGTTTTCTGCTATAACGGTGTACCGTGTCACTACTCTGGATGTTAGTATATTTATCAATTAGATATGGTCTGCTTTGAAAAAAAAAATCATTCTATTATCCAAAAATTTTTGTAACCATCACGTAAATATACAGCATAATAAATATGAAGAACAACGTCGGGCTCGACTGTATGTGATTAATCGTCTTCTTATTAATTAACAACAAATTGCAACATTTGGCAAGTTCTGTTTTCTTTTATGCTTTTTATCATATTACTTGCTACTACTTTCTCGTTTTTAATTTTTGTTCATTTTTTATAGCATTTCTTCTTAACGATAATAATTTCAAAAAAAATATTTTGCAGCTCTTACTGCATTTTGTTTTCATTTATAATGTCTTCCTATTTCAATACAAATTTCAGTGGCATTAAAATAAATTTAAAATTAATATATTTACTATGAGAAAAAACTTCAAGTTCTTTCTTTCTAATTCAGATTCCACCTTTTGTGATAAAGAATGTCGATAAAAACGGTACTGTGACATTCACCGGATATTGTGTGGAGCTTTTGGATGACATAAAGAAAATTTTAAACTTTGATTACATAATATTTGAAACGGCCGATAAAAAATTTGGAACCATGGACGATAATCTACAGTGGGATGGCATGATTCGTGATTTAATAGACAAGGTAAGCAGTAATCAAAAGGTACAATAGTAATTATATTTAACTATATATGACAAACCGAGAATAAAAGGCGCACTTTTTAAATTAGATTAGCATTAAATCACCAAGGACTAAAAAAAGGTGTAGGAGAGACCGGGGCAAGATGACGATGCTAAGAATCGTTGGCTCATTATATTCACTCATTTTTAAGGATGGTAAAATTATTTTTGAAAAATTTATTGAAAATGCAACACCAAGAAGGAGTGGTCAGAAATTCATGCAAATTTTACCGTAGACGCACGTCACTGAGTTATGCAAATGATATGAAATGCGCAGCTCTCCGACGCACGTGAAGTAAGATATAAGAGAATGAAGTTGAAAAGTGGGCTATGTTCATGTTGGTTTTTCTGCCAGACTAATTATCGGGGAAATTTGGTTTTTGTCTCGAAGGATACGTGTGATAGGAGGAAATGCCACGCCGTCATCAACGAAGATACTTCCAGCATATAGACGACTTTACAAGGGGTACGGTGATCGGACTGAGAAGGGGAGGTTGGTCCATACGTCAAATTGCAGCTGATACCCACATGGATGCAAGCACTGTGCATCGGCTGTGTCGGAGATGGTTGGAAAGAGGAAATGTAGCCACATTGAGGGGTGCAGGTGCAGATGGAGTGACGTCAGATCGCTTGGATCGACGGATTCACCGACAAGCTGTGGCGGACCCGCAAGTCACTTGTACGTCGATTCTGCAGCACGTGCAAGGTACCCTGGATGTTCCTGTGTCGACCAGAACCATTTCCCGTCGACTGGTTGCATGTGGCCTGCAATCACGGCGCCCGCTAAGAAGACTGCCATTGACCTCACAGCACAGACTCCAACGTTTGGAATGGTGCCGGACCAGAGCGACGTGGATGGCAGAATGGCAAACCGTAGTCTTCTCAGATGAATCCCGCTTCTGTTTGTCCAGCGATAGTCATCGCATGCGTGTGTGGCGTCGACGTGGAGAAAGATCGAATCCGGCAGTAACTGTGGAACGCCCCACAGCGCGACAACGTAGCATAACGATTTGGGGCGCTATTGCATACAATTCCGCATCACCTCTAGTTCGTATTCGGGGCACTATGACGGCCCAACGATATGTAGATAATGTACTGCGGCCGGTGGCAATCCCCTACCTTCAGGGTCTGCCAAATGCAATTTTTCAACAGGATAACGCCCGGCCCCACAGTGCTCGAATCAGCCAACATGCTCTACGAGGTGTACAGATGCTTTCCTGGCCACCATATAGTGCAGTAGAAATAAGCCAAAAAACACCTTGGGGTCGAAGAAATTGCAACAGAAACGAAACCTGGGGGAAATGATAGGTAATAGGCTCCTAATGAACATACTAAAAGTATACATCCGTACTGGTGGGACAAATATGTTTTTTTTTTTTTTGGCCGCCATCTTGAAAAATCGTGAAAAAATTTCAAAAATTCAAAACAATTATGTATGGTATCAAATAAAAGGAAATTTCAAGCTGAAAAGGAATAAAACATTGAATATTTAAAGTAAAGTGAAGATAATAAAAATATACACCTTTAATGTCACTCAAAATGCGGTTTTCCTAGCCGCCATCTTGAAAATCGTGAAAAAAACATAATAACAAAAAATCGTATGTGGTATCAAATGAAAGGAAATTTCATGCTGAAATTGAAAATAATATCTAATATTTAAGGTAAAGTGAGCAGTCTAAAAATATATATCCGTACGGTAGCGGGAAATGCTTTTTTATAGTCGTCATCTCGGAAAGAGTAGATTTTTTGAAAACAAAACATGTCATTATATGGTATTTAATGATAGGACATTTCTTATTGAAAAAAAATAATGATTTTGGTTTAAACTAATAAATGAAAATAATTAAATAGAGACCAAAGCACTAAAATCTTTTATTATGTTAAAAACATTATTTATTAATCTAAGAAGCATAAAAACTGTGAATAACTTTGCTTCCAAGTATATCTTTATCAAGATTAAACAAATACATTTTCTTTAAAAGTTTAATTGGATGATTAAACAATTTCCAAAATTGAAAGCATAAAAAAACATACAATTAAAAATTTTTCACAAAATAAAGTATTCACATAATTAAAAAGGAAATATCATCATCATCAGTATCAAAATCCAAAATGTCTCCTGTGTTTGCGCAGTTCTTTCCACAACAGTTTCTACAAACTACAGAATATGGAAGTCCATATCGACGACATGTACATTTTTTAGTGTTACATGGTTCTACTAGCGTACTTTGGCAGGTACATTTAATTATGTTTAAGAGTTTATCTTGTGCGGGGCTCAAGTCTGTCGATATCGGCTGAAATTCTCCATCTACCAACTGCCAACCCCAAAGTGAGGGATCAGGAGTTTGTAGTTCAAGGTTTTTCCGAATGAAGCACTGCAAATGTACTCGATATACGTGATATTTTGCTGCATTTTGTGTTGGAGGCAAGCGAGCAATTTCAAATTATTTTTTAGCTGAAGCTATTTTCTTAAGGTATTGGTCGTAGTGAAGTGCATTTAAGTGGTCTGTGTCAATGTTACCTCCATATATTGACACAATTGTCTTACAACCAATTTCAACCAAATATTCTTTTGTAACATCCTTCAATGATCCAAAATTGCAAGCTCAATCACTTAGAGTGCAAGATTTTATTACATTTTTGAAAACAGGATTTTACTTTTGCCAAATAAGGCACTGGTGGTGTCACACCCTGTCAATGCGTGAACAAAGGGTAAAGTTTCGCAAGCTTTCTCTCCGATTGATATTTTAATCGCTTGGATGTCATGAACTTTATCCGACTGTGTGGCAGACTGCATTAAAATATTCTTAGAGGAATGATACTGTAAAAGAACTAAAATATCTGCATCATCCGCAACTACTGTCACATGTTGGTGCTGGGCTAGTTTTAAAGCTTCATTAACTATCACCGTGTTCCGCTTGAATCACAGAACGACCTTTCCTTTCAAAACAATTAGCCAGTATCTTGACAAAACGTTGTTTGCTTACAGAGTTGGAAAAAAATTTGTCTCTTTTCATAACTATTGGTGAATTTTCATCGAATATTATTTCAACTGATGACGGCTTGATGCGCAATCTGTGCTCCATATCTTTTATGTTGGGTTTCTTATACCCATCGAACACTATGGTCACTTTTCCATATCTTTTGTTCACAAATGATTCGTATTTACTTACAATATCTCCAAATGTTGCAGAAGCGGACCATGGTAATTGGTGAACTAATGCACCTCCATCAAGAACGAAGGAAGTGCTCTGATGCAACTGAATTGTATTGACATTTAATGTATCTAATAACCTTGCTAATGAAGATTTATCTGTTTTTCTCATCATCTGGGTACTATGGTCAAATAGTGCAGTTGGTAAAGTAAACAATTCATTACTGAAAAACTCACTTGCATCTTGAGCACTATCTAAAGAGGTACAGGCAAGCATCCTCTGTGTCAATAGACGTGAATCTATGTAGTGAGTCTCACCAGCAATGATAATTCCTTTTGTTCGTGCTTTCATAGTTACTGCTTGGTCTGATTTCAGTAAAGTTTCATCTTTAAAACACTTACCTGTGAGTTTATCTTGGATGTTTTTTCCAATGATATCAGCATTTTCTGCAGTACTACGAAGAATCGCATTATCTTTTTTATGTCTTCGGAATCTCTTTCCATCCTTGCATCTGTCAAATCGATATGTTGTTCACTGCCAATGCGTGAAACATTGGTCAGCAAGCTTAGTGAACATGTTACATCGCTACAACTAGAATGGCTCAAAATCCAGGTTGCACGTTGACTTTCAGTCATTCCTCTTCCCCGTGTCATGCCAGAGCGACTTTTTGTGCATTTCATGAGTGTTTATTCGATGTGCACATCGACGTGCAATGTCACATCTTTTGTGGGAAACCAAAAAGACCTTGGGAATTCTTTGCGTGATTTAATGTAACAGTTTTTTAGCACTTGAGACGTAAATACAAGCTTATATACGTTTAATTGCTTTGCATTTTCCTACCTATTTCATCTTTATACAAATTTTGGTTTAAATATCCCATTAATATTCTTTTTCAGTGTGAAATTTCCTTTCATTTGAAACCACATTATGATACATTTTGTTTTTTAAAAATGTCCACGCTTTTCCAAGATAGCGACTGAAAAAAAAAAAAAAAAAGCATTTCTCGCTACCGTACGGGTATATATTTTTAGATTGATCACATTGCATTAAATATTAGATGTAATATTCCGTTTTGGCATGGAATTTCCTTTTATTTGATTCCACATATGATTTTTTAAATTTTTATTTATTTTTTTCATAGTCTTAAAGATGGCGGCTAAAAAAATCGCATTTTGCGCGACAGTACAGGTGTATATTTTCAGTACCTTCACTTTACTTTAAAAATCCCACATTTTATTACTTTTTAGCTTGAAATTTCCTTTCATTTGATACCACATATAATTTTTTTGAATTTTTGAAATTTTTTTATGATTTTTCAAGATGGCGGCCAAAAAACATATTTGTCCCACCAGCGGAATGTATACTTTTAGTATGTTCATTAGGAGCCTATTACCTACCCTTTCCAGTAGGTTTCGTTTCTGTTGCAATTTGTTCGACCCCTAAAGCTATTTCTACTGGACTAATACTCTCCTGACTTGTCACCAATCGAACATGTGTGGGACGTGATTGGACGCCGTTTGCAGAACCTGCCACTGCCTCGTTCAGAGGACGAACTGTGGCAAATGGTTGAAAGGGAATGGAGTGCCATCCCTCAGAACACCATCCGCAGGCTTATTGACTCCATGCCTTATACGTGTTTCTTCGTGCATCGCTGTCCGCGATGGTCCTACTTCTTACTGAGCCGACGCCGTCCTCGCTCTAAATTTTGCTTATTTATTTTGAATTAAATATCACTTATTGTTCCATGCTGTCTCTGTCTTCTTACCAAATTTCATCAATTTCTGACCACTCCTTCTTGGTGTTGCATTTTCAATGTCGAGCAGTGTATATTACCAATTATTTTTTGAAATTAAAAAAAGGTATGATTTTCTTATGTTTTCACAATCTTAACAATTCTTCATCTTGCCCCAGTACCGGAGAAAGATGACTTTCGCCTGGGGACAAGATGACGACTCTGTAAAAGGTGTAACATTTTTATCTTTTAAATACGTTACATGGTTTAGCAAATGATAAATATGTTTCTACATCTTAGAAAGCATTAAATTAAGCATTGTAAAGTAATGTATATATACAAGGGTTTAGTAGTGCAGCTAACAATAGTCGCAAATAAAAATGCCATTTTCATAATTAGAACAGTCCTCAAGCCACCACTCTTGACATTTACAGCACTGGATCCATTCTTCTGTTGGATGATCACAATATTCCTTTTTATAAGCAGGACATCTTATTACACCATCCTTTGAAGTTGATGCCACTGGGTTGCTTGGCCGAATTTTTTCTGACTTCGGGCTATGGGAACAAAGTTTGAGTTTTCTTACTCCTTTTTTTGCTTCACGTTCTTCTGTCCTCTATTTTTTTTAGACAATCCTTTTTCTCTTTATGCTTGCCTCTTTCTTCTAGCAGTTCTTTGACTGGTGAGCTCGTAAGGATACTTGAACCCATTTTTTTATTTTTTTATTTTTTTGCCACATTGTAGTGCTTTTAGAAATAGCTTTAAATTAAAAACACTTAAAGGCTACTTTTCTGCACTGGAATCAGAATTTGTCATCAATTCTGTATCTACTGGATGTTTTATATGTGGTTTTTTTACTAACAGGGTTTGCGGGTTGGCTCTATTATTTTCAGTTCCCTATTTAACAGCATCAAGATCAGTTGTGTTTGAAGCAGCGAAATCATGATCGCTAAATACAAGAGAATTATGCGGCTCGATCCCACATTCTTGATAACCTTGAACTGCATTTGCAATTGTAGCGGCTTTAAAGTAAGCTATGCTCAAAAGTTCACCAACTTTTTTATCTGTGATGATCTGACCTGGATGAGTGACCATATAGTTGTCACATGTTTGACTATAATAATTTTTCAATGGGCGGAAAAATGCCACATCAAGAGGTTGGAGACGATGTGATGTATGGGGAGGCAACCCAACCATGACAATGAATTTTTCTCTGCAATATAATATAGCTTGCAAAGTTATGTGGGATTTATGATTATTAATGATCAACAGAACAGGAGATTCTTTGTTTGATTTTACGTGTTGATAAAAGTGCTGCAAAAAAGAAAAAAGTATCCTCATTGCTCCAGCCCTTATCACTACAGTGACCTACAGTTCCTGGTGGGGCTTTCTCGATAAGTTCAGGACGCATTCGTTTTCTGGCAAAAATCAGAAAAGGTGGCGGGTAAAAGCCAGTGGCGCTTATGCAACAAATTATTGTTACATTCCTTCTTCTCTCTGCTGAAACAATAAAGAACTTAATAGAAGGGGCAACATAGTTAGTTTCATAAATTCCGAAATAGGGATGCACCGATTAATCGGCCATAATCGGCCACTTTGCCGATTATTAATAATCGGCAAAATCGGGTCGATTAATCGGCGGAAAAATATTTTTTAAATATTATTTTTTAAAGTAAACCTTTACTAAGAAATTATGATGAATAATTTTATTAACAGTAATAATAATCCTCATCGTTGATGTAAAGTTTTTAATACATTAATTCTCCTATTTTGAATAAAAATACACATAGTTAATGTAGCAACATTTTTCATGCGTTGATACTTTTCTCCTTGCTTTTAGATAATCTTCACTTTTCACAAAGAATAAAAGTCTTGAATTACATAGCTACTAATAATTGAAAAATTGAAACTGAAAGAACTTCAAAAATGGATTGCTCACCACACAGACTTTTTTTTTTTTTTTTTGAATTTTCATGTCTAGTTTACATAATTAGCAATGTGTTAGTGCAATATTATTGACAATAATATGAAAATTAGTTCAGAGAAATTTGATAAAATTTTGAAATTATTTTGGGAAAATTAGGAAAATGGAAGAAAAAATTAGGAACTATTTTAAAAGTTAGAATTGTAAAAAAACGAAGAAAAAACTGTAATGGTGAAATTGGTAGTACTGAAAACAACCATTTTATTCATTAATCGGCTTGACCGATTAATCGGCCGATTATCAACTGCCGATTAATCGGTAATCGGTAATCGGCCAATTTGCTTATCGATGCATCCCTATTCCGAAACATAGGGCAAGGTGACGCGCTCGTCATCTTGCCCCGAGTTTCGTTTCGTCATCTTGCCCCAGACTGCCATTTTTGAAGGATTCGTAATTATTTCCATAAAAAAATGCGTTTATTTGGTGATTATTCATATAAATAGGTAGTATTTAAACTAAGGTACACATTAATACTAATGAGAAGCAATAAATCTTACCTGTATTTGCATCATAGCTTATTTACACATGGATAAAAGATCGCGGTAGCGGTAAACCAGAAAAACTTCAAAACTGTCTTGAAAATGGCGATTTCAGCGACTTTATACTATTGCTGAACGAAGAATAGATAGAAGAATTTCTAATGACCAGTTGATGCTGCTACCTAAAGGGAAATGAAAAAAAAAAAACGAAATTCGTCATCTTGCCCCGGTCTCCCCTACCCCTTTCATTCTCGGTGTGCAAAGTTGCAAAGTGAAGTTAAAATTGTAGAAAGAATTCATATACTACGGTCCAACATTTTTGATATTTTTTTTACTACAGAAAGCAGAAATTGCTCTAGGTCCTATTTCAGTAATGGCAGAGCGAGAAACTGTGGTAGACTTTACAGTACCTTACTATGATTTAGTAGGAATCAGTATACTCATGAAAAAGCCTTCTGTGCCCTCTTCTCTGTTTAAATTCCTCACAGTTTTGGAAGCTAACGTATGGGCTTGCATTTTGGCAGCGTACTTTGTCACTAGGTACGTAAGTACTTCCAATTTGAAGCTTAAAACTTATTTCCCTATGACAAGTTTTAACTATGTTTTAGTTATTATTGCTTCTTTTAATTTAGCTTTCTTCTATATTTATTTGATCGTCTAAGCCCGTACAGTTATTACAATAATAAAGAAAAATACAAAGATGACGACGAGGATGAAAAGCGAGACTTTAGCTTGAAAGAGAGCTTGTGGTTCTGCATGACTTCTTTGACACCACAAGGTGAGTTTTAAATTCATGTGAGTGCCCGATTAAAATATATTTCAACTCTAGAGTAACATTTCCTAAAGCATTTTATTGGGAAAACTATACTTGAGTTTTCTGTGCACCATTTTTTTCTCCTTATAATTATTTAAATAATATCTTTGAAATAATCCCTAAAAGGTTTAACTCTTTCAATCTTTTTTTCTGAGACCAAAATTGCCAGGGATGCAAAGGTATTAATTGAACATATGAGTCCCACGGGAATATTTTACCGTTTTTACAAGACATATCCCCAAGCTCTACTGAAACAATGGTTGAAAGTGCAATGAAAAGCTAAGCTATTTTTAATTAGATATGTCGATTAAAATAATCTTGGCAATGACCGCAAAACAAGGACTAATATGTCACGGAGGAGGCAAAAAAATAAATAAATAAATAAAACATCTTTTGCATTGTGTAGGAACATAATCCGAAAGAGCAATTGAACTATTTTCTTTTTTACTCTTCTTCTTTATTTGAACCTAGTTTATCCGTTATAGATAGTGTGGTGTAGTGAGTTTAAAAAGTTAATTAAAATTTCTTAGTTTAGCTAGATAGTTCAACTTATTTCATGTCTAAAATACACCCTACCAAACATGTTACTCAAAAAAAAAGAAGTTTCTCTCCAAAAGAAGTTAAATTCTACAAAGAATTGACTTTAACAAATTAATAGAAATTCTCATCCTATAATCTTCAATAATTTACCTCATAAAATAATTTAAAACATAGTTAAAACTGATATTCCCACTATTTAAGATATGCTTTATTTCTGCAGTAAGAAAAAGATAAATATTCTGCTGAAAAGGGAAAAACTCGCTTCGAGCATTGCTCCAATTCCTAAAGAAACAACCTCATCTGGAATGCAGTGAGCAAAGAACATTAAATTTTGAAAAAGGAATTCATTAGGCCGAGTAAGTTTGTAAAAATTGCTCACAGTAAAAATTGCTCACTTGACATTCCGCAATTGAATCGTTTATTTCGAAAAGGTAACATCTCTATTTTGATCTCCTCTGTCTCTTTAGAAAATTAAACAGCGCACGGTTATATTTTTGAATGTCATAATCAATGGTTATTTGGTAAATTATTGCAGTAATTGTGTACTTAACTAAAGGCATTTTTTCATTGATTATGACATTCAAAAATATAACCGTTCGCTGTTTAATTTTCTAAAGAGACAGAGGAGATCAAAATAGAGATGTTACCTTTTCGAAATAAACGATTCAATTAAACGCGACACAAAAAATTCAAGTACATTGCATTGGAGTGAAATGCCCAAAAACGCGGCGTTCAGAAAATGCAAGACTAACACATCTTTAAAAAAAACAAACTCACCACATGGGGTTTACATGGTTTATTCTGTCGTCCATTGATTACAAGTATGGTTTGTCTTCTTCATCCTCACTAAAAAATACACATCTCTGCGTTGGCTCAGGATTATCAAGCACCGGAATTGGCGCTCAAATTCTAACAATCAGAGACGCTCAAAACCGGCCCCAATATCCACCGAAAAATCCTGGACAGAATTCGAAAAAAATCTCCTAATCTCTGTTGACTTTCCTTTATATCATCTTTTTCTTTTCACTTCTCTTCTCTCCCTCAGACCCCTTGCCAGGTGCAAAACTGCTACTTTTCAGCTTCTTTTAAACTCCTTTTTTGATTCCTCCTTCAATCCTGGGGACTCTTCTTTGGCAACCGTAACTGTTTTCTTCCACAGATGTTTCTCGCGTGGGAGGAGCTTGCATTCTTGTGCAGTCATAAATTGGGGGTGCGTCAACGACTTCCTGTCTTCCGTCTGCTGTAGCAAAAGGATTGTTACTTTCTTTGCCTCGCAGTCGATTCAGGCGATTCCATTTATCGTTTTCTTCGTCAAATTGGGGGAGGGAGAAGCGCCACACTTAGCGATTTTTGTAGGTTGTTCACAGACATTTCATTAAGTCATGTACCCACCACATTCTTCCGGTGGTACAAGAAGAAAAAAAAAGGAAAAAAGAAGAAGTTTCTCTCCAAAAGAAGTTAAATTCTACAAAGAATTGACTTTAACAAATTAATAGAAATTCTCATCCTATAATCTTCAATAATTTACCTCATAAAATAATTTAAAACATAGTTAAAACTGATATTCCCACTATTTAAGATATGCTTTATTTCTGCTGTAAGAAAAAGATAAATATTCTGCTGAAAAAGGAAAAACTCGCTTCGAGCATTGCTCCAATTCCTAAAGAAACAACCTCATCTGGAATGCAGTGAGCAAAGAACATTAAATTTTGAAAAAGGAATTCATTAGGCCGCGTAAGTTTGTAAAAATTGCTCACAGTAAAAATTGCTCACTTGACATTCCGCAATTGAATCGTTTATTTCGAAAAGGTAACATCTCTATTTTGATCTCCTCTGTCTCTTTAGAAAATTAAACAGCGCACGGTTATATTTTTGAATGTCATAATCAATGGTTATTTGGTAAATTATTGCAGTAATTGTGTACTTAACTAAAGGCATTTTTTTATTGATTATGACATTCAAAAATATAACCGTTCGCTGTTTATTTTCTAAAGAGACAGAGGAGATCAAAATAGAGATGTTACCTTTTCGAAATAAACGATTCAATTAAACGCGACACAAAAAATTCAAGTACATTGCATTGGAGTGAAATGCCCAAAAACGCGGCGTTCAGAAAATGCAAGACTAACACATCTTTAAAAAAAACAAACTCACCACATGGGGTTTACATGGTTTATTCTGTCGTCCATTGATTACAAGTATGGTTTGTCTTCTTCATCCTCACTAAAAAATACACATCTCTGCGTTGGCTCAGGATTATCAAGCACCGGAATTGGCGCTCAAATTCTAACAATCAGAGACGCTCAAAACCGGCCCCAATATCCACCGAAAAATCCTGGACAGAATTCGAAAAAAATCTCCTAATCTCTGTTGACTTTCCTTTATATCATCTTTTTCTTTTCACTTCTCTTCTCTCCCTCAGACCCCTTGCCAGGTGCAAAACTGCTACTTTTCAGCTTCTTTTAAACTCCTTTTTTGATTCCTCCTTCAATAATGGGGACTCTTCTTTGGCAACCGTAACTGTTTTCTTCCACAGATGTTTCTCGCGTGGGAGGAGCTTGCATTCTTGTGCAGTCATAAATTGGGGGTGCGTCAACGACTTCCTGTCTTCCGTCTGCTGTAGCAAAAGGATTGTTACTTTCTTTGCCTCGCAGTCGATTCAGGCGATTCCATTTATCGTTTTCTTCGTCAAATTGGGGGAGGGAGAAGCGCCACACTTAGCGATTTTTGTAGGTTGTTCACAGACATTTCATTAAGTCATGTACCCACCACATTCTTCCGGTGGTACAAGAAGAAAAAAAAAAGGAAAAAAGAAGAAGTTTCTCTCCAAAAGAAGTTAAATTCTACAAAGAATTGACTTTAACAAATTAATAGAAATTCTCATCCTATAATCTTCAATAATTTACCTCATAAAATAATTTAAAACATAGTTAAAACTGATATTCCCACTATTTAAGATATGCTTTATTTCTGCTGTAAGAAAAAGATAAATATTCTGCTGAAAAAGGAAAAACTCGCTTCGAGCATTGCTCCAATTCCTAAAGAAACAACCTCATCTGGAATGCAGTGAGCAAAGAACATTAAATTTTGAAAAAGGAATTCATTAGGCCGCGTGATCGTTTAGTGATTAAAAAAAAAACCACAAATCATTATTACAAGACTAGATGGAAACCCATTATAAAGTTAATTTATCAAACAGTAAAAATTGC
Organism: Uloborus plumipes; assembly: GCA_038373865.1. Classification (NCBI taxonomy): domain Eukaryota; kingdom Metazoa; phylum Arthropoda; class Arachnida; order Araneae; family Uloboridae; genus Uloborus; species Uloborus plumipes. The sequence goes on along the minus strand of JAXGGA010000047.1, from coordinate 173,845 downwards.
TCACTTGACATTCCGCAATTAAACACGACACAAAAAATTCAAGTACATTGCATTGGAGTGAAATGCCCAAAAGCGCGGCGTTCAGAAAATGCAAGACTAACACATCTTAAAAAAAAACAAACTCACCACATGGGGTTTACATGGTTTATTCTGTCGTCCATTGATTACAAGTTTGGTTTGTCTTCTTCATCCTCACTAAAAAATACACATCTCTGCGTTGGCTCAGGATTATCAAGCACCGGAATTGGCGCTCAAATTCTAACAATCAGAGACGCTCAAAACCGGCCCCAATATCCACCGAAAAATCCTGGACAGAATTCGAAAAAAATCTCCTAATCTCTGTTGACTTTCCTTTATATCATCTTTTTCGTCTTGTTCTTTTCCCTTCTCTTCTCTCCCTCAGACCCCTTGCCAGGTGCAAAACTGCCACTTTTCAGCTTCTTTTAAACTCCTTTTTTGATTCCTCCTTCAATCCTGGGGACTCTTCTTTGGCAACCGTAACTGTTTTCTTCCACAGATGTTTCTCGCGTGGGAGGAGCTTGCATTCTTGTGAAGTCATAAATTGGGGGTGCGTCAACGACTTCCTGTCTTCCGTCTGCTGTAGCAAAAGGATTGTTACTTTCTTTGTCTCGCAGTCGATTCAGGCGATTCCATTTATCGTTTTCTTCGTCAAATTGGGGGAGGGAGAAGCGCCACACTTAGCGATTTTTGTAGGTTGTTCACAGACATTTCATTAAGTCACTCGGAGCATTCGTGGCCAAGTGGTCGTGATTGTCAACGAATAATACAAGAGGTGGTGGGTACAATTCCCACCGGTTCCCTGGGTACGATTTGACCTCTTTTTGGTACAAATGTTTCTTGTGTAGTCTTGTCTGTAAATCAAATTTGGAAATTTGTTGTAATTATTATAACCGAGACATGAGCCACCTCTCAAAGGTTAGGTGAAACTTTAACGCTGTCATAATATTTTAATTTACAACTTAGCCCGTATTTTTCTTTGAACAATGTTTAAAATAAACACTAAAGTGATTGTCTCCTAGGTGGAGGTGAAGCACCAAGAAATCTATCAGGAAGATTAGTAGCAGCAACATGGTGGCTGTTCGGATTCATCATAATTGCTTCTTACACTGCAAATTTAGCAGCCTTTCTTACAGTTTCCCGTCTTGACTCTCCAATTGAATCTCTGGATGACCTCGCTAAGCAATATAAAATAAAATATGCTGCACAGAAAAGTACATCAGCTGCAACTTATTTTGAAAGAATGGCTTACATTGAAGAGAAATTTTATGAGTAAGAATGCCATATTACTTTTTATCTACAGGGCAATTCCACGGTAACTTACGTTACATTTCGACCAACTCTTATGCAGTTAGCTCCTTAGTACAGACAAATATTGTTACAAAAACCTTGTACAAAAGCATTCAGTGAAAATGACAATCAAAAGCAAAATTAAAATGCAAAAATATTCGATGCACTTAAATTTTACAAAATTAAGCAGTCAAAAATAAGGCAGTAACTTACGTTACACAAAAAGGGAATGGCATAATATGAAAATTGGTTCTAAGGCAAATTTCTGCTCTATTACAGCTGTTTTCTTGTTTGAAGTATAATTTATTAGTTTCTTATAATATTTAGGAATTAATTTTCATAAATTTAAAATTTTATTTTAAAAATTGAATTTTATGGGAATTTCTAACTGGGTAACTTACGCTACAGTAACTTACGTTACAAAATTTACTTACAATCATATCTTTATTACAAAAATTAATGAATGAAAATTACAGCTTAGTTTAGATCAAAATACTGAAAATTAACAATTATGAGTTAAATTTACAGAAATTTAATGCCAAACTCAATGATCAATCAAAAATATTACAAAACATAAGACTTTTAAATGCATACTGGCCGCTAGTATTAACTACAGTGCGTTTCGAAATGATAGGTCCACCAGTAAAAACGAAAGTTATGCTGGTAAAAAAAGGTTGTATTGTGTACAAAGTACTATTTTATAAACTACATTACTTCATTCAATGTAAAATAGCTCATAAATAATTTACAAATAATAGGAATAATGAGGAAAACTAAAATTAGATGAAACAGCTGTTTCAAAAAGATAGGTCCACTGAACCAAGCATCAAATAAATGTTGAATTAATAAGAAATGTTTCTGATTTTTTTTTCTGAATAAGCTCATAAATCCTATTTGGCATGGTTTCTACAAGTTTTTGCAAACAATTTGTCCCGATTTTTGACCATTCGGAGGAAATAGCCCTTTTTAAGTCTGCAGTACTGTTGTACTGCCTTCCGCCTGCTTACACCGCTCTTGCGAGTATACCCCACATGTTTTCTACTGGATTCAGGTCGGGGCTGCAAGGTGGCTAATCGATAATATGTACAACATTATCCAGAAACCATTCAAAAGTGGACTTTGCAGAGTTCAGAGGAGCATTGTCTGGTTGGAACAAGAAGAATGAGCCCCCAATGGGTTCTGATTGTGGAATAAAATATTGTTCAAACAGCTTGTTATAGCCAGCAGCAGTCAAACGATTGTCTACAAATGCTATATCAGTTTTTCCTGTCCCTCTGAATCGGGCACAAGCCATAACGGAACCACCATCAGCTTGCCTCTTCGAGAATATCTGTCTATCGTTACGCAGATCGTGCCAGTAATAATGCCAACCATCTGGACCATCCAGGTTGAATTCCTTTTCATCACTGAATATCACACGATGCCTATCTTGTTTCCAGGACATCACTTCCTGCGCAAATTTCAATCTCTTTTCTTTGTGCTTTTTAGTCAATTTCGGAGCCGCTTTTCTCTTCAAGTAAACTAAACTGCCAAACTTCTTTACCACTCTGTGGACTGTAGATTTTGATATTGAAGGGTTTAGTTGTGTAGCCAAAGTGGATCTTCTCATTATTTCCAGTTTTTAGGTCCCTTCCTTGTCGGGGTGTCACTTTTGATGGGCGGTCAGATGATTTTTTACTGCTATAAGCATTTCTAAATAGCAAAAAATTGTTTGCAACACTTTGCGATCTGTTTAAAAGCTTACCTATTTCTCTATTCGATTTTCCAGACTGTTTAAATACATCAATTTTCCCCTGCTCAACCAGCGAAAGACTGCAATGACAACCCGTTTTGTTTAACTACAAAGTGCTGCTCAAATCTGTTTAAATACCTCCACAGCAGCAAGCATAATCCCGTAGCAATACTAGGCAACGATACTGATGCAAATTTTTGGAAATTTATGTGGTTGGGGCAATATTTCTGAAGGTGGACCTATCTTTTTGAAACGGTCTGAAAATGAAAATTTGCATCAAATAAGAAGAAATGATTTATTTTTAAGAAATTTCATCAAACATAGTTATAACAATTACAGATATATAATCACGAGCAAAAAAAGTGATTCTTATTCTTAATTAACAATCGAAATTTAGAAAAATAAGGGTGGACCTATCATTTCGAGACGCGCTGTAGTTCAGGTAATTCTATTTTCGAATCATGTTTTCTCTTATAATAAATTTCCTCTGTCGTTTCTGGCCATTTCTAATTGGTTCCAACAGCAGCCATTACTTTTACTTTAAACTCATTTTCTTCAATAATCGTCACAACTCAAGGATACAATGTATTTTCGTATTTCACCACACATCAGTCACCAGCTTTTATCTCTGTTTTTTCTTCTTATTCGTTAAAATACTAACAAAACAAAACCCTACATTTTGTTCATTTCTGGTTCTTAAATGGTCATTGTCAATGTGCAGATCTTCAGAAAATATTTTTGATACATTTTGCTTTTTCTAACATATTTCAATACTATCAAGAGTGACTTTTATTTATGAATCTGTAATATCCACATGACTTTTCTCATACCCCTTCTACAGCGCATCTTTTCTGCAGAGTTCAGTGGCATTTTAATGCAGAACAAAATATATTTCAATTGAAAGAGATAAACTACTTTTATATTTGTTTTTTCCCAAACATATTTGATAACTTTAAATCATAACAGAAGTCATTTTTGAATAATTCATAGTACATTACCTCCTAAATATTCTGAATGCAGTGATATTGTTGATAGAGAATTAATATTTTAACAGCCAAAAATAAGCATGTAATTTGTAATAAAGGTGTATTGTAATCTTATTAACAAATATACATTTTAAGAAATATGAGTAATCTAAATTAATAAATACAGTACAATTAAAAGAATTATTGAATAAATTACTTCTGTTAACCACATAGGTTTTATTTACAATTTACTTTATTTCGAAACACAAGTATTGAAGTTCTACTAAGGTAACTTACGTTATCTGCATATGTGGGTAACTTACGTTACACGTTTTGAGTGTAGCACAAAAAATTAAATAAACAATATTCAAAAGAAAAGTACTGTTATTTGCTTAGTACACATCGATAAGATAGAAAATATAACATAGTTAACATTGTATTGCCCTTTCTTTATTTGCTGTAAAAACTTTAACATGTTTTTGGTAACTTACGTTACATAGAACAGAGCCTTTTTGAAATTGACTTAAATCACTTAATTAAATTGAAAACACTTGTTTCATCAATTCACAATATTAACTTAAAGTGTAATAAACAACAATCTTCCTTTGTCATATTTATCTGATGGAAAAAAATGAAACTTATCAATGTTGAAAGTTTGACCATTTGCTTCACTGAAAATAAAATACTCTAATACCAACTTCAAAGTACACTGAAGTGACAAAAGTCATGGGATAGCAATATGCAAATTTTCAGATGGCAGTAGCATCGCATAGAACAGGTATAAATGCGCAGTGCTTTTACAGAGCTTTCATTTCTGTTCAAGTTATTCATGTGAAGAGGTTTTAACGTGATGATGACCGCACGACGTGAATTAACAGACTTTGAACGCGGAATGTTAGTTGGAGCTAGACGCATGGGTCATGCCATTTCGGAAATCGTTAGAGAATTCAACATTCCCAGATCCACTGTGTCAAGAGTGTGCCGAGAGTATGAAATTTCAGGCATAACATCCCACCATGGACAGCGCAGTGGTCGACCGCCTGCACTTAAAGATCGAGACCGGCGACGTCTGCAAAGAGTCGTAAATTCTAACAGACAAGCAACACTGCGTCAAATCACCGTAGAAATCAATGTGGGACGTACAATGGACGTGTCTGCTAGAACTGTGCGGAGAAATTTGGATTTCTTGGGCTATTCCAGCAGAAGACCGACTCGAGTGCCTTTACTGACAGAACGACATCGCTTGCAGCGACTCTCGTGGGCACGTGAGCATATCGGTTGGTCCCTAGATGAATGGAAAACCGTGGCCTGGTCCGATGAGTCACGATTTCAGCTGGTAAGAGCCGATGGTAGGGTTCGAGTGTGGCGCAGACCCCACGAAGCCATGGACCCAAACTGTCAGCAAGGCACTGTTCAAGCTGGTGGTGGCTCCGTAATGGTGTGGGCTGTTTTTTCATGGCATGGACTTGGTCCTCTAGTGCGACTGGACCGAACATTGACTGGAAATGCTTATGTGCAGCTACTTGGAGATCACTTGCAGCCATTCATGGACTTCATGTACCCAAACAACGATGGGATTTTTATGGATGACAATGCGCCATGTCACCGGGCCACAACTGTTCGCAATTGGTTTGAAGAAAATTCTGGACAATTCCAACGAATGATTTGGCCACCTAGATCGCCCGACATGAATCCCATTGAGCCATTTTATGGGACACCATCGAGAGGTCTGTTCGTGCCCAAAATCCTGCCCCATCAACGCTTTCACAATTATGGACGTCTATCGAGACAGCATGGCTCAATATTCCTGCAGAAGACTTCCAACGACTTGTTGAGTCCATGCCACGTCGAGTTGTTGCACTTCGCCGGGCAAAAGGAGGGCCGACACGATATTAAGAGGTATCCCATGACTTTTGTCACTTCAGTGTATTACCGAAACTAAAAAACTACATTCCTAACAAAAAATTGTTATAAATAAGAAACTTCTAACATTTTTAAACCAAAAAATATGCAGAACAGTCACATTACTCAAGTTTAATTTTTTCAACGTTTTTCCCAACGTTTTTACAGCACATAACGTATTTTATCTAAAGAAAAATATTTTGAACTGTAAGAATAAATAATGTAACTATAGTATTTTTAATCCACAGCACATAACGTATTTTATCGAAAGAAAAATAATTTTAACTATATAGAGGGTGATCCAAAAGTAAGTAGACTTCTTAAACCTCATAAATAATTAATGAACTATCCATATAAGTAAAACAGAGAACATAACTACAACAACAGAGAGCATAACATCTTTAAAACATGCTGTTGAAACAAAGTTTCAACAGCATGTTTTAAAGATGTTACAAAGAAGAAACTTGATGCAATAAAACTACACAGTCCAGTTACATTAATGTGACAACCACGTACTTTCTACTTCGACGTTAAATAACCTATCACAGAAGGCACTTAGTAACACAGTGCAGTTGAGGGTATATAAAGGGTGTGTGAGGGTTTTGGAAAACATTTCTATCGTTGGCGTAATGCCAAAACGAAGCAATTTATACGACGCACAGCACAAAAGGGCATGATCATTGGCTTTCGGGCCAAGGGTGGAAGCATTTCCAAAATGGCTGAGTTTTTGAGCTGTTCGCTTGCCGTCGTGGTAAAAGTGTACCGTGAATAGCAAAATGGGACTGCCCAAAATCAGCGACATGGAAAATGTGGTGCACCAGGAGCCATAGATGACAGAGGCAAACGATGGCTGCGGAGATGCGTTCAGGTTAATGGACTACCGTTGAGCAACTGACCCTTCAGGTGAACCAAGGGGCTACCAACATCGTTTCGCAAACTAGTGTTTAGCGGACATTGCTGCGTCTGGGCTTCCGAAGCAGAAATCTGGTACATGCACGTATGCTGATTACTGTCAATCGACGACGAACCCTGGAATTTGCATACCAGTACCGCAGCTGGACGTCCATTGAGTGGCGACAGGCAGCATTTTCTGTTGAATCACGTTTAATGCTCCATCAGACCGATGGACGTTGGCGTATGTGGCGTAAAACCTCTGAAACCACATATTCTGCAGCATTGTCAGAACGGTCCAAGCTGGAGGTAGGATGATTATGGTCTGGGGAATGTTTTCCTGGCATTCTCTGGGTTCACTGATCAGTGTGTAAGGTACGATGAATCAATACAAGTACATCTGTCCTTGCGGACCATGTCTACCCCCTATATGAGCATTGTTTTTCCTCAGGATGATGGCATTCATCAGCAGGACAATGCGAAGTGCCATACAGCTGCCACTGTACGCGCGTGACTCGAAGAGCACCAGGATGAGTTTACCTTTCCCCCCTGGCCAGCAAACTCTCCTAACTCAGTCCAAATCGAGAATATGTGGGACCATCTCGATTGAGTTATTCGCGCCATGGATCTTCACTCACTCAATCTAGCGCAGTTGGTCACGATATTGAAGTCAACGTGTGACTCAAACTACTAGTAAACATCTTCAGGGGCCTAACTGAGTCTCTTCCTGCACGTCTCACAGCAGTCCGCTCTGCAAAAGGTGGTTATTCTGCCTTTTGACAGGTATGTATGTATGTGTGTCCTATACAAATCCAAAGTTTACGTAGGATCTGGAACAAATTTGACAGAGAGATACTTGGACATCCGAGAAGTTTCGTAGAAGGGGAGGTTGAATTTAAATTTAAGGACTCAGAAACGGCTTAAAAGTGATCTCTCGACCCTAAATAATTATCGAATCTTCTCGATTTTGGTCTCATTGGAAAGCTCGCGAAAAATACCCTTAGGAGGGTTTCCTTCTGAAGGTTTACAAATTAATAATTGATATTTTCAACGGGAAAAAATGTATGGCCATTTTTAAGTTTGGAAATATCAATTTTAAATTGACTTTTTTTAGCCGTCTGCATGAGCATGATAGAAATTAATTAGCGTGAAAGAAAAAGCTGAATAAATATCCGTTGACAGTTTTTTTTCTTGAATATAAACAAACAAAATTCAAGCTTTGCTTTTAGCAAAATATTAAGTTTAATGCACTCGGGACTTTTTAGACACAAGTGACTTGACATAACTTTCATTCTCAAGGAGGACCCGCGCGAAGGCGGGCGACGCAACTAGTTTAGAATAAAACGATGCGGTTTGCACAAAAAGAGAGAAACAAGAGAGATTTTTATGACAATGGGAAAAAAATAAATATTTTATATCAGTTACATTTTTGACTGAAACGTGGCACCAGAGTACATTTAATGAAATATTAATATAATAAAGTTCATTTTCATCAATAGAAATGTTTCAATATTACAGCTATTTAATGCATTTTCCATTATTGAGAGTAGAAGCCGTCAGATGATGGAAAAAACCCAACACATTAAAAAGTATCTCAGAGGAGAAAACTGACACATGTTAGCATATTGCTCATTTTAGCTGAATAGAAGGAGCAGGTTAATCTCTATGCCCAAGTGACTTTTAATAGCCCCACAGCCAGAAGTTACAAGGTGCAAGATCAGGAGACTTTGAGAGTCATTCTTGAGGATTCTTTATTTTTGTAAAAGTTTTACTAATAAAACTTTATCGACTAAAAACAGCATGTTCAAACACATAAGTTAAAGATAAAATTTAATCGAAATGAATTATAAACTCAGTTTCTTGAATCTTCGAGAATCGCTTAGGCTCAAGTGTTACTTAAAGCAACATCAAAACAACATGCTGTGAGTTCAGTAGATAATGTATAATTAACTCGTTTCCTTCTTTCATGCATGATGAGATTGTATTCTATATATAAAAAAAACTAGCACCACCTATACTACAAAATGTAATTATTTTTTACTGTAAACAAAAACGTCTGTATTTCTGAGCATTCCTGCGGAAACAGCATCGTTTTATTGAAAATAGTTCAATAACTATGCAGTTGTGAGAAGTCTACTGACTGTTGGATCACCCTGTATATAATTTTCATGATCATTTCCAGATTAAATAAATTGGAAGAATAAAATGTTAACGAAATATTTCATTAAAATTATAATTCGCTTTTCAAAAACAACTAGATAAATAATGATGTTTAAGTCCTCCCTTTAGACTTGAGTCTAATTTTTTTTATTAGTGGACATAGTACCATCCTATATGTTTTTAGTCACAATTTAAAAGATTGCTTCTCAACAGGATATGGAAAAACATGTCGTTGGATGACTCGTTGAATGAAACAGAACGTGCGAAGTTAGCAGTATGGGATTATCCTGTAAGCGATAAGTATACCAAAATTTGGTGGACAATGAAAGAAACGGGACTGCCTGAAACATTCGATGAAGGAGTTGAAAAGGTTTTAGCCTCTAGAGGATCTCAAGAAGGATTTGCTTTTATTGGCGAGTAGTTATAGGATACTATATTTGTATATATGTGATTTTTACGTAATAATTGAAATCATTTTAAATAGCATATAAATACTAAATCTTAATTTCTTGTTTTGCGAGAAATGTGTTATGGAAACACCAGAGACCTCAAGCAAGTCAATTTAAAAAAGTCTTTAAGGAGCAAACTGTGAGATTGATCTTAACACTTTTTCATAGTGCAGTGTTAGTAAAAAATTACCATTATTTTCTATTTATCCCAGAAAAACTACTTACAATATGATTTTTACCTTAGAATGAAGAAAGTTTGATCAGTGTCTACACCTTATACTTAATGCTCCCGACTTAGCTGGAGGGGTATTTATTGAGGTAAATGATATAAAAATCAGTTGACATCTTCCAACTTTAATTTGCTAAGTTTTGAATTAAAGTCAAAACGAATTTTAATTAGCATTTTTTGGGGGGTGACTCCTGAACATTTTGTTTGCATTCAACACGTTATTTTATTTTTATTTATTTATTTATTTTTCAAACAATGCCCAATCTTTTAGCTTGAAACCCTAGGGTTGCAATAAAGCAAAGGGTAATTTTTGGTTTCGCAAATTTTGGGAGTAAGTAGTAATTTTTAGTCCTCTATTCACCTCTGAAAAAAGGCTAGGTTGAAATATGCGACGCATAACATAATCTTAACGCATCCCACCTTTTCTCAAAATTTCAAGCAAAATCATCATGTCTTTCCTTCGATATTTGACGAAGTGCCTAATAATCTAAAGCTCACTCATTCGTGGAAATACTGCGATTTATTTCACTGATTAACCCTGTATTGGGAAGCAAATAAAGTTTCAAATTGTTAGGTAAAAATAAAGTTTGGATTCACACAGTGGCAAATCCAATGCTATGAGGCACAAATTGCCAATGAAAACTGCATACATGGGTTTCGAAATTAAATAGAAGACCGCAACTAGGTTAGTACACAAGAAAATTGAGTAGTTCAAGAACATGGCTTTTTTTTTTCTATTATTTGACTATTGCATTCAAGTTAGAGGTTAATTCAAAAGAATTAGTTCAAAAAAGTAAAATTAGAACACTGCTTTTTTTTTCTTACATGGCTTTTGAACCTTAATTTGCTTTGTAAATCAGCAAAACATGGCATTTTAAGCTATCAAAGCTACTGATTTTGCTTTTTCGAAAGTGTCTGAGGACAAAAATGTTTATAATACATGTATTTTCATTTTATCAGCTGATTCTACTCAAGTCAAATATGCTGTTATGACCAACTGTGAACTTATATCTGTCGGAAGTGAATTTAGCCGAAAACCACTTGCATTAGCTGTTCAACAAGGTTCTCCTCTGAAAGATCAACTTTCCAGCGCGTAAGTATTCAGATCAGAGGGGATGGGAAAAATTTAGTACAAAAAAATTGCGAATGTGAACTTTGACATTGGAAACCTTACTTTTGGCAACATAATTTGGTGTGGAAGGTAAAAAGCAGCCTAGATACGAAGATACATTACATTACGCCCATTAGAAAAAAACATGAACGAAAAACCATTGAGGGACCACCATCTTTACTAATAATATAAAGCTGTAGAGTTTGTTTGTTTGTTTGTTTGAACGCGCTAATCTCAGGAACTACTGGTCCGATTTGAAAAATTCTTTTTGTGTTGAATAGTCCATTTATCCAGGAAGGCTTTAGACTATAGGAGTTATTGTTATAACTAAAAATAATAATGTAAAAAATAATAAACTCTACGAAAAGAATTAGTTTCCTCTCTTCTCGAGAGATGGCGCTCATAAAGAGATGCTAAGCTTTTGCAACTGTGGAGGCACCCTCTACATTCAATGGTTGACAATCAAGCAGTTGCTCTTGCCTTTTAATGTGGATTAGTTTCCACTCTTCTCGAGAGATGTCGTTCGTCAAAATTATTTTTTTAGCAACTGTGTAGAGAGCGCTGGTTGACAAATTGCTCTAGCCTCGAGAGTCTTGCCTCTTGCCACATGGCTCAGATCACGAAATGGTTTTCGTGTTTTTCTTTGATATTCAGGTAGGATTTTTCTATTAACTTTTGTCTTCCTTATTTCTGCACTGTTAGTATTTGTTCTCTGCAATTTTATTATTATAGTGTACCTCAGGTACTTAACTAAGCACATAATTTAAAACCATAGTATATTTATATAGGTTATTGTTTTCTTATTCTTTTGACTTTTTTTTTCTTATGTAATAGGTAGGTAAGTAGGTTTCAAATGAGTCAAATCTTCTTTTTTTTAATGATTTAAGATAGTTACTAATCTAACTAAATAATATGATTCGTCATATTTTTGTAACGTTTTTACTATTTTGTATCATTGGTACTAAACACATAATTTAATTGCATAGTATTTTTATATTGGGTAGTGCTTAATTATTCTTTTAACGTTTTTTGCCTTGTGTAGCTTCAATAGCCTTGTGTAGCCCGTTGGCTTCAAATGAGTCTTAACTTTTTTTTTAATAGTTGCATATAGTTACTGATCTAAATAAATAATGTGATTTGTCATGGTTTAGTACAACATGGGTGCTTATCTAAACACATAATAAAAGTGCGTGGTATTTTTATATTGGGTATTATGTTGAATAGTATATTTATAAAGAGGTGGCCCGTGCAACGCCGGGCCACGCAGTTAGTCACATATAAAATGCTACTTTCAAAGTCAAAGTTTACTGATCAAAGCAAGAGTAAACAAATCATTTTCTTCTTTTCCGGGAATTGACTAAAGCTACTTGCCACAAAATGTTAGCTTTAAGTAGTTAAATAAAAATGTTCGTTTTTCCTTAAGTTATAATTTTTATATAACATCGAGTTAAGGGGGGAAAATGCATAATTCAATCATTTTAATTAAAACAAATATGGCTGCATACTTTTCTCTATGCACTAACTCAGTCAGAAGATACCTTCTGAAGAGGGGTTATGTTTTAAAAGTAACAGTATTTATATAAACTACTGCATTAGAAATGGTAATAAAGTTTGAAACTGTGACCCACACTTAAAAAAAACGCCGAATAGTCATAAAGTATTTCCAGGTAACCTTCCGGAATTTTACTTGTTTCCATTATTTTCCTGTGAAAATTAAGTATATGCGTAAATTGTTTCCTGAATTGCTGCACATTGCATGAAAGCAGATTTCTCACTATTGCAGCACAGCATATGCTCATCGGATCTTTCTTCAAGTCACGCTAGAGTTGCAATCCATCTAGGCCATCCAAATCTGAAAATATAAAAATTACGTGCCCCTGTGTTTGTGGCCAATGGACTCCTCGGCTACTGAACCGATTTTAACCAAATTTTGCACGCAGTTTCAGTTTGGTCCAACTTAAATGATAGGATAGTTTTTATCTCAATTTAGGACCGCAATATATTTTTTATTGCAAATTATCTATTTAGCTACCAGCTTTTCTGCATTCTTGGCTAAGCCTTTTTACTAAGCCTTTTTTGACACCTCCATGGCTGAGCGACATAAAGCACACGTTCTGGCAGCTTCCGGAGCGCAGTAAACAGGTTGTAAGTTAGCAGTGCGTTGAGTGTTATTTGACTTTTTTGTGAAGTAAATTATAAACAAACGCGTTACTTCCCTTGAAATTTATATGTGATAAGCTGTCAGAAACGATTGTCACTTAAGAGTTTTTACGCCTCTGAGGCTGAGAGGTGGAAAGCGCTTGGTGGGATAGCTCCTGGACTGCATTTAAGTGGCTGTTCTTCTTAATACTATTATATATACAAAAGTTTGTTTGTAAGGATTTATGGATTTTGGATGGATTTATGGATGGAGCAGTCAGTTGATAAGCAGTCCGAAACAATTATCTTTTTAACTAAGCCTTTTTTGAGCCCCTGTCGCCATAACTCTCTGGCGACATAAAGCACATGTTCTGACAGCTTCTGGAGCGTAGTAAAATAGGTTGTAAATACAGAAACAATAATGGATGATTAATGTAGGTACTTTTTTTTTTGTATTTTCTAATAAAAAAAACTTAATAAATTCAAAAATTTGCTTATTTATTGCCTTTAAGGCGGAACAGAGTTTGCCGGGTCAGCTAGTTTAATATATTTTCATCCGAGAAAGTAACATTCATTTTTCAGTCAAAATGATACATGTGTTGCTTTTCGAATTAAAATCTGGCATAGTTGGAGCACTGTTTCCAAAAAGGCTCAAGCACATTTTTTTTTTTTTATGCATCCCGATTCAGTTGTTCATCTATTTATGCTGTCACGAGCTGTTTTTGATCCAAGTTGAGAAGTTTCGTAGAATTAAGGGGCGCATTGTCAGTTTGAGCCGTTTTTTCAATTCCTTCACCCCTTATAGAAATATAATTATCTTGGCCTTTACGATCGATACGCGTGTCTGAATTCTCTCTCCATGAAGTAAAAAACAATGTACTAAAACACTAGGGCCGATTTAGAAGACGAAAACTTAGCAAAGTGGGTTAATTTTCAAATTTCAACTTCTAAACTTTCTCATCTTCTTAGCCGAGAACTACAGAGTTTGGGGATTTTGATTACTCATAGAGCAATCTCTGCACTTTACAGTCGAAGAAAAAAGTCCCACCTTTCCTCCACCCATCACGTTTCAAGAAAAATTTCCATTAAATCTGACTTGTGTCTAAACTTTTGCGACAGCAAAAAAAAAAAAAAAGGTCTTTTGTAATTTCTGATTTTATTTCGATTATATTTTTTAAAACTCCAGACACATATTTGGGATCATATTGTTTCCCTGCAGTAGAAATTTGAAAGCATTTCGATGAAAGTTTTCTTTTTATTCAAAAATCTGCATTGTGTCTAAACTTTTGTGACGCACTGTATTGATGCTGCCTACTGCTAACCTTAATTTATTGCACAACCCTCATTTCATTAGTCATTAGCACTGTATGTTAATCCCATACACAATTAAGTAAATCATATTAGCTTGCTAAGTTTCGCAGCTTTAGATTTTTTTTCTTTGCATGCATTTCTTTTGACTGGGTGTACATTTATACTGTAAAATGATAAAAATTGCTCAAAAGCTTAGTTCTTAAGTATCAATGCAGTATTGTCAATACATGTAGTTGTTATTCATCTGTTTCCTTCGTTTTTTTACTTTCATAAAAGTTAGAAATTGATGAATAAATTTATATATGGCTATGCATTCATATATTTAAATATATACATATCTATAGCATTTTAAAGCTTTTAAATCAAAGAAAGTTGGAAGGTCTGAAAGAGAGATGGTGGAACAAAAATCCAGCAAAAGTTGAATGTGATGACAGTGAACAACAGAGCGACGGAATCAGTATAGCCAACATCGGTGAGTGAAACTTAATCATAATTTTTAGGTTAAACAATGCAGATAATTTACTTATTCATTATTTTTTTCATAGGTGGTGTGTTTATTGTAATATTTATTGGAGTCGTGCTGGCCTTAGTGACACTGGCAATAGAATACTGGTTTTATAAGAAAAGAAAACATCGTAACACCAGAGTTGTTACTGTGGATACCTATAACAATAACAGACGTGGAATACGTTAGAACGTACTAATGTGTATGTTTTTAATCAAAATTCAAAAACTTTTTAATAAAAGAACATAAAAGTTGTATAACTCTGCTCTAAGAATTACAATTGTTTATAAGTAAATGAACTAGATATGTTTCAATACTGTCAGTAAATATTTTATATAAGACAAGGATATATTATTACCCTGAAATAACGTAAGTCATAATAATATTCATTGCTATGAGAAAGCATTACTGACTTTCAAACATGGAATTTTGCATTGAAATATGCACTATAAAATCTTATGAATAACCTTAAACTAGTTTCAAATTTTCTTTTAAAAAATGTTTATTCATAAAAAAAACTCAAAATTGTTTCCGTGAAATCTGTACAAACTTATTTGTTGTTTTCTGTATCTTTGGTATCGTTTCCAATTCAAGAACATTAGCTGTGTAGAAGCATTTTCCAGTAAAAACAAAGCTTTGCATGAGCAAACAGAAAAGCATAGTGATCGAACTTTTCATAGTTCTAACTTGTATTTTTCCTAAATAAATTTTACAAATGTAATAGTAATTGACTCTTGATTTAAAAGGTATTGTAAAACACACAAACGCATACAAATTTACAATATCTTCAGCTTTACTAATCCTGATGAAAATATGGCATCACTTTAACTTATATTTCTGGCACTGCTAAAACGCAGGGTGGTTACTAAAGTTATGTCCCGTGAGAAACTTTCTTCACTATTCCAATCCCATTGTGTTATTGCAGATTAATAAAATTGCCAAAAAAGTTTTTAAAATGAGGGGAGGGTTACAAAAGCAGAAAATGATCTCTTATTTTCAGACATTTAAAAAAACAAGCCTCTGGAAGTAGCCGGTTTTCATAACTAGGACTTAATTTCTACCAAAAGAACAGCAGGAGCCATCTAGTCCCGTCGACTTATTTTCATCTATAAACAGTGTGAATTACAACTAAAATATTAAAACTCACATAAAATTCAAAAGTGCAGGAGCTTAGCTCCTATACATTTTTATCCCAGACGGGTGCAAAAGGGCATACGCTAAAGATTTGCTTTCGAAAATTGAAATTTTTTATGAGGATTTTCAAATTATACTTAGAGACTGGATTATATGGGATTATAATCATTGAAATATGGATGCAAATATGCGCTATATTGCTAAAATATGCACTGAAAATTATAAATGTATGTAACGCAAATTATTTTTGACGATCAGAGAAAAGTTTTTATACCTGAATGTAAAACAATTTGCCTTTCTATCTTTTACTTTGTTATTATGGTGATAAATATGTTTTATAAAAATTATTCACACAGAAAATGGTCTGCACATTAATTGCTTTTACAGCAATAAATCACATGCTTTTTTTTATCAATTCGTATCGTTTATAAACTTTAAAATATCCTTTCAACTTCTACGGATGTCATTGGAAACTACTTGAAGCATTTAATTTTAACCAATACAAACTTTTAAACTTTTTCTTTTGCACTGGTACAGAAAAAAGCTAATACTTTCAAACATTTGACAAGATCCTTACGCTGTTATCGGATGGTATTCCTATTCCACCTAAGCTGGCGTCTTCAGCATTTAAAAGAATAGGATTTTTTTGTAACTGTAAGACAGGTGTATACAATAATTTGCCCTTTTCAATGCTACACTAGGTGGCCAAAAGTATCCGGACACTTTCAAAAATTTACATTTTTAGATATAACTCGAGAAATAAGTGATCAATTGTTCTTTAACTTTAGTCATACAAAATATATTCTTCACCGAACATTTCCAAGTTGAAATTAAATTACCTTTGCATTTGGGGGACGATAAGAAGGGGGGTCGAAAGAAAAACCGCTTTTTGACCATAACTCTTTGAAAATAGCTCGGAATAAGCTATGCATTTCAGTAATTAATTAGCATACTATGTATAATTACTGTACAAATTCAAATGAACGTACCACTCTTACTTCCGAAGATATGAAACATTTTTTAAAAAACGGCAATTTTATTTGAAGGGTTTTTGCTCATAACACACAGAGTTTTTGATCAAACCTTATCAAAACTTCAGGAAAGATGACAAAATACAAGAGAAAGAACATACTAAAACGGTTTTTAAAAATATTAAAAATCCGATGAGATATGAACGTTAAAAGGAAATAATTTTGCACGGCGCATGCGCGAAAGACAGAAATTTATAACTACAAAAATATTGTAGCCTGGTGTATACTGCATCTTATAAAAAAAGTTCCAGTTGAATATCGTAAAAATTGAAAAAGATATCAGCGATCTAGTGAGCTGTAATTCATTCATTTGCAGTCAATTCATAAATGGAGAGGGGTTGTTCACAAATAGTGTGGGGACAATCGAGCATATTTTTCAATGTTAAATTGTATACTGTTTAAAAATTTATATTTGGCATAGAAGTCACATTTCGCCCATTCGGCCAAAAAGACCTTATAAGTAGGTGGCCAAAAGTATCCGGAGACCCCCTGAAACGTTGGTTTTGAACGATGACGAAATAACCTTTATTTTAAAAATAGCTCTTTGTGGACAGACCCTCACTATGTATGTATTGTCTGCGAATGAATGAAATACAGTTCACTAGATCGCTGATATCTTTTTCAATTTTCATGATATTCAACTGGAACTTTTTTTATAAGATGCAGTATATACCAGGCTACAATATTTTTGTAGTTATAAATTTCTGTCGTTCGCGCATGCGCCGTGAAATTTTTTTTCCTTTTAACGTTCATATCTCATCGGATTTTTAATATTTTTAAAAACCGTTTTAGTATGTTCTTTCTCTTGTATTTTGTCATCTTTCCTGAAGTTTTGATAAGGTTTGATCAGAAACTCTGCGTGTTATGAGCAAAAACCCTTCAAATAAAATTGCCGTTTTTTAAAAAATGTTTCATATCTTCGGAAGTAAGGGTGGTGCGTTCATTTGAATTTGTATAGTAATTATACATAGTATGCTAATTAATTACTGAAATGCATAGCTTATTCCGAGCTATTTTCAAAGAGTTATGGTCAAAAAGCGGTTATTCTTTCGACCCCCCTTCTTATCGTCCCCCAAATGCAAGGGTAATTTAATTTCAACTTGGAAATGTTCGGTGAAGCCTATATTTTGTATGACTAAAGTTAAAGAACAATTGATCACTTATTTCTCCAGCTATATGTAAAAATGTGAATTTATGAAAGTGTCCGGATACTTTTGGCCACCTAGTGTATATTATTGTTTGGTTATCCATCCAAAACGTGTATTTGTAAAACTGAATTAAATTTTTGCATTCCTTAAAAGTCTTAATTTAGATTTCTGCTGCTTAGCATCTTAGATGTGTGAAAGTCAAATGACATTAGTCAAAAGTGCTAACATTAGCATTTGAAAAAGAGCTATTTTTACCGATTTTATATGCAACTAATGTCCCAAAAAAATATATATATAGATACATATAATTGAATATGCACATGGTGGTTGGTCTTTACTTGATTAAAATTATAGTCCTGAAAGATTACAAAAGAAAACAAATATGACTATTATAACGTATGCTTCAGTATTTTCATAGTGGCAGTTTAAAACTGAAAAACTGCCTTTTTGGTATGAGTGAAGAATTTCATCAGAATATGGTGTCAAAGTATACATTAGACACTTTAAAAATTAATTCTTTTCAAAATGAATGCTCATAAAGTATGAAGGAAATTAATTCTCAAAGCAATGATTTTTCTTCACAACAATTTAAGCTTGTCTTCATTCGTCTGAAAATAAACATTTTTCCAGCAATCATAACTAAATTGAGATCAGATCTTTCCTTGTATATACCTAAAAACGACATTAATTACGAACATTAATATAGAAATGTTTTTAATGTTAAAATGTGCAAAGGAAATTTAAAAAACTGAAGTTATGTAAAATAAATTTATTCCAAAAGTGTATAAATCATTTTATACAAATAAATACATATTTAAAAACTTTGATTAATAGAAACATTGAAGTCTGACATCTTTTAATTACTAAGGCATCAGTTTAAAAACTCTGCAATTTAACATTGCATAGCAAGAAAAAGAAAAGTTTTTTGAAAACGAGACAGTGTTAGAAATAAGAATTAAAATCTAGGTGTCGTGATAACGTCCAGTATTAATTTTTAGGCGCGAAAATGATTAACCTCAGTGCCAATTTTAATGAATGAAACATATGTGTATCAAAATATAAAAATATATTTATTTAATAAAAATGCTCCACATTGTATAAACAGCATATTTAGTCTTTGTAAAATATCATAAGAAAATGATTTTTTGAACACAAAACCATTCGCATTTATAGTTCTTTAACATATTTCTATTTTGGGTCTAGTCAGAAGAGGGGGGGGGGAGGAACAATGGGATAGATAACTTCAGGCGCCAAATTTGGCACCTAAGGTTGGAAATCTAGGCCTCAAATCAAAATTTTTGGTCTTAAAATACAACTAACAACCATTTGACTTATTTCTAACACTGATACGAAGATCATTTAATAATTAGAGACAAACTGAACACGAAAGAAAACTGTTTATTTCTACAAAATAAGACTTTGCCTACTTTTCAACATAATTCCAGTAAGCAATCATGCACTTGTCCCAGAAGGTTGCTAGTTTTTTTTTTTTTAATACCAGCAGCAAAGAACTCATTGTCTTGGTGTCGGAGCCAATTCCTCACAAATTTCCTGTTATCCTGGAACTTGTTCCCGCATAATTTCGGTAGACCAAACAAATGGAAATCAGGGGGTGCTAAATCAGGGCTATAAGGGGGATAAGGCAGCATCTTCCAGGCTATTTTATCAATGGTTTCATGGGTAGAGGGAACAATTTGAGGATGTGTACTGTCTTGCCGGAGAATCATACTTCTCCTATGAGATTCCTCACTCTTCTCTCTCATGGTTGGCTTCACCTTCTTCCTGAGCTGTTATTCGTATGCTGTTTCTTGAGATAATTGCAATATACAACACCTTCAATAGGCCAGGCAAAAACGTGTTAGTCAGACACTAATTGTTGATTACTTTTAAACTGTTCTACCTATGTGTGCAAATTTCCATGTTTCTTAAAGCTTTCACTATACACCTTAGTCATTCTACAGTATACATTAGATGGTTTTTCATCTTTAGCAATGAAAAAATAAATCATAGAACTTTTTTAGCCAATGTGGAATTTCAAAGAAAACCCGCCATTGTTTAACTTAATTTTGAGGTTATAAACAGAGCAATGTTGATCAACTAGGTGATTAAAACTCATTCCGGTGATGGCAACCAAAGATCCTAAATATATCAAGCTTGTACTACCAACAGTTTCCTCTCCACACTAATTTGTCTCTTAAAATATTAAATGACGCTCGTATATCACAAGTATAAGGGTTTGAAAGGTTTCTTTTCCTTTAAAGAACACATATCATGATATTACAAGCACAAAGGAATCACGGGACAGTAAATGAGCAAGATTTTCGCCTGCAGTTAAAAGCATTAAAATTGCATATTTTTCTACATTACATAACATAACAATGTTAACCCTCTACAGCCTACAGTGATATGAGGTCACACTAAATTTTATCATAATATTTCCTATAGGAGCATAATTCTTTTTCTGACTAGAATGGTGCAATACGGCTGCATTACAATTAAGCTGTTGCTACAGACAAAGTTAATACTTCAGTCAGTAACAAAATTAATTTTGATTTTTGTACTCAACAAGCCGTCACCTTACAT
Source organism: Uloborus plumipes (assembly GCA_038373865.1). Lineage (NCBI taxonomy): Eukaryota > Metazoa > Arthropoda > Arachnida > Araneae > Uloboridae > Uloborus > Uloborus plumipes. The sequence goes on along the minus strand of JAXGGA010000047.1, from coordinate 153,247 downwards.
GTGTTAAATACATTCTTCATCAATGTCCTATGCAAATAAATATTTTTTTTTTCTATAGGAAATAATAATTCAGACAGTAGAGGGTTAAATGACAATTTTTAAAAAATTACAAAAACATTAAAATAGTAAAAAAAATAAAAACTTTCTAAGATGGCACTGCCTTGTGAAAGATTGTTTTTCTAAATATCCAAGCTTGCCAATTCCACAACTAAAACTAACATCTTAAATTTCAGTTCAGCTTAATGCTTTATCTGGTAATAAAAATGAAATGCAATTCAAATGGGGATTTTTATCAAGACATACTAAAATATCATACTAGACCTTAACAAAAAAATTATGTGTAAAACAAACCTCTACAAGAATAAATGAAAACAATATCACCATAAGTTCATAAAATTGGGACTTAGCCACAGGTTAATAGTATTTTATAGCACAATAAAACAAAACATTTAATACTGATTCTAGACATTTAAAAAAATATATACCTATTGATCACTAAAAGAAATTTGGAAAGTTACTTAAAAAAACAACATATAGCAAAAGTTAAAATTTTTTTATGTTCTTAACAGAGATGAGCGTTTTTTCTCTGCCCTTACTTAAAATTCAAACTTATGTGAAAATACAGGGCTTTGTTTGAGAAGAATTTTATGGAGCAACTTTTATTAGAAACTTTACATGGATACATCATCTTAGAACTGAAACATCATCAATACCAGACAATTCAAAATAGCAAAAGATTTATAGCACCTTTTTCTTGTGAATATGATTTATTTCATAGTGCCGAGAGTGTGACAATAGAAATATCTTTATCAAATAAATTTAAAAAGTCTAAAAATAAAAAAAAAGAAGAAACAAACAGAACATCTTACACAAAAATTGTAAAGAAAGAATGGGAACTGCTTAACAGTGACAATATTGATGAAGACAAATTAGATGATTTGGCTAACCATCTAATTGAAAAATTCGAAGGGATCATTCAGTCAGTTTTGAAAAATCTGACCAATGATGTAGATTTGCTGGTATGGTATTTTCCATATAGCATGAATATTGAGGAAAGCTTGTTTATTTGGAATTAAAGCTGGACTGGCACTTAAAACAGTTAAAAATTATGAAGTCAGCTTTAAACAAACAGCTAAAAATTCCTGACTAAACTGAATGCTAATACGAAATAGCCAAATATTGGATTGCCGAAACTTATAATCGAATTTTTTAACAGCAAATGTTACAATTGCCAGGAGTTTGTGCGACAGGTTTAAGAAGCCTATTCACAAAAACAAACAATAGTCTTGGGCTGATAAGTTGAACAGTTTATAATCTTTTTAACAGCTTCTGCATTAAACTGTGTACAATTGTTGGATATAACACAAAATAGTTAGGATTTATCAATTGAATTAAAGCAAGATTTGTTTAAAATGAAATCATTGTGATCTATCGTCAACAAAGTTTTCAGTTTAACTGCTGTGAAATTAAAAAAAGTCACATAACTCCTGCAGTATTCGAATTTAAAATCTTCAGGCTACTGGAGTAGAACCTAATAACTATGGAGAGATTCTTTTTTCAGTCTTAATTAGGTTAATCTTTTCTGATATTATTTTCAAATAAAACTGTTCTACAAAAGGAAGAATCGTGATATCATACAAATTTAATATAATTTCTAAAATAAGAAATAGAAACTCAAAAGAAAACCTCTAAATTCCCTAAAACAGATGCACCCAATAAAAAAAAAGAAACATTGAGGAAAGTTGAGGGAAAAAAATGCATCATAAATGCTATCTGATTGCTGCTACTCTGTATGTTACTATAAAACATGATTATTTTTTTGAAGTGAACACCATGATACAGAAAGCAAGCCCCTATCTCTACAGGAATGAAGGGCTATTTTGCTACATATGAGAGTTTTGACTGTATAAAAATTTTACCTTTCCAGATTCTTTAAGGATTGTAATAGCTGTGGGAATTTTTAGAGAAAACACAGCCAATATATTGCACGCCGAGAATGAAAGGGGCACTTTTCAACCTGGGTTAGAATTAAAATAATGTGTCCCTTTATTCTCAGTGTGCAATATGTGCAAACAAAACAAGACAAAAGAAAATCAAATGAGGAGAAAGAAAAAATAAAGACAAATGACTCAGATGGATTTATTCAGCAAATGCAGTTAATTACTTGGCTACCTGTCTGCAGGGGATAAAGGAAATATTCTTTTGCTGATAGCCGAAGTTTTGCTTATTCAAAATGAAAAAAATTATACTCCAATTAAGTGCTAATTTGAATCAGGAAGTGAAAGGTTTATAACTGATGAACACATTATCTCATAAGTTAAATGTAATGGTGATTAGGAAAACACTATTAATTGTTTTAGTATTTAATTTAAAAAAGCAGAAGAAAAAAAGGACAAGTGATCATGGAAAGTTTTATATTCACAAGAAATGATATCCTTATATGCGATTAAAACTCAGTGTATTTAAGAAGTAATATTCCAGAATTCTAAAAAAAATTTAAGAGTTCTCTGAACAAAGGAATATTTGAATAGTTAATGATTTACCTTTAAAAAAGTTAAAAGTATTGTTATTAATTGACTTAGATTCATTTTGGAGTATAATCATACTGAATATGATGAGACAGTTAGTGATAAGAGAAACGAAACTGGAATATAAACTTGATACATCTGATGCTCTTGAGAATGTTAACGAGGAAAATTAAAATCATGACAATTAGAAATATAAACTCAGAAGGAATAGATATTTTAAAGAAAATTTAAAGTTACAAAAATATGAGTTTAATAGCAGCTTAAAATTTCAACAGATCAAGTTTTAAAGTAATAAATTAATAATTTTTGTATTTCAAATTTATAAATTTGACAAACAACAATGGTCGCTAATTAAGGGGCGAATTCAACTGAAAAAAATTTCAAACGTTTTCTCCTGTCCCATCAAATGCTTCGATCAAAAGCAACCTGTTCCACTCCAACTGAAACTGAGCGAACGTTTTTAACCATGTGATCCATACGAGTGGTTGGATTTGAACGATTCGGAAGATTCAATTGTTTATTTGTTTATCCTGTAACAAATGGATGAAAAGTGCCATAATAACTTGATTGAAACTCAAAAAATCCCTTGAAATTGAACAAGCTTCAATTTCAGATGAAATTGCATTTGAATAGACAATTTTCTTTTGTTATGTGACAAATTAGAAGGAGAATTGCAGCCGAAAGCTTGTGTAAAATGTACGGATTTGTTGAAAAACTTTATTTCTCAGTTTAAACTAGACTTACTCTTTGTAAATATTGCTTTTTGCATTAAAAAAAATCTTGATGTGCTCAATGGATGCAAGAATGAACGAGCCATACCGTGTATGGAATAGTAAAACAGTGTTCATTGAGCAAGTGACTTATTTTTAATAACTTAATTGACTTATTTTCCCTTATCCATCACCTCGTAAAAATATTCCTCAAACTTTTTTTTTTTTTAATTCTCATCTAATTAAAAGAAAATTTGCATAAGAATCTCATCTATGTCACAAAAGTAGTGATTATCACAGATAATATTGAATCTGCAATCAATAAACTGCTTGTTAAACTTCAACAGAAATTGAACAGCATTGCCCCTTTCACATTGGATACACAACAAGAAGTTGTTTTGACAGCGCACAATCAAAACAAGAGCTAAGGTTGCAGTTAACTTCCTTCACTCATTCAATTTTGTGATGTGCTGACTCAAACTTCTTTTCTCCTCCACGCCCCACCTCTTAGCGTAGAGCCTTAGGTTTGACTTAAACTTCTGGTTATATGATGACAAATCTAGAGAGTAAAGTGTTCAATTGCAACCCTGCTCCTTTCGATCGAACGTCATGGTGCAAGTTGGAAGCCGAAATATAATTGACTGGAAAAACGTTCTGAATCGAAAGAAATTCTTGATCGGATTTGATTCAATCGAAAGCATTTCAGTTGAATTCCCTTCTAAACTTCCATGGAATGAAAATATCCACTTAATGTTGATAACTATGCAAATGCTAAAAGATGTTTTCAAGCATTAGTTATATAAGATGTTGAAGGTGTTACAGGCCATGATATTTTGTCTTTGCACTTATTTCTTAATCAGTAAGAAGCTTTAACATGGCAGCATGTTGCAAAAGAGTAAGATTAGAGAGTTTATTTAAAGATGAATATTCATATTTCCAGAACTTAATGCATGCCTCATCCATCAGTTATTTAAAGATAACTACAAAAATCAGAATCATCTTGTCTTGTGGCCGAAATTCTATTTCACTAAATGACTGTTTGGATTATGGTCTGAACTTAGCTCTTGTTGCAGCCAATATCCAGGCAGCCTTCCTGCAAACATCATCAGCTTCAAGAGAGATACGCAGAAATGCTAATGGAGACTTAAAAATGCATGCATGAAACCAGGGAATCTGTATACAATGCAACTCAGGTTTAACACAAGTTTCAGCCTACTCTTAATAAATGCAATACTATTACATGCACCCCCATATGCTAAGAAATATAAGAAAGATAACTAAGTCACATTTCACATCCTGAATAATAAATTGAATCGTTTATTTCGAAAAGGTAACATCTCTATTTTGATCTCCTCTGTCTCTTTAGAAAATTAAACAGTGCACGGTTATATTTTTGAATGTCATAATCAATGGTTATTTGGTAAATTATTGCAGTAATTGTGTACTTAACTAAAGGCATTTTTTCATTGATTATGACATTCAAAAATATAACCGTGCGCTGTTTAATTTTCTAAAGAGACAGAGGAGATCAAAATAGAGATGTTACCTTTTCGAAATAAACGATTCAATTATATGTTGATCATGTTACTCACTGGTTAGATGACAAAGAATTTGCACTTGACGCTTGCTACGCATAAAGATATTATCAAAGAACCAGGTTGTAGCAGGAAAAAATGGTGAAGGAACACTAAATCAGTTGAAGATATGAACTGCAAAAATCAAACTATGATTCAACAGTAGCAAAAATCAGGGGTTGCAATTATCCAAAAGATTTGCTAAGAGGGCTCATGCTTTGAGAGACTCATGTGTGCATATACAGTGCGTCTCGAAATGAGAGGTCCACCCTTATTTTTCGAAATTTTGACTCTTAATTGAGAATAAGAATCACTTTTTTTGATAGTGATTATCTATCTGTAATTGTTATAACTATGTTTGATAAAATTTCTTAAATTATAAATCATTTCCTCTTATTTTATGCAAATTTTCATTTTCAGACCGTTTCAAAAAGATAGGTCCGTCTTTAGAAGTTTTGCCCCAACCACGTTTATTTCCAAAAATTTGCATAAGTATCATTGCTTAGTATTACTACGGGATTATGCTTGCTACTGTGGAGGTATTTAAACAGACTTGAACAGCACTTTGTAGTCAAACAAAACGGGTTGTCATTGCAGTCTGTCGCTGGTTGAGCAGGGGGAAATTTGATGCATTTAAACAGTCTGGAAAATCGAATAGAGAAATAGGTACGCTTTTAAACAGATCGCAAAGTGTTGCAAACAATTTTTTACTATTTAGAAATGCTTATAGCAGTAAAAAATCATCTGGCCGCCCATCACAAGTTACGCCCCGACAAGGAAGCCCTATCGTAAGGGACCTAAAAACTGGAAATAATAAGCACATCCACTTTGGCCTCTCAACTAAACCCTTCAATATGAAAATCTACAGTTCACAGAGCGGTAAAGAAGTTTGGCAGTTTAGTTTACTTGAAGAGAAAAGCGGCTCCGAAACTGACTAAAAAGCACAAAGAAAAGAAATTGAAATTCGCGCAGGAAGTGATGTCCTGGGAACAAGATAGGCATCGTGTGATATTCAGTGATAAAAAAGAATTCAACCTGGATGGTCCAGATGGTTGGCATTATTACTACCATGTTCTGCGTAACGATAGGCAGATATTCTCGAAGAGGCAAGCTGATGGTGGTTCCCTTATGGCGTGTGCCCGATTCAGAGGGATAGGAAAAACTGATATAGCATTTATAGACAATCGTTTGAATGCTACTGGCTATAACAGGCTGTTTGGACAATATTTTATTCCACAATCAGAACCCATTGGGGGCTCATTCTTCTTGTTCCAACCGGACAATGCTCCTCTGAACACTACAAAGTCCACTTTTGAATGGTTTCTGGATAATGTTGTACATATTATCGATTAGCCACTTTGCAGCCCCGACCTGAATCTAGTAGAAAACATGTGGGGTATACTCGCAAGAGCGGTGTAAGCAGGCAAAAGGCAGTACAAGAGTACTGCAGACTTAAAAAGGGCTATTTCCTCCGAATGGTCAAACATTGGAACAAATTGTTTGCAAAAACTTGTAGAAACCATGCCAAATAGGATTTATGAGCTTATTCAGAAAAAAAATCAGAAATATTTCTTATTAATTCAACATTTATTTGATGCTTGGTTCAGTGGACCTATCTTTTTGAAACAGCTGTTTCATCTAATTTTAGTTTTCCTCATTATTCCTATTATTTGTAAATTATTTATGAGCTTCTTTACATTGAATGAAGTAATGTAGTTTATAAAATAGTACTTTGTACACAATACAACCTTTTTTACCAGCATGACTCTCGTTTTAACTGGTGCACCTATCATTTCGAAACGCACTGTATATATATATATATACATATACACAGGTGGAAAAAAAAATCCCAACACCAAGAAAGACTTGTGTTAGATAAACGAAATTTGATAGGCGTGTTTATACAACTGAAAGATGACATTGATTGAAATTTTGCGTTCCGCGCATAAGTGTGGCGCAACTGGCGTCACTCAGAACATGCAAATAAGGCTTGTTTTAAAAGCGTGTTGTGAAGCTCGTGTGCATTATTTTTCCGTGAAATTTGGCGAATTGCGTTCATGTTAGCTAGGAATGCCTTTAAGAAGACGAAGAAGCCATTATCAACAGCTCACCGAGTTTAAACGAGGTCGTACAATTTGGCTACGAGAAGGTGGATTTTCATTTCGTGATATTGCAGAAAGACTTGGGTGGGAATGTTTCCACCATGCATGATTATTGGAAGCTATGGGCGAGGGATGGTACTACCTCAAAAAGATCGAGTTTTGAGCTGCCACGTGGCAAGACTGAGAAGGAAGATCGTCGAATCTTGCGTACGGCTGTGGCGCATCGTACTGCATCTACGGCTGACATTCGAGCTGCAGTTGGTACCGTCGTGACCCAAGGAACGGTAAGAAACTGTTTACTTCAAGGACAGCTCCGAGCCAGGCAGCCTGCAGCCGGTATTCCATTGACTACAAACCATTACCTTTTCCGACGGCTGTGGTGCCACGACAGAGCTCACTGGAGGTCGGAGTGGAGATCTGTTGTAATTTTTTTGATGAAAACAGATTCTGCCTTAGTGCCAGTTGTGGCTGTATATTGGTCAGAAGGATTCCAGGGGACCGCCTGCATCCAAGCGGTCTACGGCCTAGACACACGAGACCCACACCTGGAGTTATGGTCTCTGGAGCAATTTCCTACGACAGTAGGGGCATTCTTGTGGTTATCCAAACTCACTGACTGAAAATTTGTCGTCAGTCTGGTAATTTAACCAGTAGTACAGCCCTTCATGAGTAGCATTCAAGGGGGCGCTTTCCAACAGGATAACGCTCGCCTTCACATCGCTGCTATAACGCAATGTACTCTACAGAGTGCTGACATGTTACCATGACCTGAAAAATCACCAGGTATGTCTCCAATTGATAACGTATGGGATATCATGTGATGGCACCTCGAGCATCATCCACAGTCAGCAATGACGGTCCTAGTATTGACACAACAAATGCAACAAGCATGGAACTCCATACTACAAAGTGACGTTCGGCACCTGTATGACATAATGCATGCACGCTTGCAGGCTTGCCTTCAAAATTCTGGAGGTTACACCCTCTACTAAATTAACATAATTTCATATTTGTACAACATTTTCTTGAGCTTAAATTAGCCAGTGATCTTGTACATTTAATCAATTAAACATGTTAACTAGACAATTGCATTACCTAAATTTCAGTACTCTACAGAAATTTTTTTCTTGGTGTTGGGATTTTTTTTTTCCGCCAGTGTATATAGTCAAACCTCGATATCTCGAATTCAAAGGGAACAGTCAAAAAATTCGAGTTATCGAAATTCCTTGACCAGTGGACGAAGGGACGATGCGAAAAAATAGTGCTTATATCTTTGAAAGTATAAATGAAACACTTACTTTTTCAATTCTTCATTTAAAAAAAAAAAAAAAAACAGAATCAATGCTGGTTTGTTTTATACTCAAGTCTTTTTCTGGTTCAACTACAATTTCTAAATGAGAAAGTATTCTAAAAGTATCTTTTGTCATACCTGAACGAGATTCAATAAATCTTCATAACACATTAGTAGCAGATAAGGCTGCTTTGCTTTTTGGTTTTTCGTAAGTTTTGCAGATCTCTTCATACTCTTCAGAAATTGGATGGTAGCCGTAATTTGGGACAAAATTTCGTGTTCTACTCCCCCCCTGACCACACACTGCAACTTCTTCAACTTTTAGAAAGTCTTTAAATTTGATTTCATTCAAATTTCTTAGTTAAGAAAGCCTTCCCCTATTTCATAATTTATGTCACATACGGTGGCATGCTCTTCATTCTTCACTAACCCAGCAGCTTTCGTAAAGCAATTCTAACACGTGCCATCTGAATTGCTTTCCCATAAAACAGAATGGAAACAAAAAATGCACGGTTACACACATTTTGGGACAAGGAAAGAGAAAATGGAATTCGAATGAAAATAAAATATTTCGAGTTATCGAGGGTTTAAATCTGGAAATTTCGACTTAACAAGGTAATTTTGGCATTGACAATATAGGATGCATGAAGAGAAAGAAAAATTTCTTCGAAATATCGAAAAATTCGAGTTATCAAGGTTTGGGTTATCGAGGTTCGACTGTATATATATATACACTGGCGGGAAAAAAAATCCCAACACCAAGAAAGACTTGTGTTAGATAAATGAAATTTGGTAGGCGTGTTTATCAAACTGAAAGATGACATTGATTGAAATTTCGTGTTCCGCGCATAAGTGTGGGGCAGCTGGCGAAACTCAGAACATGCAAATAAGGCTTGTTTTAAAAGCGTGTTGTGAAGCTCGTGTGTAATTTTTTTTCCCGTGAAATTTGACGAATTGCGTTCATGTTAGCTAGGAATGCCTTTAAGAAGACGAAGAAAGCCATTATCAAGTCGTACAATTTGGCTACAAGAAGGTGGTTTTTTCATTTCGTGATATTGCAGAAAGACTTGGGTGGGAATGTTTCCATCATGCATGATTATTGGAAGCTATGAGCAAGGGATGGCACTACCTCAAGAAGATCGAGTTCTGAGCTGCCATGTGGCACGACTGAGGAGGAAGATCACCGAATCTTGCGTACCACTGTGGCGCATCGTACTGTATCTGCGGCTGACATTCAAGCTGCAGTTGGTACCGTCATGACCCAAGGAACGGTAAGAAACTGTTTACTTCAAAGACAGCTCCGAGCCAGGCAGCCTGCAGCCGGTATTCCATTGACTGCAAACCATTGCCTTTTCCGACGGCAGTGGTGCCACGACAGAACTCACTGGAGGTCGGAGTGGAGATCTGTTATAATTTTTGATGAAAACAGATTCTGCCTTAGTGCCAGTGGTGGCTGTATATTGGTCAGAAAGAGGCCAGGGGACTGCCTGCATCCAAGCGGACTACGGCCTAGACACACGGGACCCACACCTGGAGTTATAGTCTCTGGAGCAATTTCCTACGACAGCTGGGGCATTCTTGTGGTTATCCCAAACTCACTGACTGAAAATTTGTCACCAGTCTGGTAATTTAACCAGTAGTACAGCCCTTCATGAGTAGCATTCAAGGGGGCGTTTTCCAACAGGATAACGCTCGCCCTTACACCACTGCTGTAACGCAATGTACTCTACAGAGTGCTGACATGCTACCATGACTGCAAAATCACCAGGTATGTCTCCAATTGATAACGTATGGGATATCATGGTACGGTACCTCGAGCATCATCCACAGTCAGCAATGACGGTCCTAGTATTGACACAACAAGTGCAACAAGCATGAAACTCAATACTACAAAGTGACATTTGGCACCTGTATGACATAATGCATGCACGCTTGCAGGCTTGCAGGCTTGCCTTCAAAATTCTGGAGGTTACACCCTCTACTAAAATCACATAATTTCACATTTGCATAGCATTTTCTTGAGCTTAAATTAGCCAGTGATCTTGTACATTTAATCAATTTAACATGTTAACTAGACAATTGTATCACCCAAATTTCATTACTGTACAGAAATTTTTTCGTGGTGTTTGGATTTTTTTTCCGCCAGTGTATATATATATATATATATATATATATATATATATATATATATATATATATATATATATATATTAGGATGCTTCAAAAAAACTTTCTTCATAATCCGTAATTTATTTATAATATTTATAAATATGCTGTGGCCAATCGGATACCAGGACTAATATCAGGATGAAATATTGATGAACAACGGTTCAGTGCTTTTAAAGTATAGTCAGAGATGATAATTGTATGGCAAATACCGTTGCAAATCTGGAGATACATGGGCACATACTATGCTCATGCAGAGTATGTGCTAGAAGATTGGCAATGAAACTAGAGTATGTTTGACATTGGAACAAAACCTTGAAGAGAAACTTTCGTATTTTATTTCCCGAAATGGTATTTTAGAAATCATACTTCAGCAGATTCATGCAATGCACCAAGGTCATCCAAGTCCGGTAAACCTACTGAAGTTTTTTACACAATTTCAGAAATTATGGTCAAGGACAGACAATTCAAGCTTAGAACTTGCCGTGAGAAACTATGAGTTACCATTAAGAGCGATTTGCAATCAACAATGGAATTGCAGGTGCATTCAGGAGTGTCTAATTTTTATGAATGAAACAATGTTTCATTCTCAAATGTACACTTTCATATTTCAATAACTATCCATCATGACCAGTGGATGTCTAAGATTATTTAACGCTGTGAATGTTTTGTATAATCCCAGCAAACTTTCAGCTAAAAGAAAAGGCATTCGTAATACTTGTATCTTCATTCTGAAAGAATATCTGAGAGCTTGGTATACAGCTCCTCTTTTTGCACATGTAGCAATAAATGATTTTCAGCTTCTTAGCTACACTTTTGGTTTCAGCAACACTTGCTCTGTTTGATTCAGATGCTTTAGTGATGGAAAAACAACAAAAGATTGTAAAAGCTCCTTATAAAAGAGATGGTGAGGACACATGAGACAGTGAAGTTTGCAAGACTATGAAAGAAAGAAGGAGTTTGATAAACTGATGACTAGAACGTTACATCGTCCAATGGCGGAAAACATACATATTTCTAGCTTGTTATGCATCGGAAAAGTGTTCATAGAAATTAATTATGAGCATTGGGAACTTAATAACCTTAAGAGATCAGCGAGATATAGAAAGAGCAAGAAACTGGGAGTTGTGAACTATATTGTGGCCGTGACATGACCCTTATCAAAGTGTTTGCTAAGACTACCACTAAGAATGAAGACTTTAAAAAGTGTCCCCTTCAAATAGAGCAAGAACATGGAAAAATGTAGCAAGGCTCCAAGTAATATACACTTAAAAATTAATTTCAGATTTAATTAGTATGTTATACAGTCAAACCTCGTTAATTTGTGACGTATCCCAGGCAGCACAAAAAACGTTTAAACGTTTCATAAACGTTTTTAATCGGTTGTTACAACGTTAATAACCATTTTACAACCTTTAAAAACGAAGTGTGCTACTTGGGATGGTTCTTTAGATAGATGAACTGATTTAAAAAGTCCCTTGGATTTTGTTTTAACCAGGTTTGACCGTTATACATATCATGTGTTGAATTAATTTTTCACATTTCCTCTAGATTGGGGTAGCAATTCATATTTTTTCTATATTTGACGTTTTCCAGATTCTTTTGATAGATTTTTTTTTTTACCCATGCATAAGAGACATTAAATAACTGCACTAGTAATTACACATCCTTATACATTTTTGCTAGAATTACAAAATTTAAACGTGACTGCACGACTTTTAAATAAAAATATATTTTGCCAAAATTTAGCAAACTATTGTATATAGTAACACAAAATAAGAGCGTAAGATCAACGAAAATACAAAGGTTTTTTTTATAGCTTTCTGATATATATATATATATATATATATATATATATATATATATATATATATAAAATAGATTTCTTTATGAGCTCTCAGTTTTACCAAGCAAAATCTACTGTTCCATTGGCTCATAACAAGCGAGTTTGCCTGTATTCATTGTGCAGTTCAAACATGAAATACAAACTACTATCAATATTTATACATTGATAAAGCACTTGTAGTTCCCTTATAGTATAAAGCTATATAAAAACACTTAAAAACATTTGTTCAGAGAGATACAAAGTTTTAAAATTTTCTAAACTCTTTGGTTAATATACAAGATGTCTTTTTTGTTTTAAACAACACAGACAAGTTTTCTTTTTAATAACTGCCCATTCAGTTTCCCTTAGCAAGCTTCATATGCCTCCATTAGGTATGATTTGGGCACAAATCCTGTTTTACCTTGTAATTCTCCAATCCACCAAGCATAAGAATCATATTCTTTGCTTATAATATGAATGAGATCACCACGATAAAAACTTAACTCAGATTCATCAGCACCATTACAATCCCACAATCCCACATACCATTCATTATAGTTGAAAATGTTTGAACTGTGCAAAATGTCTGCATCAGAATAGTCTTCAACTTCCTCGGGCACCTGCTTTATATTATTCTCAGCTTTTTTCTCAGAATCTTCATCTACTGTCTCATAAATATCTTCAGCTGTATAAAATGCATCTGCTTTTAATTGCTTCTGTTTGGTTTCAAGATTTCCATTTGTACATATTTTTCCTGCATTAAAAATACAACAATGAAAATATTAAATGCATTGCACATTTTAAATCTATATAAAATCATTTTATAATGAGAATATTTCATCACAAATTATGTCACACTTTCTTAAATTTCATTAAAGAAAGCATTATTCAAAGGTTGGGGCAACTATTTACCTTCTTGCAAATACAAGTCTGGTTGGAAAATTAAACATATGCAGACAAATGGGTAAAGTGTGGACTACATGCGTGGATAATGAATAGCACTGAAACATTGTAACACACTAATTTACTGTAGTATACAGGGCTATATGACCTACACTGTGCAAAATAATGATAATACAGTACACATAGGATTGACATGACAAATCTACACCTCTAAAGACCCTCAAAGTAGTCCTCTGCTGTTGTCAATGGCACCGTGTAGTAACAGTAGCAGGGGACTACTTTCTAAACCTTTCTTCATAACCTCCTCAATTTCTTCGTTATTAGATAAAGCTTAATTTTGATCGCACTTGTTTCTTTATGTTAAGCCACAGTTTGAACAAATCTTCTTTAAATTCCTTGTATAAACTACAGGAAATAATTCATTCACAAAAAAAAATGTACGTATAAGTTTGGTTTAAATTTTATCATATCTGCCCTCCAATAAATGCCGGGCAATACTTCTACTCATCTACACGTGAATATGTAGCAATGAACATATGGGAGGCCGAAACATCCACTTTGACCACCACTGAGTTAACTAGCATGAGTTTCCTCATGATGTCTGTATATACATTTATATGTATGTACATTGCATAGCTCAAAAACAGTACTGTAAAAGGTTCAGATTTTATGTTCAGGGTCAGTGCAGTGTCATCTTGTACTCTTCTTTTTTTTCAATTTAAAGATATGTTACCAAGATGGGGATAAAAAAAACTGAGCCGCTGAATTCTCCATTTACCTTATATAATGGAATAAAATACAAAATAAAGAAAATAATAGAATTTATTCAGTTTGATAGTACGAAATAAATAAGGGTATTTTTGTGATCAGTAAAGCATTTCCAATGATCCAGTGCGATTCAATCTGATTTTTTTTTTTTTTTTTTTGCAATGAGTTTCATATCTCAGTGAATATTGGTCGTACTGGTGTCAAACTTTATATGATTGAATTGTCTTTTTATGATCTTGATATCGTTTAATATAAGTTAGGGGATCTAGGATTCTTATAAAAATTACATATTGTACTTTTTGACTTTATTTTGGGGAGGGAGGCTTCAAACTTTTATTATCCCAACTCTGTGCGTCATTTTGAGCATTTTTGACATTGAAAGTATGCATCTGGGAAGAGCGGTTGCGAAAATGAAGATCATGCAACTTAAAAAGGAACATTGTATGTGATAATGATAAACTATTTGCTACCCATAGACCCATAGAAATGAACCATGAGTGACCAAAATATTTCTGCAAAGTGATTTCTTGAGATTGCAGAGTGATCTGCATCAGACAACAATCAGTTATTTACCTGAATCTAAAACTTTGTTATTATGCTGTATAGCTTGAATCCATTGAACAAGATCTTTTTCAGAGGTTGCAGAAAACTAGAAAAATTATTAACATACTTTTAAGCTTCTGAAATAAATTCATGAATGTTCATAGTTTATATAATTGAATCATTTCTTAACAAATCCTACATTTTTAATAAATCACTATGTATCGTACATCATATTTCTCAACTGAAATATTATAAAAACTAAGAAGCAACTTTAAAATATTGAAAAGTTATCAAAACGTTAGGATACTAAGGGGTCTGAAGAAAAGGTAAAAAAGAGGTATTTTATTAGGTTGTGTCATGGAGAGATAAAAGATACCAATACTTTGGCAACAAAATAAAATATTATTCTGTGTAATAGCAATGAAATGAATTTACACCAGTATGTTATGCAAAAATGTTTGATAAAAACATGCTTCAATTAGTAAAGAAATGAATAGGAATAGAGATGAAGTAATTTTGCTCTTATATCTCAATCTTAGAACACGCACATTTGCAATTAGGGTCATTTAAATCGAAGGATTCTCCCTGAAGTTCTAATAGTTAGTCAATCGCTTTTTTGAGAAATTTCATTGTTTTGATGAAAGTTTAGAAAATATTTACTTCAATATAGTGTTTGGGAGAAGACATCAATATTCAAGAGTCTCCAGATGATTCAAGAGAGTTGACAGCTATGCCATATACTCTCCTACTGTTAGAAATAATTTTTACATTGCAACTAAATTTAGTCAAGCAGCTGCTGAAAGCAGTATTCTTTACTTTAAAGGGTGAATGTCCTGAAAGTGTGTGTAGTGTGCTTCCCAGGGAATTGGTGAGGACTAAAGAGTTCAAGACATGAAAGCTCAAGACATGAAATTTGATATAATGACTAGCGTTCAAAGTCACTGGTGATCCACTGATCCAAGTTCACTTAAAACTGCTTCAAAACACCATAAAATTGAATTCAGTAGTCTATGGGATTAGTGGATAATCCTATCTAAGACATAGAGATAAGTAGGTGCAGAGATTAATTGAAAGCATTATCTTACAGCAAAATTTATTTAAGTAGCTGCTGAACCCAACAATCTAGACATAAAAAGAAAAATAGCATTAAAAGTGAATTGAGCAAAAAAGGGAAGCCATCTAGTCAAAGGTAGTCAGTATTCTATTAAAAGTAGTAAATTGTATGAACCAATTTACTAGAAAAAAAAAAGGGAAAGTAAGGATATCTTTTAATCAAAAAAAGTACTGCATACATACTAATAAATTTATTAAACATAATGTAATTCTTAGTCTAAGTTTCAAACTATGCAAGTTCAAATCAACAAAAATATTAAATGAATTTCGTAAAACCAAACACAAAAAAAATGCTTGCATTCTTAAATCTTTTACCCAGCAGTTTTGAGCAAGAAGTTCATCTTCTCATCCTCACAATATAGTACATAATTCATTCTCAACCAAAAAGAAATTAATGTTGTTGAATCAGGAACATTGGCCCTGCTGATATCCAAGTGCACATCACAATGGGGCAACAAGGGACCATTAAGGACAAAAATTATTTTCATTAACTCAAGCTCAAACTCGTTAGTTTCGTCTGAAAAAAAATTATTTTTTATGCAAACTCCGCGCTTAACAAATATTTCTAAAAAAGAAAAAGCTTTTTAAAACCTTTAGCACTTGAAGCCTTTTTTTAGTCAACTTTCATTTTGAGCTCTAATTCATTTAATTTCAGCTCAATTTTTACTTTAACTCATTTTTTTTTTTTTTTTTTTTTTCAAAAAAAATTAAACTAGAATTAGTAGATTTCTCAGAATTACTCAAATACCCCTCAGAGGAATGAAAGTGATTTCAGGGTTTAAGAATGAAAACAAATATTGAATATAAAGTCAAATATATATTATGAGTGAATAATTTAGATAATAGATTTTGAATCAAAACTTGTCAATTAGAAGCAATGATTAACCAGGAATTTTATAGAAAATCTGAAACAGTTGAGAGATCATGAAACCCAAATTGAAAGCTTTTTCAAAACTTTGGCAACTAAATGTTCATGCTATACAAACCTGGTAAGTTCGTTTTCCTGGACATACAAGTTCAAAGCAATGATTATACTTTCTCCCATCTTTATTGTCTTCTATTACAGGTCTTGCTTCATATCCTTCAAGAACAATGCATCCTTTTTGCCTACGGTCAGAGGTTTTTTCAAAATAATATAAAATTCCATCTTTAATTGCACACCATCTCTTCTGGAATGGATTTAACCACCCTTTTATTGCATCTGGGAAAAAAAAATAATCATGAAGATTAAAATCATTTAAGTCTTGTAGGAAGGTCATAAATTATCACATTCAAAACAGTAAAAAAAAGTTTTCTCCTAAGTTTATCAAAAATAAAATAAGAAATAATAATTTTCATCAACATGAGATTCTAATTAGTTTTTAAAGGAAACAAACTGCAACAGACCTTTATTTTGTAAGAAAAACATTAATTGCATGCTCTTCTAAAACCATCTCAGATATTAATGAAAATTCAGGGAGAAAGAGAACAGCTCAATTATGTTAAGTTTTTTATAAACTATTAATTTTCCATCCTTACACTTGTGAATGATCTAAAATGTTGTTTTTTTTATTACAAAGTATCTTATACCCTTTTGTGAATGGCACCAATTGCAAATGAATGGGGCAGCTGCTGCCAATTTTGAGTATTTCTACATACATAAACAACTTTTTGCCAGCTGATTTCATTAATGGCTCAATTTATCTTACTTTTGTAGAATTTATCTTACTTTTGTAGATAAACCACTTAGTTTCTTAGAAAATTAGTCTCCAAGAAATATCTACTCTATGCAAAAGTGGTGATGTAATCTTTGTATTAGTAATGTCGTAATGAGATAATACAGAAATTAACATCTGTAAGTATTAAAACATTAATAACAACCTCTTTTCTTCTTTTTATCCAAATAACCAGATTTTTCACATGCACATAAATCACTAGCAGCAACTTCTGGAACCCCCTTCACTGAAAAACAATATTAATACCACTAATGAATCTTATTTAATAAGCAAAAATAAAGAAAAGGCAAACATATTACACATACCGAAGACATAAAACCAACAAAATGTCAAGATGTTAGTTACTTTTTTCTGAATTACATTAATCCAAAAAGTATAGTTGAATGGGCAGTGGAATTAAAATGTTTGTTTTGTTGATTTTCTAACCATTTTAGGAGAAATATCACAAGTCTTGCAACATGCGTAAAATGTTCATGCTTTTGAATTTGACCGTTCCAGCCTTTCTTCAAATAAAATAACAGCTATGAAAGCATAAGAAGTGGAAAAAAAACTGGACATTACAATTTCCAATAAGTGGGACATTGTATGGGAAAAATGATGGTCATATTTGGATTTAGGGGGTGGTTTACAAAAGAACCAGCAAGAATGGTGTCAGAAGTATTATAGTTCTCGCTTTTTTTTTTATTGCCTTGCAGTATTAACTTAATCATTTATCATAAGCTTGTATTTAAAATTTTAAAAACATTTTTTGAAGAGTCTTCAGTTGAAAAATTCAAGAAAAGTTGTGTTTTATTTGAAAGGGAGGGAGGGCAGATTTCAAATCAGCCAAATGGCAACGTGGAGTAAGTTCTGCTCAGCAAAGTATGTCTCGCCCCATTCCAAGTTAAGCGCCATGCCCTCAACTCTCCCTATTTTTATAAAATTTCCATGCTACTGCTTCATATAGATCCATTTCAAACAAATCCAAGAAGGATCTTCTGCCTTCATATAGAAATTTGGTAAGAGCACATTTGGAGCATACTGTTCAGTTTCAGTCTCATTAAGAAACATATCAATTTATTGGAAAGAGTTTAAAAGAGGGCTACAGTTAAAAGAGTTTAAAAGAAGGTTAGTAAACAGGCTTTCTAATTTATATTATAATTCCCGGCTTAAGATGTTTAATATGTATAGTCTGGAGCAAAGGAGAATCAGAAGCGACATGATTCAGTTCTTCAAATTTATCAAAATGAATGTTAATGGGTTAAAATTTTGCATGGAAAACAAGTCAGGTGGTGATTGTTTCAAGCTTGGAACAGCTTATCGAAAGAGACTATATTAAGCTAGGGAGTAGATGGCCTTTAGAGCGCTATTTATCTTCATTGGGGACTATAAATTGACTACTGGCCGCCACATTTGTACTTCTATTTGCAGTTATTTTAATCTCATGTTTAAGGAATGTTTTTTACAAGATAAGAAATTTACAAAGGCAAAGTTTAAAAAAAATGAAAAACTATTTATATGAATCTAGTCAGTCACGAGTAGAAAAATCTGAAAATAACAACAAATTACTCTATGCAGATACTCTGTGAGAGTAAAAATGATCTGATACAGAGGACAAAAGCCTTTCTGAAATTGTAATGAAATGGATTTTACTTCATGAAAATGAATAAATAAATAATATACATTAGGGTGGGCCGAAAAAACACTTTTTTTTATTTCGAATTTGTAATAGCGCGGAAAAGTTGCGAATTATGAAGACAAAAAGAAGGAGAAAAAAATTATCGAAATCGGTTGATATCTTCCGATCGCGCATTAGCCCTAAAGTTTGACAAAAAATGAAAAAACTTTATTTTCGCGATTTTTTTTTTAAATTTTTGAATTTGATGTTTTCGAAATGTAATAGTGCGGAAAAATAGCTAATTGTAAGGACAAAAAGAAGGAAAAAAAAATTTCGAAATCCATTGATATCTTCCAATCGTGCATAAGGCCTAAAATTTGACAAAATATGAAAAAAACTTCATTTTTGCGATTTTTTGTAAAAAAATTTTGAATGAAATGTTTTCATAATTTTTTCGCGCGGAAAAGTTTATAATTATGAAGACAAAAATAGGGATAAAAAGGAGGAAAAAAAATTATCGAAATCGATTAATATCTTCCAGTCGTGCCTAGCGCCTATACTTTGACAAAATATGAAAAAAATATAATTTTTGCGATTTTTTGTTTAATTTTTTGAATTAGATGTTTTCGTAATGCAATAGTTTAACGTTTACTAATATAGCCTTAAACCATTGTTCTTTGATTTTGTTTTGGTCAGTTAATATCTTCCGGTTGCGCATTAACCCCAAAATTACCCAAAATAATAATTAAAAGTTACATTTTTACGCGTTTTTGGTTTTTGATGAATAATTTTTTTTGAAACAACCGTAGTATTTTTTGAGACAGACTGACAATAATATAGAAAAATAAACTATCACAAGTTCAGTCGATGTTATCCAGTTGCGAAAAGCCTTAGAAACTCTCATGCGCAGACGTCGGGCAGCAATCCAGGCAACGTCGCTCGCCTGGGTACGGCTCTTTTCCACTCCATCGCCGCCTTCCTAGGACCATGTCAGCTGTCTGCCTATATTGTTTTTTCAGTGTGCGCTTCTATGTAGTAATCGCAGTGTACTATAATTTAGTTCAATCTAGCTGTTTTGATTTTGAAAATCTTGTAGTCTTCTGTAATGATATAGTTTCCTGCTGTGTGTAGACTCTGTGATTTAACAAAAAGTTATGTAATGACAAGACAAATATTTGGCTGCGCCACTTTTGGCACTCCAAAGAACTGCCATCAACCTAACTGCCTACTGGCGAAGACACCATTATTAATTTCTAGTGCCAAATTTAACCTTCCTTGAGTACGGCACCTAATGATGTCCTTGCCAGTGGACGGCTTGTTTGATGGCAGTTCTTTTGGAGTACCAAAAGTGGGGCAGCCAAATATTTGTCTTGTTATTAGAGTATTCGTCTTGTTATTTGGCCCGACCATTGTATAACTTTTTCGTTAAATCACCGAGTTCACACAGAGCAGAAAACTACATCATTACAGAAGACTGTAAGAATTTCAAAATGAAACCAGCTAGATTAAACTAAATAATAGTACATTGCGATTACTACATAGAAACGTAGACTGAAAAAACAATATAGGTAGACAGCTGACGTAGTCCTAGGAAGGCGGCGATGGAGTGGAAGAGAGCCGTTGCCCGGCGAGCGACGTTGATGGGATTGCTGCCGGACGTCTACGCATGAGAGTTTCTAAGGCTTTTCGCAACTGAATAATATCGACTAAACCTGTGGTAGTTTGTTGTTCTATATTATTGTCAGTCTGTCTCAAAAAATAATATGGTTGTTTCACAAAAAAATATTCATCAAAAACCAAAAACGTGTAAAAATGTAACTTTTTTTTAATTATTATTTTGGGTAATTTTGGGGTTAATGCGCAACCGGAAGATATTAACTGACCAAAACAAAATCAAAACACAATGTTTTAAGGCTATATTAGCAAACGTTACAAGTATTGCATTACGAAAACATCTAATTAAAAAAATTAAACACAAAATCGCAAAAATGATGTTTTTTCATATTTTGTCAAAGTTTAGGCCCTAGGCACGACCGGAAGATATTAATCGATTTCGATAATTTTTTTTCCTCCTTTTTATCCCTCTTTTTGTCTTCATAATTATAAACTTTTCCGCGCTAAAAAATTATGGAAACATTTCATTCGAAATTTTTTCAAAAAAAATCGCAAAAATGAAGTTTTTTTCATATTTTTTCAAATTTTAGGCCTTATGCGCGATCGGAAGATATCAATGAATTTCGATAATTTTTTTTTCCTTCTTTTTGTCCTTACAATTAGCTACTTTTCCGCACTATTACATTTCGAAAACATCAAATTCAAAAATTTAAAAAAAAAATCGCGAAAATGAAGTTTTTTCATTTTTTGTCTAACTTTAGGGCTTATGCGCGATCGGAAGATATCAACCGATTTCGATAATTTTTTTTTTCTTCTTTTTGTCTTCATAATTCGCAACTTTTCCGCGCTATTACAAATTCGAAATAAAAAAAAGTGTTTTTTCGGCCCACCCTAATAAACATGCCTTGAAACAAATTTGAAATATTCTCTGTAGGTATGTCTCCCATGGAGAACAAAATACATTATTTCTTTTGATATTAATTTGAAAGAGCAACAATTAACAAATGCAACAAACCTTCATCAGATGCATAGTCCTCAGATTCAGCTATAGATTGGTTTTCAGGTATATCTTTATCTTTTACACAATCAAAACTTTCTTGATTAACAAAACCTAGAACACAAAAAAATTAAAGCAATCATTTGAAAATAATGAAAGCACAAAATAAATACAATAGAGGCAATTCAACAGGAATGAGGGACTGACAACATATCTTTTTTAAAAAATTTCATCTTGGTTAGGAAATTTAAATTAAAAATTCTTCATGGCACAGAATTTTGTGAGACTTTTAGTAAAATTATTTCTTTGCAGTACAATGTACTTCTTAAATGTGTAAATATTCACATTATCACACACCAAGAAAGAAAGGGCAACATCTTTAAAGCTAATCTAATTTTAAAAGTGCCTCTCATTCTCGGTGTGCGATATGTGTCCCTATAGGAAAACACATATGAACGAACCTAGGGTACATACTAAAAAGATCTATAAAGAAAAAAAAACAGGAAGGTCATATCATATTCCAAAGAATAACTTTGAAATATGAAACATATACACTAATCACCTTGAAAAATTTGTTACTGTGTCAATTTAAATTGTACAGTCACGTGTCCGAAAAAAAAAAACTTTTTCCCAAATTAAAAATTATATAAACATAACCCGGTTCACAGTCACATTTAAAGTTTTGTACCAAGTTCTGATCACTGGATACACGAGAAATTTTTTTTCAAAATCTACTTAGGTCGAAGAATATTTTATTACACAGGGATGAAAACAACTCAAAGTCAAAAAAGAGGAAAAATTGTGCCGCTTAACATTTGGATCAATTTTTTAAAACATATTATGCGAAATTAGTCATGAGAGACTTCCTCTTAATTTGTACGGTGAAATGGAGGATTGAAGCAGGCCCGTCATTTAGGGGGGGGGGCAGGGGTGTCAATTGCTCCCCCTGACTTTGGGAAATCAATGTATTGGCATATAAGTGGGCGTGGTTTTTGCAACGTTTTGGTAAATTTTCGGTGAGTATGCACCCTTTGCCCCCCCCCCCCCCCCTGGAAAAATTCGAAATGACGTCCCTGGATTGAAGGCTTTTTATTCATTTTTAAAACTTATTTTTTCCTCATTTCCTTTTTACTATCTTTTTAAACCATACAAAGCAATGTAGAAACAAAAAAAAGGGGGGGGAGTGTAATTTTAGATGAATTAGACACTTGTCTCCCAAGAAATGAATTCTCTAATTAATATTGTATGGTTTTTAGTTATTTTGATAAATTTTAAAGATCAAAATAATTTTCACAATTATTTTGACTAAGATCAAATATTTTAGCGGAAAATCCTTAATTTATATCTCCTGAAGCGGAAACTTATGTTTTTGGCAGCTTGCCAAAATAAGAGTACATAGTTAACAAATAATTGCATTTCATCCTTGAGGTTTCAATCCTGCTGCATCCTAGAAAACTTACCATTATTTTGAAAGTTAGAAGTAATTTCAACCTCTTCTACTTCAAATCAACTTATTTTATGCTTTATTTTAACAATATATGTACACATATAATTTTTTTCTAAATATGATGAAGCATTAACGGAAAGATAGAAATAAATAAAAGAGTGGAAAATCGCGGATCCGCGGAAGATTTTCATCCCTGATTACATAAACATTGTTATAATATATTGCTTTCAAGTTTCTTACAGTGAATGATAATGCCACTTCAAAAAAATTTTAAGCATAAATGTCGACTTAAATTAAAATGTTAGATGTTCTTTTGTTGCCCATAACTGTTTTATAACACTGTATTGTAGATTAATTATTTAGAAACGAAAATAAATACATATAAATAAATAAATAAATTTACAAAATTATTATAGGAAAAAATATCTAAGTATTTGCAATTTTATTAAAAACTTACAATATTCTGCCTTCAATTACAGATTCGGAGGGTGGTCAATATGGTTATGAACCACTCTAAGCCTAAAGATGTGCTCTAGAAGGAATATTTCAAAAAAAGGCTTCCCATATTAAGAATTTGCAGAGCCATTGAGAGACAAGTGGCCCTCTTGTCAATGTGGTTGCCCCCCCCCCTCTAAAATTAATACTATTTGGACTCCAAGTTCGGCTCCTCCTAGGACCATACCCCTTATTTACGACTAGGCTTATATTATTTGTGGCTGAAAATTGCACTTAGGATAATAACCTTCTTTTTAGCCAAAACCTATATCTACCCTTATTGACACTATATTAATATCATGAAGAAGAAATAGGAACTGTGCACAGCTGCCCCAGATATTACACTCAAATGTACCACTGGAAGATAATCACATTATATCTTTATATAAATGTATTCTCTGTTACAGGTCTTTATCAGGATGAAGCAATGGCAAGCAGTGTAATAATTTAACAAAAAAAAATAATATTATTATTATTGTAACAATTGCTACATTATGCATGGATCCAGGGATGGAATTTGGAGGAAGAAAACATCGACATTTCAAATTAGAGGATCTACAACTAAAAAAATATAAAATGATTCATTTAAAAAAGAAACCTAAGCATTTACCCTCCCTGTATCACTAAATTAAATTGTTTCATACCACTAACTCAACCAGAATTTTCTCCTGGATGTAGGATAGTCATAAGAGTCCTTTTATGTATATTTATAGTAGCACATTAGAATTGGTAATTTGTGTAATTACACCACTCATGAATTTATAACTCAGAACTACTTTACTTTCATGAATAAATCATATTCTTGATAATATTTTTGCTGAAGATCGATTTTTTTAAAGAAGTTGTGTCTTTGACCTTACGAAATATTTTCTGTCACAAATTTTATACTTGAACCAAGATTAACTCAGGTGAAAAAGTTGAGGACCATTTCCGTATCTACGGATCTGGACACAAATGATCTATTGTAATCATATCTTCAAGTCTACATTAATTGCGATTTGACACACCACTATTGGTAATATATCTTAAAACCAGGAGTTCTAGAGGCATAGTAACCAGTGTTAAAAATAAGAACTTAAATCAACTAATATGTATCCATATGTGCAATTTTCGTAAAATTAAACATGCTGCCAATATGCACTGCTGTAAGATACTCACTGCCGATAGCGTATTTCGTAATATGTCGTCTTACGTACAAAAAAAAGGAAATTAATGTATTTACATGTTTTTGTATAATTTATATTAATTATATACATTTTGAGCCACCCCCGCCCCCCCCCGAAAGATTTAAAATTGACTCTCCTGATTTGATACATCAATGCTTTACAAAAAAAATATTTACCAGTCCTTTTAGGGAGGGGATATCCTGACCTCCCTTCCCTCACATTTATGCTTATGTTACATTTAACCAATTTTATCTGTGATTTTAAAAAAAGCAGAAAATAACTTTCAAAAAGCAAAGGATCATATTTTCAAAAATTCATACCATTTGAGGGCGAGATTCCAAAACTTCCTCCATTCATATCAATATAAGGCACAGGACTTGATGATTTGCATGATTCAGCAAACTGTCTCTCGTCATTTGACTCGGTTTGATCTTCTGGTTTTGAGCATAACTGTATCTGAAGAGAAGGATAATCCTTCTGAATTGCACATAGCTGAGAGATTAAACTTTCTTTCTGAGAAATAGCCAAGCTTGTTAATGCTTCTGCTTGAAGCGTGAAATACAAAAACCTATAAACATCTAGAGCAAAATGGAAATATTAGAGCAATCTGTAAACATAAGAATGCATCTTGGTTATTTCATAAACTGTTTTATAGATATGAAAAAAAAAAACCTTTAAGTAACATATATACAGGCCCGTGCTGGGTGTCTTGGGAGGGCGGTGGACAGAAGATGAAAAGGGCGCCTATATACTGAGGGGCTGTGGCGAGACCGTACATAGAAAAAAATTCTAGAGGGTTCAGTTTGCACATTGCCCAAACAAACATTTGTATGTATTACAAGTTTTTTTTCTTACTGTCCCCCCTCTCCCCCATGTTGTTTGTGTGTTTTTTTTTTCCTTCTTAATTTTCTTTTTTTGGACTGACTTTTATTGGAGTAGGGGTATTAAGAGAGAGATCAATGAATTCTTTTAAGTAGGGTAGAATCTTCATAATTTTAAGGGGGTCCGGGGGTTTCTCCCTAGGGGAAATTTTTGAATAAAAAGTTTACAATTTTGGATTTTGAGGCCTTATATGGGGCAATTTGGACTTTCAAATTTTTTATTTCTTTTGTAGGTTAACAAACGATTGACATTAATCAACAGACAGGAAGAACGAGAGAGGAGATGGTTAACGTATCATCACTCGCTTACATCGGTTTTTAGTGTTGTTACATAATAGATTTTTATCAATTCCCAACTCGCCGACAGACACAGCACTTAATAATATAAAATAAACAGTATAAAACGCACAAAATTCTTTAAAAGAAATAGTGTAGAGATTTAAAAATTATTAACGAGAGAGTAATATTCTGGCCATTTAGTTTTCATAGTTTGTTCTTTTAATAAGAAATACAACTGAAGCACTTTTTAAGGAGTTTGAAAAAAGTATTTAATGATTTTGAAAAAGAACAGGTAAAGTTATTTAAAGTATTTCATTTGCACTTTCTAGTCTCTAACATTTTAATAGTTGATCGGACAGTCTTTCGAAATTGTTAAAACTTTGAAAGACACACCTGTTTTAAGTTAAAAATATATGTTAAAAAAATATTTCTTCTAACGACAATTTCTTTTTCAATCATAAGTACCACAGAAAACGAAAAAGAATAAAGGAAGTGTAATATTTTTTCTCGTGCTGAACATATTAATAAAGGAAGCAGTTACAAAGGAACTTTCAAAATACTAAATTTGACATTTAATAAATTTATAAAATTAATTTGGGAAACGTGGTACAAAAAATGCTGGAAAATGATTTTTGCATTTCGCAGAAGAATATTTTTTTTAATAGATGAATTCCGGGCAACTTGATATCCCCCCCCCCCCAATTGTAATAGAAACTTTAAAATTCAAGGTTTACAGCTACATTTAACAAAATATTTTAAAGCATTTGTATCAAACACTTTTTTGAAGTATAATTTTTTCAGGACTAAGGGGCCCCCAATAAAGCGGAGGGTCTGTGAACGTATCCATTTTTGTGTGTTCTTTTGATTGGAGCCATACTTAGCTATTAAAATCCCTCGAGGGTTACAGATGCTTAAAAATGAGGACCAACAAAATACCATCTTAACTGAATAAGGGCTGCCGAGAAGCAATCTCAGCCTAATCGGAAGGTAGGGCCTCGGCCCGTAGTGGAGTATAATTTGGAGTAGTGTAAGTTTTATATAGGAGGGCAAATTGTCAAGTAGGTTGCATTAATTTGGGAAAGAGAGCAGGAAGTGCTAATAAGAGTCTTGTTTTCAAGCATGTTTTACAGTTAAAGAGAATTTGAATTATCAAATTTTTTTTTTTTTTAAATTAGCAGAAAAACTTCCGTGAACAAATAGTTACAAAATTAAAGAGAAAAACTTCATTCTTTTTTTTTTTTTTTGCCATTAGAAATTTTTAAAAAACAATAATTTTTTTTCTGTTTTGCATCACAAAACATTTCGGGTTTCGGGGGGAGGAGCGGGCCCCTTCAGTCCCCATCTGGATACGGCCCTGGGCTGTGGCGTTGTCCAGGATGGGGCGATATGGGTTCACACTCCCCCCTCTTTTTATGCAGCAACATAATTATATGTGAAAACACATGAGTCTGAAATCACGCTTTTCGACCTTTAATTTCGAAAATTTTCAGACAATTCGTCCGCCACCCACTTATCTATATCAATAAAAATGAGTGTATGCTTGTTTGTATACTTGTTCTCTATACAAATCCACAGTTTGTGTCAGATTTTCATCAAACCTGACACAGAGGTTCCTTGATGCCCTAGAATTCTCATAGGCGGGGTCTTGAAATTTTAAAAAATCTAAAAAGCTCAAATTCAAGTTTTTTGTCAAAAAATGACCCTTTTATAAGAATCTAGCCTATTATTAGGCCTATTTTTGTAATCGACATGAGCCTTTAGGTTACAAATTGATAAAATTTATGGTATTTAAATATTAGTATTTTCCAACAAAGATTCAAATTAAAACAATGAATTTTCATTTCAAGGCTCACCTATTTCATTTTATTCATGTTCTCATTTGGCACAAAATATGTATGATACAGAAAAAAAATTTATTATCCTCCTATCAGAGGAATTATGCAAAAACATGGACTAAAAGCCTTATACATGTTTCGCTTTTAGCTGGTGCTATTTTTCTGTGAACTTTCCGTGATAATTAAGTTCTTTTGGGAGTTTGTACCTAGAACTTTGTGTACAACCATTTATATTTATATACCCAAACCTATTTATTTTTATATACCCAAATAAGAATAGAATTCTTCAAATTTTTTTTTTCTTTTCTGAATGCTATGTTGTATTAATACGCACCTGGGCAACGCCGGGTATAAAGCTAGTTAAACTATAAGAAATAAATCATAGGGTGATTTTCCTGGATCGTGTGCCCTCAAACTTCACGCGCCCGCCCCCTCCTGCCCAGCCAGGGCTGCGGGAGATTGCTGGGAGAGCGGAAATTACGAGTTTGCCGAATAGAACTCAAATGTTGCCGAATGATAAAATACGGTGTGATGCGCACATAAGTACATTTGTACCAGTACATCTGATGAAAAGGGGCATTTGGGCATTTTTAAATTGCAGTATTACAATTATGTCTTCAAATTCTCCAAGCAGCCAGACAAAATTTGTCGAATAAGGAAAATTTTCGAGCGGTTGCAGCGACTTTCCGTGACTTCTCATTGGGGCGCCCCTATAGGCGTCATCTCTTAGGAAGTAGCTAACTGGGGCGCCACTTTAGCTAACCCATTTCTGCCATAAAAGCTTTCAAAACTGTCTGCGTAACCAACCACTGTCCTTCTCCCCTTTTTATATTTTCCCTAGAGCATTTTTGAAAACCCGGTCTGCAG
This sequence comes from Uloborus plumipes, assembly GCA_038373865.1. Taxonomy (NCBI): domain Eukaryota; kingdom Metazoa; phylum Arthropoda; class Arachnida; order Araneae; family Uloboridae; genus Uloborus; species Uloborus plumipes. The sequence continues at coordinate 124,831 of JAXGGA010000047.1, read as the reverse complement.
CTAATTATCTCAAAATACGACAAGAGGAACCCAGGGGAATGAGGATGGTCGTTTAACACATAATAAACTATGTGCCAAAGGCCCGGTTTCCTAGGAGTGAAATCGTCGATTTCTGGCGAGGCGACAGACGCTGTTAAGTTTGAAAGATGTTTGAAAGATTAAGAGTAGCCACAAAAACATGTTTGTGATCATTCTTAAAATAAAAAGTGGCAATGCAAATATTAAAAAGGCGCAGATATCTAAAACTTAACAGATCTCATCTCTTATTGAAATAAAGTTGTTGTTCGAAAAATAAAATCTTTGAAGTTAGTACCTGAGTCGTTGTTTCCTTTGCTTGAATATATTTTTTGATGAACCAGGGGTTCAGAAGTATCTAAGAACAAGCAATAAACGACTTCCTTTTAAAATAGCAGAAAATTTCAGTGAAATTTTTCGGTTGCTTTAACATTTGGCGTCCGTGACAGGATAGTAAGTCTAAACTTTCAAAATGTTTTTATCTGTGAAAGCAATTAAGAAAGAAGATTTGAAGCTCGTGGCTGAAGAAATTGGCGAAACTGTGTTACCAACGGCAAAAATCACTGATTTGAAAGACTTAATTTAAAATAGTGAAGTATATGAAAAGGATCCAGATTTTGTTAAAGATATTTTAGAAAATGCCGTAGCAGAAAGACTTACATGAACAAGAGCTCGAGTTATCGAAATTTAATAAACAACAAGAGTTATTGAGATTACAACAAGATCGAGAGCGAGAATTCGAACTAGAAAAATTAAAGTTGGTACAAGAACGAGAGCTGGAAAAGATAAAACTAAATAATGAGCTGGAGTTGGCGAGAATTCAAATACAAGCTCAAAATCCGTATGTGATAAATCAGCCAATTGCAGAAGCTAATAACTCCAAGAAAAAGTTTACTTTGCCCAAATTACAATTTCGACAGTTTGGCGACGATTTGAAAGACTGGTTTCCATTTTGGAGCCAATTTGAACATATTGACAAAGATTCTGACATTGCTCCAGAAAATAAATTTCAATATTTAGTCCAAGCCACTATCATCGGTTCCAGAGCAAGAGAGGTCGTGGAAAGTTTTCCTCCGACAGGGGAAAATTATTCAAAAGCTGTCGATAGTTTAAAAACCCGTTTTGGAAGGGAGGACATTTTGGTAGAAGTTTATGTACGGGAGTTACTGAAATTAATTATATCGGTGCAATCTAACCAAAAGTTATCGCCAACATCTCTCTACGATAAACTTGAATCATATTTAAGAGCTCTTGAAACATTGGGTGTAACAACAGATAAATGTGCGTCTATTCTCTATCCAATGGTTGAATCATGTTTTGATGAATAATTTCTGAAAGCTTGGAATAGGAGTCCTACTTCAAGTTCTGCAAAAGATCCAAAAGAACGCTTGGATAATTTGATGTCATTCCTCAAGGGGGAGGTAGAAGGAGAAGAAAGAATATCTTTAGCTATGTCTGGTTTTGGCTTAACGAAAAATGAAGACACGAAAGAGCACAGGAAAAAGAAGAACTTTGAGCCTCAAAGGGTCAAAACACCTACTGCTTCCGCGCTGCTGACTTCCACTAAGACACCAGAGATCAAGAAAAACAAATGTATATTTTGTGATGGAAAACATGCTAGTGCTGAATGTTTCAATGCTCAAAAACTGTCGCTAGAAGAAAAACAGAAGATTGTAAGAGACAAAAATTGCTGTTTCGCCTGCCTTCTTCCTGGACATTCCGTTAGAAAATGTAGAGTTCCTTTAAAATGTGTGATCTGTAGTAAAAAACATGTTCCATTAATGTGTGACCAGCTTCACTCCAACAAGACAAGTCAGAAGAAAGAAGAGGTAGAATATCCTCTCAGAAATGATGTAAATCTGTCAAATTTAAATTCAAATCCAAAGGTATTTCTTTAAACTTTTAAAACCAAGCTTCTTTCATCTGAAAAAGAGAAGACAGTACGCGTTCTCTGTGATTCTGGTTCCCAAAACTCTTACATTTTGAAGAATATTGCAGAAGAAATGAAGTATTCAATTTGTCGCCAAGAGACCATCATACACTCTTTATTTGGCAGAGTTTCTACTCGGGAATTGAAACACAACTGTTATAAAATAAAGTTGAAGCAATTAAATGGGAGCTTCTCTTGCAATTTTGAAGTACTGGATCAACCTGTTATATGTGACAGTGTGACACCTGTAAAAAACGGACCTTGGTTGGATGAGCTGAAAGATCTGGGTATTGTTTTAACTGATGCAAACGCCTCTTGTGCTCCAATACAAGTTCTTATCGGTGCAGATATTTTAGGAAAACTTCTGACAGGCAAAAGGAAAGTACTGTCATCGGGTTTAGTTGCAGTGGAAACTCATCTCGGTTGGACATTGATGGGAAAAGTCCCTCAAAAAAATGCTGAAAAAGTGAACTTAGCTATGTCAGTAACGTCATTGTTTGTAAAGGAGGCTGAAATTTCGGATCTCTGGAAGCTAGATGTCATCGGAATTAAAGATCCCATCGAGAAAAAGTCAAAACTTGAGCAAGATTTAAAAACTAAAGAACACTTTAGAGAAACAGAGAAAATAAATGAAGATAAACATTACGAAGTCTGCTTGCCATGGTCTGATGACAGTTCTCCTCTCCCTGACAACTTTATCCTTGCAAAAAAGCGACTTGATTTTACAACTGAAAAACTTTTATCTCGCGACTTATATGACAAATATGATAAGGTTTTTCAGGAATGGCTTGATGAAGGAATCATTGAGGAAGTTCCTCCGAATGAAATATCTGCATATGGAAATTATATGCCTCATCGACCTGTAATAAAGGAAAGTAGTTCCACTCCTATTCGACCAGTATTTGATGCATCTGCAAAAATGAAAAACTATCCTTCATTGAACCAGTGCTTGCAATGTGGGCCTAATCTAATTGAACTTATTCCGGACATTCTGATACGATTTAGAGAAAAGAAATTTGGTGTCACCGCAGATATAAGAAAAGCTTTTTTGCAAATAAGTGTTTCCGAAGAAGATAGAGACTTTTTGCGTTTCCTTTGGTGGAAAAATTTAAAAAAGAAAACTCTTAAAGTCTTCCGTCATGCAAGAGTAGTTTTTGGCGTCAAAAGCAGCCCTTTTTTGCTCTCTTCTGTGATAGATTACCATATTGAAAATACTGAAGGATTTGACTCTGAATTTAAGAAGATACTACAAAAAAGCTTTTATGTCGACAATGTAGTGGCTAGTTTAGACAGTCAGAATGATCTAAATATGTTTATTTCCAAGTCCAACGAATTAATGTCACTAGGTGGTTTTCTTCTTAGAGATTGGGAATACACGGAAGAATACAACTCTGAACATGACTTAGAAACACCATTATTAGGCCTGAAATGGAATCGTCAGCTTGATTCATTGAAAGTTAATATGAGTTGGATGAAAGAATTGAACCTTGAGAAAATAACAAAACGAGTTATACTTTCAGTAGCTCATAAAGTGTTCGACCCCATTGGATACACCGCCCCAGTTATGCTCTGCCCAAAGTTAGTACTCCAAAAAACTTGGAAGATGGATATAGGCTGGGACACTGAAATTACTGGTATTCTGAGGAAAGAGTTCTTACAATGGTTTAAAGAACTAAAGAGCCTCGAACACATTAATATCCCAAGATGGATAAATGTTACAGAAGAAAATTTGAAAAATTGCACAATGCACTTTTTATGATGCCAGCAAGGATGCGTATGCAGCTGTAGTATTTTTGAGATTGGAAGAAGAAGATTCTGTCAAACTATCTCTTCTAGCTGCTAAATCCAGAATAGCTCCCTTAAGAGGTGGTACAATTCCACGTATGGAACTCTTAGCTGCCTTGGTGGGAGCAAGGTTAACAGATTCAGTACTAGAAGCATTGAATTGGAAAGAAATAGAATGTTACTACTGGAGCGATTCAACTACTGTACTAGCATGGATACAAAGAGAAGAAAACTGGTCAGTATTTGTTCGAAATAGAGTACAAGTAATAAGAAAACTAACTTCTCCTTCTTCTTGGAATCATGTAGCTACTGAATTAAATCCAGCAGATTTGCCTTCGAGAGGCTGCACAGCATCCCAACTTGTATCACTTAGATGGTGGGATGGTCCACAATGGCTAACTAAACCTAAAGAATTATGGCATCATCAGAACATAGATAAAGACATCGATGAAGAAGAAATATTGAAAGAAAAGTTAAAAAATACAAAATCGATGGCCAATATTGAAACTAATATTCAAAACAATGGGATATATTCATATTTTTCTAAATATCAACAGATAGTGCGTTTAATGGGTTGGATTTTAAGATTCAAACATAACTGCTTGTCTAGAAAAGAAGAAAGGACTTGCGGAGAACTTAGTTTTGAAGAATTTCAAAAAGCAGAATTGAAATTAGTTAAGATGATTCAACAAGAATCTTTTGATGGGTGCGACAACAAAAGATTTAAGTGTTTGGCTGTTTTTGAAGATGAAGATAAAATTTTGAGAATAAAAACACAAATCATAAATAGAAAAGATACAGAAGATTTTAGAAAACCAATGCTTTTACCCTCAAGTCACAAAGTCGTACTAAAGCTCATAGACCATTACCATAAGAGTAATTTACATTGTGATCTACAAATTTTGCAAAATTTAATACGAGAAAAATTTTGGATTTTCACGGAAGAAGAACCATGGGGAAAGTTATTCAGAAGTGTGTCATTTGCAAACGTTTCTCTTCACAGAAATTAGAAACCGATCCCGCACCTTTGCCAGAAAATAGAATTCGAGACGCTGCAGTTTTCCAAATCACAGGAGTGGATGCAACCGGACCATTGTTTCTCAAAGGAGGCCAGAAATCTTGGGTACTGCTTTTCACCTGTGCTATTTACAGAGCAGTCTGGAACTTGTAACCAGTTTATCTACTGAAGCCTTTTTAATGGCATTCCGAAGATTTGTTGCAAGACGGGGTAGATGTTCAACCATGTACTGCGACAATGGGACAAACTTCACTGGAGCTGCCAATTTACTTCGAGGCTTAGACTGGAATAAAGTAGTTCAATATGGAGCTGTAAGATCTATTGATTGGAAATTTAACCCACCAACCGCTTCCTGGTGGGGAGGTTGGTGGGAGCGCTTGATCCGAATTTTGAAGGACCTCTTAAAAAGGGTTTTAGGTCGAGCAGAGTTACGTTATGAAGAAATGGCTACTCTCCTATGTGATTGTGAAGCATTAATGAATTCTCGACCTCTTACATACCAGTCTGAAGATCAATAATTACTCCCTATATCACCTTCGTCATTCCTGCAAGACATTAAGGAATGGAACACACCAGACGTTGATGCTGTTGATCACCAGAGCTTAAATAGAAGGATTAAGTACAGACAAAATCTCCAAAAAGGCTTGAGGAACCGCTTCAGAAGTGAATACCTGGGACTGCTCATACAGAGGAAAAAACGTAAAGACAACCGTAATATCGCAGTTGGCGATATTGTGCTGATTGGCGCAGACAATGTAAAAAGAATCAACTGGCCACTGGGACGAGTAGCAGAACTTATCCCTGGGAAGGATGGACGTGTTCGGCTTGTTAGGTTGCAAACATCATACTCAAAGTTACTCCGCCCTATCCAACGTATCTACCCTTTAGAAATTTCTTCTGCTAGTGATTTTCCCAGACCCAGCCGAGGACAGTTGCACTGTGAAGGACAAAAATGAAAATATTTTAATATCAAATACGAAAGTGTCCAGATCAGGAAGAGAGATAAAAATTCCCGAAAGGCTTCGTTTGTAAACTGGACAATGTTTTGGTTTATGTTTGTTTATTTATATTTTACATTGTTTGGCATATTTATTATAATGTTTTGGCAATGAATTTAGAGTTTTGATTATAATGCATAATCAAAAGGTGGGAGGATGTTAAGTTTGAAAGATGTTTGAAAGATTAAGAGTAGCCACAAAAACATGTTTGTGATCATTCTTAAAATAAAAAGTAGCAATGCAAATATTAAAAAGGCGCAGATATTTAAAACTTAACAGATCTCCTCTCTCATTGAAATAAAGTTGTTGTTCGAAAAATAAAATCTTTGAAGTTAGTACCTGAGTCGTTGTTTCCTTTGCTTGAATATATTTTTTGATGAACCAGGGGTTCAGAAGTATCTAAGAACAAGCAATAAACGACTTCCTTTTAAAATAGCAGAAAATTTCAGTGAAATTTTTCGGTTGCTTTAACAGACGCCGCTGTTGGCTTTGTTACCACTATTGGGTTTAATTTAAATTTAGTTTTAAAGTCTCTAGGAGACAAAACTAAGTTAAAGCCATGAAAAATTAAATATGCTGTAAAGTGTATGTGAAGAGACAAGTTAAAAGACAATATTTCCAAAAAATATTTAATTTTATTAGTTATCAAAAACGCATGAATTTAAATTTAAAGTTCTTTATAAAAAGTTCCACTCAAAAGGGCTGCACATTTCGTACTTGGAGTCTTTAGAGAATATATAATAAACTATATCACCAAAGTTGATCTCCGGCTTTAGACGACACGTCCAGGGAATCAGGCGAACTCGAGCCCCCAGCTCGGTACTATCTGGCTGGCACGATCAATCGGCTGGCGACGCTCCAACTCTTAAATTTCCAAGACGTCCGTGCAGTCGTCCCTGGGTTCATTAAGCGTGATGAAACCCGGCCACTAAGAAAAAACCACTTGTCGATCTTCACCTGACCAATTTCACCAACTACATCAAGGTCCAGGACTTAGTATGTTATGCTGATACTGGAAACTTTTAAAATCGTAAAAATGGTGAGCTCATCCAATTAAAAACGGTGAAGTAGCTTCACAAGCCACTACTCAAAATTCTAGCCCAGCAGGGCAAACACCACCCGAAGCACAACGCTGCCTACGCAGCTACAGGCGAGAGCACAACAAGCTCGAGGCTGAAGAGGTGAAAAGAGAAGAGATCGAACATCGGTAGTGCTCGCTATTTATCGTGGCAAGTGCGTCAGCAGACGTCACTGACCTTTACCATAATGCTCAGCTCATTAGCATATGAGCATCGTGGATTTTCCTCCACTAAAAAATATACTCTGAATTTTGACAAATAGGCAGCAACCGAAAACATACAACTCAACTCTTATGTTTTGATTCAGAAGATGGCCGTGATTGATTTGAAGTGTACTGCGCCAGCATGGTGAACGAAACGTGGGGAGAAGAGGTTCGTACTTTAATTTTACTTTTAATTCATACTTATAATTTTAATAACACATAACCCTGTAAGTCTGGGAACTAATGATAAAGGTCTTTAGATCCAACAGCCGCCGCCTTCTGCTCATGCGCCTGAGCCGCAGATTGACGATCCTTCACGCCACGCTCCAATCAAACTGGTTCTGATTCCAGCGTGCGTCGCGCCCGGCGTCGGCGACAATTCTAGGAAACCAGCGTATTCTAGGAAACCTTAACATAAATAGATGAAACATAGAGGCAGTAGCGTACATAGACTTAGGTGCACCCTTCTTCTGCAAGATTTGTAAGTTTGTCCCCCACTCCTTAATAAACTATAAAAAAATAAATCATAGGGCTATTTTCCTGGATCGTGTGCCCTCAAACCTCATGCGCCCAGTTCCGCCCAGCCCGGACTGCGGGGGTGCTATGTACGCAACTGTATTGAGGGTAATTTACTACTTTGTTCCGCGAAGTTCCCAAGTTTTCGGCCCTTTCTTTTGAGCTGACAGTACTTATCGCAGGTCTATATGCTGCACGCATGTGCAAGCTTTGTACCGCATTGATCGATTGCTAATGTTCATTTTTTGTGGGATATATTTACTTTTATTAGTTGAGGTTATTGTTGGTATTTTCATTTTATGTTTGGGCATTTGGTCTTCAAGAAGAAGTGTTCTATGCCATATATGCAAATCAGTTCGCCTGATATAAAGGATGCATTCTCTGTAACTGTGATGTTCGAGGTTCGATGTTTGAATTCACAATACGTGAAGCTTTATTTACGTTATATTTGTTTTTAATGTCTACAATAGAATGTTACTGTTGATGAAATTCCAAGTTTTGTTTTTCTATCTCAACACTGCCACTCTGCTATGTTGGAAAAATTCCAACATAGGTCATGTGCCTAAAAAGCATTGCTAAGATTGAAATGCTAAATGCAGTTGACTTTAAACGCCGTCTAGAATCGGAGCCTATGGGAATGGGGCCGATGTGTACTGTTTAAATTGGAACTTTATTTCACGTCTTGAAAATATGGATTTCGAAAGACAACTGCTGGTTTCAAACTCATTTCCGAAGTTAAATTCAAGGAACTATTCTACATGGAAGGTAGATATGAAAGTTCTTCTTATAGACAGAAACTGTGGGGAATTCATTGACGGCCAACCTGAATTACCCGAGGAATGTAGGGGAGAGTGGTAATGAATGGGCCACTTTTTGGTTTTGAATTTTTGTAATTTTTTCTAATACTTAGTTTTAACTCTAAATTGGTGTTTTAGTTACTTTACTTATCTGGCTCTCTAAAAAAGTCATAAAAGTTGGATTAGCACCTGTCTATAATGAATTATAATAGAAAATCAAAATTTTGAAATTTGGCCCATTCAACCCCACCTATGGGGTTGAATGGGCCATCGAAGGTAATGAATGGGCCACTAAATGAATTCAATGAAAACATGTGGATTTAATATTTTATTTGCTGAATATGACAAAATAAATGTGGCACTTGACATGATGATACAAAATCGTATTGATTTAAAATTATATAAACATCAAAACTGATGCAATTAAAATAAAACTGATTCATACCAATTGTAGTAGAAAAATGACTAAATAATGAGATTGTAAGAAATAAACATCAAATATATATATAAAAAAATAACAGATAATACACACTATGATTTAACAAAATTTATATATTTCAAAAATAATATTAAAAATCACTTTCAGAAACTTCATCTTCATTTTCAAACTTGTCAAAATTCAAATTTTTTTTAAAAATTTACTAGACATCAGGAATAAGAAATATCTAAGTTAAGTTACCAAGAAAGAAAATGAAATTGTACTGTGAGGAATATAATATGAAGGAGAGAGGGGGGCTTTTTCAAGCCACGCACTGCGACCAGAGGTCTATTGTACTATAGGAATATAATTATAGATCTGCAAATTATATTTAGAAGTTACTACAAACCTATTTTGACGACAGTAATCTTTATCTAATACAGTCAGTTGTGTTTCATATTAATGCGAAACTCCAAGGAAAAGGAAGAAAAACAATATTTAGGTGGCCCATTCATTACTAGGCCCATTACCATGACATAGTGGCCCATTCAACCCCACCTATACTTTTGGAATACATTTAGGTTTTTTGAGTACATTGAATTTAAATAACATCAAAATACATCTTAAAATTAGTTTATAGATATGGAAAGACTAACTTATACATATGTATGCAGTGAAATACTTGGTACATTTTAGCTAGGAAATGTTTTACTAAAAAGGGAAAAACTTACTTTTCAGTCAGATTCTTGACCATGCCACTCTACTTCAAAAATGGCTCAGAGCAAACGAATGAAAATTGGATGAGTTTAGTAGAACAAATAGCTACATCTATTGATGGCATTTAAAAAAAATTCATGCAAATACTTTTTCATATTTTGTTAGTGGCCCATTTATTACCACTCTCCCCTACTACTCAAGAAGCTAAAGATTTTAAACTACGGAAAGTGCGGTCATACACTTCAATTTATCAAAGTGTCGATAGACTGTTTCAACCATTAATAGCACAAACGGACGACGGCAAAGAAGCTTGGAATATTCTCAAAACGAACTTTGAGCCTACATCGCGAGCAAGAATAGCCGGACTGATAGATGAATAAATCGGACTTTAAAAACAGTGGAGCTGTACTGGGTAGAGGAAAGAGCTCGAATAACTCCAAATCCAATTGAAGAAACACAAGCGGTTATCAAGCGAATCAAAATAGAGGAAACTACGGGAAAAACATGTATAAGAACCCCGAAAGCAGAATACTGCTAAATCGGCGACGTACGTCGCAGAACAGACATCGCGGCTGCAGAACAATTCTGTTCAAAATTGAGCAAAAAAAATGACTTGACTTGAGCTTCTGAGGACCTTCCTGATTTTTCCGCAAAACTTCAGTGATGACACTTGCGCTGCGCAGGCTTCGTTTGAAGTTCTGCAATCCTTCTTATTTGGGCCGCAGAACTTTAGCTACGAAACTTGCAGTGCACATCCGTTATTCAAATAATGTTTCCAACGATTAGTTTTTTCCGCATGAGAATCGCGGGGGCACAAACTTAGTCTGAAATTCTGCGAGCCTTCACATTTTGGCCGCAGATCTTAAGTGACGAAGCTTGCGGTAGGTACACAAATCAGTTTTTCAAATTATGGTCAAAATAATTTTTTCGCAAGAGAATCGCAGGGGCGCAGGTGTTCAATTGAAGTTTTGCAGGTCTTCACATTTTATCCGCAGAACTTCAGTGACGACACTTAGTAGTATATATTAGAAGATATTCAGTTATGTTTAAAACCATGTTTCCTCATGAGGGGATGGCGGGGACGCAAGCTTCGCTTGAAATTCTCCGGGCTTTCACATTTTGGCCGCAGAACTTCAGTGACGAAGCGTGTAGTACAAATAGTTTTTCAAATTATGTTCAAAACAATTCTTCCGCGTTAAAGATTCGCGGGGAACAGGATTCGTTTGAAGTTCTGCGGGGCGGGGGGGGGGGGCTACACATTTTATCCGCAGAACTTCAGTGACGAAACTTGCAGTACAAACTATAGTTATTCAAATTTTGCTTCAAACAATTATTTCTTCCGTGTTAAAGAATCGCGGGAAAACGGGCTTCGTTTGAAATTCTGCGGGCCTACACATTTTTGTTGGCCGGCTAACGGCGATCACCCGGAATCGGTAAAAAGACCAAGACCGGGCCACCACCTCCGACCAACAAAAAATGTGGAATGGTTCTGCTCGGGAGAAAAGAATACATGATTCATATTTGAATACTAAATAACAATTTATTCAACATAAGTAAAGTGTAAATAGGAAAAATAATTTTGACATTAAAATATAAACTTAATTCCCCCCCAACACATTATTCAGTAAAAATCCCCAACACATTATTCAAAAACGATTAGACTCGATTCACAGCATTTTTCTTCTCTTAAAATGTTCAAAAACTTCATCGACTTTAAATAAAAGTCCTCATTTTAAAAAAGGTGCCACACAGTAGAAAGTTCCTGAAAAACTATTTAAAAGTTCATCATACCAGGATAAAGTCTATCGGTAAAACACAGGCACACGACGAAGACTTGAAGGCACAACACACCCGCTCGCACTTTGGCTGACAGCAGGTTCAGAAGGGTTGAAATCCCACACGCTCCTTGTCACGAAACGGCAGGCAGCAGATTGCTATTTAAAACTAACAGTAACCGGGCAACTGTAGAGAACATCTCCTAATATGTTGAACTCCCGGTCCTGTTCATAGCCAATCTCCAAAAACAGCACAACCTACTCCTTATTATTTAAAATTACCTTCATCTTCCAAAATTGAAGTTTTAAAAACCTACCCGCTCTTTTAGCAAGGCAGTCGAATCGAACTAATCACATTCTACTTTTAGAAAAACACCACGTCCTCTGCGTGGCAAAATCAATTAAAGGCCCTCAGCCCACATGGCGCGCTTTCAGCACCAAAACAATCCACCGTCTCGCTGCAGCGACGGACTCTGCTCATAAGAGCAAATCATAAAAGAAGGATTGATTGATTTACACGGTATTTATAGTTACCGTTAACCGACAGCTGACGTGATACGCATCAAAATTTGCATGCAATGTTAAACACAGACAAAACACAGTTATCTTCTTAAATGTTAATTTAAAACTTTTAAAATCCGTTTATGCAATGCATCCAGCAAAAAACTACTCAACCTATTTGCCGATTGCGTCATATCACCTGTCGGGTAAACACATGTGATTCAGTTGGGTTTTTACACACTATACACAAATGGGGGTTCGTCTGCTGGTTAGATTTTTGGGAAATACTTTTATAATTTTAAATATACAAAAGGTAAGTTCTTAATTTTTAATTTTCATTATCTTTATATGGAATTGCTTCAAGACTAATTTAAAAAATAAAGGCTTATGCCAACAATTTTATCCGCAGAACTTCAGTGACGAAACTTGCGGTACAAATTAGGTATTCGACAATGTTCAAAACATTTTTTCCTCGTGAGAGAACCGCAGAAGGGGGGAGTACTCGCTTGAAGTTTTGCGGTCTTTCACATTTTGGCCGCAGAACTTCAGAGAAGAAACTTGCAGTGTATATTAGTTATTCAAATAATGTTTAAAACTATTAACTCTTCCTGAGAGAATCGAGGGGCGTAAGCTTTGTTTAAAGTTCTACGGGCTTTCACATTTTGGCCACAGAACGTCAGCTACAAAACTTCCAGAACAAATTAGCTTTTCAAATTTTCTTTAAAACAATAAATCGTTACTTATCAATAAATGGCGGGGGGGGGGGGTAACGCTTGAAGTTCTCATTACGTTTTGACCGCAGAACTGCTGTGACGAATCTTACAGAACAAATTAAGATTTAAAATAATTTTTCCTACGGAAGAATTGAGGGGACACAAGCTACGTCGATAGTTCTGCGGGCCTTATCATTTTGAGTTTATTATTAGTTATTAGTTATTAGTTATTCAGATTGTATTAAAAACAATTTTTCGGTGAAAGAATAGCGGGGGCAAAGCTTTGTTTAAAGTTCTGCAGCATTTCACATATTGCCGCAGAATTGCACTTACGGAACTCGCAGTGAAAATTATTTATTCAAATGATGTTTAAAACAATTTTTTCTCGTAAGAGAAACGCGGAGTGGAGGGGGCGGAGGGGAGCCTCCTTTCAAGTTTTTCGGGATTTCACATTTTGGCCACAGAATTTCTGACGGAGTTTGAAGTAAAAATAGTCATTCAAATTATTTTAAAACAATTTTTCCGCTTGAGAGAATCGCGGGGACGAAGTAATTATATTTGAAACAATTAATTTCAGGCTAAGATTAGGAAAATAGGTGTAGTCCAAGCCCCCCCCCCCCCCCAATCGGAAAAATGTTTTTTAACATTTGTTCTGCTATCCGGAAATTAGTTAACGTCCCAATGCAGAGCTTGAACTTTTTGAACTTGAGTTTTTTGAACTGAATTGCTGAACCGATGATGAAGTATATATATAGTAAGCATTAATAACATAATTATAAATATATTTGTCAAACTAAAGCATTTAAAATATGAATTAATGAAAATAAAGCAAGAAGTATTTGCAAACTTATGAAATCTTTCTATTTTAAACTCTTCATAGAAAAATGAAACAAATTTTAAAAATAATTATTGTCTTTACCATGGTATTAAAAAATTAAGTTGATGTGGTTGGATTTTTGGCATAAAAGCCTTAATTGGCTATACTGAGCCAAATACTTGTTTAAAAGTAAAGGTGTCAAAATGAAAATGTTTGAAGAAAGAGCTTGTAGAATTAAGAAAATTTTTGCTGAAATCAACACATTAATGAAGTTTTAAATTTTGAATAGTAAAAAACAGAAATCCCATCTGCTGAAGAAGGAACAATTTCCCTAACAAGTCTTTTAAAGAAGGATGAAAATGACTAAAGAATCTGAAATGAATATGATTGAAATTTGGACAATCGCGAGGCAATCTCCATTGTATATGCAATACTGTCTGTTTGAGATTACATGTGTTGCATAAGGGAACTAGTTCATGGCGAAACAGATGTCCGTGAGTAAATCTGGTGTGGCCCAAAGAAGGAGGTATTACAGCTTTTTCTCTTCTGGTGATTTTTGATGACTTGAAACTTTCAACAGAAATCCAATATATATATATATATACACTGAAGTGACAAAAGTCATGGGATAGCAATATGCAAATTTTCAGATGGCAGTAGCATCGCATAGAACAGGTATAAATGCGCAGTGCTTTTACAGAGCTTTCATTTCTGTTCAAGTTATTCATGTGAAGAGGTTTTAACGTGATGATGACCGCACGACGTGAATTAACAGACTTTGAACGCGGAATGTTAGTTGGAGCTAGACGCATGGGTCATGCCATTTCGGAAATCGTTAGAGAATTCAACATTCCCAGATCCACTGTATCAAGAGTGTGCCGAGAGTATGAAATTTCAGGCATAACATCCCACCATGGACAGCGCAGTGTTCGACCGCCTGCACTTAAAGATCGAGACCGGCGACGTCTGCAAAGAGTCGTAAATTCGAACAGACAAGCAACACTGCGTCAAATCACCGTAGAAATCAATGTGGGACGTACAATGGACGTGTCTGCTAGAACTGTGCGGAGAAATTTGGATTTCTTGGGCTATTCCAGCAGAAGACCGACTCGAGTGCCTTTACTGACAGAACGACATCGCTTGCAGCGACTCTCGTGGGCACGTGAGGATATCGGTTGGTCCCTAGATGAATGGAAAACCGTGGCCTGGTCCGATGAGTCACGATTTCAGCTGGTAAGAGCCGATGGTAGGGTTCGAGTGTGGCGCAGACCCCACGAAGCCATGGACCCAAACTGTCAGCAAGGCACTGTTCAAGCTGGTGGTGGCTCCGTAATGGTGTGGGCTGTTTTTTCATGGCATGGACTTGGTCCTCTAGTGCGACTGGACCGAACATTGACTGGAAATGCTTATGTGCAGCTACTTGGAGATCACTTGCAGCCATTCATGGACTTCATGTACCCAAACAACGATGGGATTTTTATGGATGACAATGCGCCATGTCACCGGGCCACAACTGTTCGCAATTGGTTTGAAGAAAATTCTGGACAATTCCAACGAATGATTTGGCCACCTAGATCGCCCGACATGAATCCCATTGAGCATTTATGGGACACCATCGAGAGGTCTGTTCGTGCCCAAAATCCTGCCCCATCAACGCTTTCACAATTATGGACGTCTATCGAGACAGCATGGCTCAATATTCCTGCAGAAGACTTCCAACGACTTGTTGAGTCCATGCCACGTCGAGTTGTTGCACTTCGCCGGGCAAAAGGAGGGCCGACACGATATTAAGAGGTATCCCATGACTTTTGTCACTTCAGTGTATATATATATATATATATATATATATATATATATATATATATATATATATATATATATATATATATATATACAGGGTGTCCACTCCAATCGTGGACCAATAGCTAATTTCTAAACCGTTAGAGATAAGCATAGAGTTTATTTGGGAAAAAATCTCCAAATTATGAAAGGAATTTTGTGTCTATTCAATGTTTTTCAAAAAATCAAATTTTGAAAGAGTTACAAAATTTAAATTTTTATACAGCCCCCCAGTCCTATCAATCATATTTAGTAAAACATTCTTGACACTGTAACGTTTAAAATAGGGATGCACCGATTAATCGGCCGTACCGATTAATCGGCCATAATCGGCCACTTTGCAGATTATTAATAATCGGCAAAATTGAGCCGATTAATCGGCTGAAAAATATTTTTCAGATATTATTCTTTACAAAGTATACTTTCACTAGGAAACTATGATGAATAATTTTATTAACAGTAATAAAAATCCTCACAGTTGATATAAAGTTTTTTTTTAAATGAATTCTCCTACTTAGAATAAATATACATAGACAATGATGCAACATTTTTCATGTGACAATAGTTTTCTCTTTAGCACAGTGCTTTCAGATAACCTCTAATTTTCAAAGAATAAAAGTATTAAATTACATTGCTACTGATGACTAAAATATATGAATTAAAAGTACTCCTAAATTGGAGTGTTCACCACGCACTCCCC
Organism: Uloborus plumipes; assembly: GCA_038373865.1. Taxonomy (NCBI): domain Eukaryota; kingdom Metazoa; phylum Arthropoda; class Arachnida; order Araneae; family Uloboridae; genus Uloborus; species Uloborus plumipes. Next base: position 109,010 of record JAXGGA010000047.1, on the reverse strand, counting down.
CACCCCTCCTTTTTTAATAAATTTTTATTTCCAATTAACATAACTAGCAATGTGTTAATAATATTATTGACACTAATATAAGAATTGGTTCTAAGAAATTTGATAAAATATTGATAATTATTTTGTGAAAACTAGGAAAATGGAAAAAAATCTTCTCCCAGAAATAAATTACTTACTATTTCTAAACTTAGAATTGGAAAAAGATAAAAAACTGTAGAAAAACAATTATCCTTATCATTAATCGGCTCATCCGATTAATCGGCCGATTATCAATGGCCGATTAATCTGTAATCGGTAATCGGCCAATTTGCTTATCGGTGCATCCCTAGTTTAAAACTAAAAAAAAATCACTCTTCTACGACAAAAATTGGCCGAGTTATGACGTTTTGAAAAATCAAGATTTTGAATGATTTCGCATACGGTCCTTTAAGCGATCTCTCGATAACGTCATGAAACAATGCAAAATCTTGATTTTTCAAAACGTCATAACTCGGTCAATTTTTGTCGTAGAAGAGTGATTTTTTTTTAGTTTTAAACGTTACAGTGTCAAGAATGTTTTACTAAATATGATTGATAGGACTGGGGGGCTGTATAAAAATTTAAATTTCGTAACTCTTTCAAAATTTGATTTTTTGAAAAACATTGAATAGACACAAAATTTCTTTCATAATTTGGAGATTTTTTCCCAAATAAACTATATGCTTATCTCTAACGGTTTAGAAATTAGCTATTGGTCCACGATTGGAGTGGACACCCTGTATATATATATATATATATATATATATATATATATATATATATATATATATATATATATATATATATATATATACGCACACACAGACAGACAGATATATATTCAATTTGGTTGATTTTCATTAAATTCTAAATTGCATTACATTATAGTATGTAAAAATGAGAAAGCACTTTTTGGTAACATTTTGACGGTAAATATATAATGTATAAATCTATCTTGCAGAACAATTTTGGGCAAATAATTTTGCGTTGCAGAACATCACTAAGTATTCTGCTTTGGGGATAAGAACTATCGCAGAAAATCTCCTGTTGAAGAAAACAATGCGAAAGGTATGTTCTACAGCGAAGCTGGATGCAATTTGAATGAAGATAGTTTGGAAATTCAGTCTACGTGCACAAGAAAAGAACATTTAAAATTGGATGAATTTCTCATAGATAGTGTATCAACTTCACATTTTTGTTCCGAAAAATTGTGGTTTGAAAACTACAGAGGCTTTAAATCACCTACTAAAGCTCTAATTGGTGATAAAAATTGTGAATCAGAAGTCCTGGGCATAGGTAATATTATTTTTTACATTAAAAATAGGAATCATTTTGTCAAAGTTAAATTGTTAAATGTATATTACGCTCCTAACATGAGACGCAACTTAATTGGAGGTGCTAATTTAGATTTGGCAGGATATAGAATAAACTGGGGTAATGATAAAATGATTGTGTATAGTGAAAATAATGAATATTTTTTCACTGTGAATAGAGTTAACAAACTATACATTATTTATGGTTTACCTGAATGTCGTAAAAATGAAATTGATAAAATTGAAGAAATTTATCTTGTTAAAGTAGATGTAAATTTAATTCATAGAAGATTTGGACATGTAAATGTACCTTTGTTAAAATCAATGAGTAATCTTAATTGCATAAAAGGAATGGAGGAAATTACAGGTAATTTAACTTCATGCAGAATTTGCAATGTAGCAAAATCAACTAGACATTCTTTTAATAGAAATTATGATAGGTTAACAAGTAATATTCTTGAAAAAGTCTATATAGATCTGTGCGGTCCCGCGCCTGTTAATTCATTAGAGGGGAATCGCTACTTTTTGTCAATAATTGACAATTATTCGCGTTATGCTACAGTTTATACGATTAAAAGTAAAGATGAAGTGTTTGAATGTTTCAAATTATACTTAGCAAAAGTTGAAAGGGGAAAAAATGTAAAATTAAAACCAATCCGAACAGATAATGTCCTAGAGTTCTGTCATAGTAAATTTAAAGAATTTTTAGCCAACTTAGGAATTAAAGTTGAAAGAAGCTCTACATTTACGCCTGATCAAATGGGGGCAGGGTTGTCATTTCGTCCACTTTTTTGCAAAAAGTCCGGGACACCGGAAGAAATGGACAAAATTGGACGAAATGGACAAAATGGAAGAAATGGAAAAAAAAAAAAACATTTTTTTCATACGTTTGATGTTTCAAAATGTTATGATGTACAATTAGTATCTCTCTTGAATTACCTATTTCCCAAAACAGAATAATGGTATCATACAAAAAAGAAAAGAATGGCAATTAACCCAGGGCCGTATTTTAGGGGTGGATTTTTAGGGTTCAAACTCCCTCCGAAAATTTTCAAAACTATTACAAAAATGCTTTTCATAGGTTCTCACTAAAAACAATTTTATTGCTATTTTATTTTGATTTTCTTATTTACTTTGAAACTGCATTTGAAAAATGAAATTATCATTGAACAATTGAAGTACAAATTAAGTATAAAAGTACTCCTTTGAATGCGTGTATCTGAGTTAAACTCATCTATCGATATCCAGATTTTTTTTTCTTCATTGAAAAGAATTTTTGTTTTTTCTTTTTGCATTTTTCATGTTGATATCCTTTTAACATCCATTGTAACAAAAATCAATAGTATATAGACTATAAAATCAAATTTTATTGACTTTACAGATTTCACGAGAAATAGGTTTGATAAAATCCTCCCCGAAACTAAAGTCTGGTTACGGCCCTGAATTAACCCATTGATTTTTAACTAATTTTAGTTGAAAGAAATATAATTTAATATAGTGAATAAACTATTGAGCGTAAATGTAATTTTACATTATTATAGAGTAGACAAATCGAAAAAGTTTTTTTAATATATGCATTTTTTAAAAAGAAATTAAAGAGTATTCTGTCACCTTAGATATTTATTTTACACATTACAATCCCTTAAAAAGTAAACTTTATATGATACTTTCTCATAAATTCTATGGGTAAATTGTGTTTGAATAAAATACACATATAAATGTATATCATTTGTATTTGAAAATACATTAGATGCTACAGGAAATATTGGTTTAATTTTAATTCAAAGACTAAATCAAAACTGAAGATCTAAATATTAAACAAGAACCTGAACTAAAAAGTGCATGTCAAACAGTTTTGGTTTAGTTTGAGTGGCTAGGACTACAAACTGCATCAAAATTGGTAATGGCTTATTAAAGCTTAAATTTTAAGGACAAACTTACTGATGAAGCATTTGACGATTACTGATTTTTTTCTCTGTATGCACATAGGATATACTTTAAAATTTAACAATATGACTTTTATTCATTTATGTAAAAATTCCTTTTTCTTATTCTGCATTATTCATTTTATGTTACATTTTTTAAAGATTTAATGAATGTTGCCCCATTGTAAAATATTTAATGTATCCATAAAACAATGCTGTGTGCATAATGTTATTTTAGGAACATATTTCATATAATGGCAACATTTTCTTACTTGACATCAAATAATGTTTACTTCATTGGGTTTTTAATATTTTGAGACTCAAACCTTTTTAATTTTTTTTTTCTACTTTTGTATTTTTTTATACTTTTGTTGTTGGCAATGAAACTCCTTCACAACAAATAAACATCTTAAAATTATTTACTGCTGATGTGTGCTCTCAAAGCATTAAATCTTATCGTTAATATTCATTTATTTTATACAGATACTATATTTTTATAGTATCTGTTGTTTATTAAATATTTGTTTGTATACATAATTATGTGTGCTAATTTTGATAATAAAACTATTACTTCATTGAAAAAATTCAATATTTTAAAACATTACTTTTAACTTTGGATTTTTTAATCAAGAACTGTCATTTTCTTTAAAGTGGACGAAATGGACAAAATGCTATTTTTTCCGGGGCGGTTTTTTCCAGGTTTTTTCCGGCGGTTTTTTCCACCCCGGACGAAATCAAACAACCCTGAATGGGGGTGGCAGAACGCTATAACAGGTCTGTAATGGATGGTGTTCGCTCAATGTTGCATGATAGTGGTTTACAAGAAAATTTCTGGGGGGAAGCTTTACAAACATTTGTATACATTTCTAATCGTTGTAAACACAAAAATTTGAAAGATAAAACACCCATTGAACTTTGGACGGGATACAAACCAAGTGTGAGACATTTTAAAATTTATGGATCTCTTGCTTTTGTACATAAACCTAAAGTTAAAAGAAATAAATTACAAGCAAGAGCCAAAGTCCGTATTTTTGTTGGTTACGCAACAGGTACTAAGGGTTATAGAATCTATATTCCTTCAGAAAGAAAAGTAGAGGAAACAATTCATGTAAAAATAGATGAACGTAGAAATGGAGTTCGTGCCTTATTCGGGAAAGAAAAAAATGTGCGAATACGTAATATTTAGAGACGAAGAGGATTTTATTGAACCCGTTTCAAGTGCGAAAACTGAGGTTGAGCCTAAAACTCATTCTGATGACGGAGGTGGAAAACCAGTAAATTGGAAAAGAATAGAGAGACCTAGAAAAATGAGTAAACGCATTGATGTTTATTACTTCACTCCTTCAGGGGAACGTTTAAGATCCATAAATGATGCGAAAAGGTTTTGTGAGCGGGAAAAAATTAAATTCAAAAAGGATTTTTTTGTCTTTAAACCATTAAAGTTACCGAATGTCAATGAACATTCTGAAACAAATGAAGTTTTATCTTCAGCTGATTCAAGCGATGAGGACAGGCCCGTGCTGGCCCACCGGGACACCAGGGCGTATCCCGCTGCGCCCTGCTTTACGGCGCCCTTCGGCCCTTTTCGTTTTTTTTATTCAGCACGTGAACATTTTTATAAAAATCGCGCAGATAACCAGCTTATCTTAAAACCAGTTTAAAAGTGTGAATGTATCCCACAAAAAATGAACATTAGCAATTGATCAATGATGTACAAAAGCTTGCACATGCACGCAGCATATAGACCTGCGATAAGTCCAGTCAGCTCAAAAGAAAGGGTCGAAAACTTGGGAATTTCGGGGAACAAAGCAGTAAATTACTCTATGCAGTGGCGTACATAGCACCCCCGTAGTCCGGGCTGGGCGCATGAGGTTTAGGGCACACGATACAGGAAAATAGCCCTATGATTTATTTTTATAGTTTCTTGAGGGGGTGGGGGACGAACTTACAAATCTTGCTGGAGAGTGGCGCAAATAGTTCATTATGTGCTAAACGACCTTCTCCATTCCCCTGGCTTCCTCTTGGCGTATTTTTAGATAACTAGCAGCAGACCGGGTTTTTAAAAATGTTATAGGGAAAATATAAAAGGGGGAAAAGGACAGTGGTTGGTTACGCAGACAGTTTTGAAAGTTTTTACGGCAGAAATGGGTTAGCTAAAGTGGCGCCCCAGTCAGCTACTTCCTATGACAGAGGTGGCCAACCTTTTTAGGGAGAGGGCCACAATATGGAGAGAAAAATTTCAGCGTGCCACATTGTATTTTTCCAACAAACTGAAAATTTTTAAAAAGTCAAAAATCGATTTTAGGTTGGTTGACTATCATTTTTTCTCGTAAATCCGAGCAATTGAAATCTAAATGATAATAAAAATGAAACAAGTCCGAACTTAAGAGTTATCGTTAACAAACACTTTTATAAGTTCTGTTAGTTGGCTTATGCTTAAAAAAGAAACAAATCAACATCAAGCATTCTACTCTAAAAATTAAACAGGCTGTACTTAATGTGGTTTATGAATCTGTGTCTTTTTTACCAAGTCTTTAATTTTAGGATTAGTTCTTGAGTAACCTAAGAAGTTCAGGTGTTTTAAGTACTATCAATTAATATTAAACGGTATTTAGATTTTTCTGCATTCATAACAAAAAATGTTTGCTTAGAACCGTATTTATTTTGAACCAAATCTACAACAGCATCAGACGGCGAAAGTGTGTAAATGTGAAAAAAAATTTTTTGGTAGAAATTTCCAAATGTCTATGTTTCGTGTATGACTTTCTGTTGAAGTAAGCTCCTATATTTGATTACCAATGCAAAAGGTTAGTAATTCTGATTTGGATTTCAGAAGGGTAACAAGTAGTGTCTTGCAGAGAAATAGACAAAAAATTTGAAAAGATCAGCATTTTTTTTTTATGATCCTGAAAATCATCAAGCCTAACACTGAATGTATACTTAAAATAGGTGTAAAATTTTCTCCATGTATTATTGGAAAATTATTAAATTTGGGTTGATACTTTCAGTATTAAGTTTAATAATTTATTCTTTTTTCTCCAAAGTAGAGAGAAAGAAACTGAAGTTTCATCATAAAAGTTTGTAGATGGCCTATACTAGTTTAGGAACCTTTTTTTGTACTATCTTAAATTTAAATTACTTAAACGCTGGATAATACGAGATGACATAGCTAAATTCATTTGCTATTCTTCATTCCTAAGTAGCAAGTCCTCATTGCTTTCCTTCCAGACATTTTAAAAAACACAATCCCTAAAATTCTGAAATCTTATGACTATTTTTCCTTTGGACAGCTATTACACATTTCAATGAAGGAGTAACTTGCCACGCTCTTCTTTTTCTCCTGAGAAAAGTTCACAAAACATTCAGAGCTCTAATTCGTAGTTTGTTAATACAGTGAACTCTACTGGGTCACTAGCAGAGAAAAAGTCTCATTCTTTGGCAAGGAGTTTGTGATAAATAATTCGATGATACTTTTGAAGTTTTTTTGCCAAATTATTTTCAAGTCTTGTAACAAAAACAATTTAAGGTTCTTCATTTGTGCAACCATAACGAATTTTGTCCAATCTGGTTTCTCAATTTTACTTGCAGAGTTAACTTTTTTCAAAAATTTCATCACACATAGCTGAAACTGTTGCAGATCAAGAATCCATTCTGCAGCATCGAAAGTTTCATTCGTGTCAAGCACAAATATGCTTTACAAAGCATTGTCTGTTGCGTCACAGCTTTCGTTAGATATCCGAAGCTAACGCTAAGTACTTTCCAATATTGTAGTTGAGACAATTTGTAATCCTGCCTCCTGACACTTAGGGCCCTGCTCCACATCAGCGGAAAACGCGAGCGTAAAGCAGAAACGTAAAATGGAGCAAATAGTGTTCCTATGTGGAGAAGGGTTTTAGTTTTTATCAATATTCTTGAGATGGACATTTTTCTCTCAGCTTTGGAATTTTTTCAAAAAGTCTTCGCGTGCCAGTGTTACTGCTCTGCCGTGCCACCTTGTGGCACGCGTGCCGCGGGTTGGCCATCACTGTCCTATGAGATGACGCCTCCAGGGGCGCCCCAATGAGAAAGCACGGAAGGTCACTGCTACCACCCGAAAACATTCCTTATTCGACAAATTTTGTCTGACTACTCGGCAAATTTGAAGACATAATTGTAATACTGCAATTATAAAATGTCTGAATACCCCTTTTTATCAGATGTACTTATGTGCGCATCATACCGTATTTTATCATTCGGCAATATTTGAGTTCTATTCGGCAAATTCATAATTCCCGCTCTCCCAGCAATCTCCCAATAATCTCATCCGCTCGCACCCACGCAGCCCAGGCTGGGTGGGATGGGGCGGGCACATGAGGTTTGAGGGCACACGAACCAGGAAAATTACCCTATGATTTTTTTTTGTTTGTTTGTTTGTTTAATAAGGGGGTGGAGGACAAATCGTCTGAAAATTTTCGAAGTTAAAGGTCGAAAAACGTGATTTCAGAACCATGTATTTTTACATATAATTATGTTGCTGCATAAAAAGAGAGGGGGCGGTATGACCCCTTATCACCCCATCCTTGACAACGTCACAGCCCAGGGCCGTGTCCAGATGGGGGCTGAAGGGGCACACACCCCGAAATCCAAAATGTTTTGTGATGTAAAACAGAAAAAAATTCTCCCTTTTTTAAATTTCAAATGGCAGAAAGAAAAAAAAGAATGAAGTTTTTCTTCTTAATTTTGTAACTATTTGTTTACTGAAATTTTTCACTAATTTTGTAAAAAAATATTTGATAGTTCAAATTCTCATTAGCTGTAAAACATACTTGTAAACAAGACTGTTATTAGCACTTGTTACGTTTAGAGTTCGAAGAGCAAGGAAGAAATCAACTGCTTAAATCAACAGTTTTATTTACAACATTTCACAGCAACCACATTACACCATTACTGCGGCTCCAGAGCTGCACACCGAAAACAGGGCGCCGAGAATATCACAAAATAAAACACAATGCCTCCTGGCGCCATCTATACATGATAATTGCAACTCCAACATTCTCTTTCCACATAAAGAAAATTAAACTTAAAGTTCTAAAAAAATGTACATCACTCATAACTTAAACGACGGGGTTTCTTTTTGTTCCTTGTCGACCTTCTTGGTTCGACCACCACAGGATCTTGATTTTGAGGGGAAAGAGCAGGAGGCTGTTGCTCCCTAGGAACTGATGGAGTGCCAATTTGAGGCGAGAAAACTGGTGGGTCATCTGGAACACTCGGCTCCCCCTCCTCCACCACAGGAACAGTGTCCTTACCGTAGATATCTGACGGAACAGCAGCTGGCAAAGGACTTCCTGGACCCTCACCCAAGCCACCGCCAAAGCGTTTACGAAGTTGGTCGGCATGCCGCACCCATTTGCCTCGGGGCGTTCCAACCTTACTCATTATGTTACAAATTGGTTCCAGGACACACCCTTCTATCCATTTTGGACCCCTTCTGAAATTGCGAGCCCAAACCAAATCCCCTGTTCTGAATTTCACCAGCTCGGGCTCCGATCTGTTTTCCACTTGCCTATCAGTATTTTTCAACAAATCCAAGCGTGAGCGTAAGGGTCGGCCAAACATGCTCATAGCAGGTGATATGCCAGTAGACACATGGGGAGTATTCCTATAGTTAAATAAAAACCTGACCAGTCTTTCCTCAAAAATTCCCTCAATGACTTTTGCAAGTGCAATTTTAACAGTGCGAACAGCTCTTTCTGCCAAACCATTTGAATTTGGATGGTAAGGAGCTGTTGGAATGTGAGAAATGCCATTGCGAGACAGAAAATTTAAAAATTCATCACTGCTGAATCCCGGACCATTGTCACTGACTACACTTTTTGGAATGCCAAAACCAGCAAATAGACCTCGCAAAACCGTTATGGTAACATTTGAAGAAGTGCTGGAAACTGAGGCTACTTCTAACCATTTGGTCTTAGCATCAACAATTATCAGCAACAAATGCCCTTCTACAGGACCAGCATGGTCAATATGAATTCTTTCCCACGATTCGTCTGGAACAGGCCAAGAAATTTGTTTTGCTGGAGGTGCTGAAGCATTTTGCTGACAGTCTGCACACTCCTTTACTCTTGCTTCCAGATCATTATCAATATTCAGCCACCAAACATAAGAACGAGCTAACGATTTAATTGATGCTATACCTTGGTGGGCAGAATGAAGCTCATCAATAATAAATTTTCTGAATTTAGGTGGAATATATACACGAGAGCCTCTCAAAATAATGCCTTTCTCAACAGACAACTCATTTTTTACTTTTAAAAATGGCTTTAAATTTTGCTGGACACTTTTAGGAAAACCCTTTACAATGTAAAAACACAGCAATTTTAAATCAGCGCAACTTTCTATTTCCCTGGCAATCAGATGACTTGTGACTGGACTATCATCTAACTGTCTTATAAGTAGTACTGATTCTGCTGGGACAGGAGGATCAGCACAATTAGTAGCTAGGGGTAGACGACTGCAAGCATCAGCATTTGCATGCAAACTGCCTTTACGATATTTTATTTTGTACGAATAAGCTGCTAGGGTCAGAGCCCAGCGTTGTACACGTGCAGCCGCAACAGCGGGAACAGGTTTATCCTCTGACAGAAGGGTTACTAGGGGGCGGTGATCAGTCAAAAGAGTAAAATCCCTACCAAGGAGGTATTTCCGAAAACGAGTTACCCCAAACACCAAAGCTAGTGTTTCTTTCTCAATGTGACTGTAATTTTTCTCTGCTTTGGTCAGTGACCGAGAAGCAAAAGCAATAGGACGATCCCCCTCTTCGGTTTCATGAGATAACACAGCTCCTAAGCCATAAGGGCTAGCATCACAAGCCAACACTACAGGCTTAGTGTTATCAAAATGCATTAACAGTGATGATTCACTCAAGGTTTCCTTCACCTTATTAAATGCCTCTTTCTGTTTTAAACCCCATTCCCATTCCTGTTTCCGTTTTAACAGATCACACAAAGGAGCTAACAGAGTAGCCATGTTTGGCAAAAACTTGGCATAATATGTGACAAGTCCTATAAATGAACGGAGTTCATCAGTGTTCCTCGGATCAGGAGCATTGACGATTGCTTCGACTTTTGATTCCACTGGATGCAGACCGTCTTTGTCGATGCGATGACCCAAATATTCTACTGAAGATTTCCAGAACTCGCACTTTTCCGGATGAAGCTTCATGCCAGCTTCTTGCAAGCGAGAGAGAACTGCATTCAAATTTTGTAAATGTTCTTCGCTGTCCTTTCCTGTTACTAGGAGATCATCTAAGTAACAAGAAGCGCCTTTTAATCCTTGGAGAATTTTTTCCATTTCTCGCTGGAACACCGCAGGGGCAGAAGCTATACCGAAAGGCAATCTTGTGTAGCGGAACAGTCCTTTTTGTGTGTTGATGACTACTAAGTTTTGTGACTCTTCGTCTAACTGTAACTGACAGTAAGCATCTCTGAGATCAAGTTTAGAAAACAGGTTTCCACCGGACAACTGAGCGAACAAATCTTCAATATTTGGGAGAGGATACTGCTCTAATTCTGTAATTTTATTAGTTGTCAACTTGAAATCACAAATCCTTACACGGCCATCTTGCTTCAACACAGGAACAATTGGAGCTGCAAATACTGCCGTCTTTACAGGTTCTAAAATTCCTTCTTTCACCAGGCGAACAATTTCATCATCAACCTTGCTTCTAAGTGCATAGGGGACACACCGAGCTTTAAAGAATTTTGGAGCTATGTCTGATTTTCTTGTCAAGTGGACTTGAACACCTTTAACTAGGCCTAGTTCAGGTGAAAATAAACCTTTGTATTCCTTTAGCATAGATTCAAGATTTAAATTAGGCTTTGGAACATTATTTACAGGGTAAGGCTGACTTGCATTTCTAAAAACAGACATTAACTTCAAAGGATATATCCAGTTACGACCTGCTAGATTGATATTTCCTTGCTTGACTACCAACAATGGCAAGGAACAGGAACTTGAATTACACTTCACAGGAACTTTTATGCTGCCAAGGACCTTAATAGGATGTTCAGTATACGAGTTTAACTTAATCGTAGTTGGCTCCAATGCTGGAAATTTATGCTGGATTTTACTGTACACACTTAAAGGTATCAATGAAAAAGGAGCACCTGAATCAATCTCGAATGTAAAAGGCTGATTTCCAATGAAGCACTCGACTTGAGCTGGGTTCAGGGCTTCTTCCATACCAGAAATGTTGAGCAGCGTGAAAGTTCTGGACAACTCAGCAGCAGGATCTTGAGTTTTCACGTTGTTTACTTTTGAGTTAGCTTTTTGTTTCGATCGGCACATTTTGGCAATATGCCCGATCTTTTTACAGTAATGGCATGAAGAATTTTTAAATTTGCACTCACTTAGTATGTGCGGATCGCCACAGCGATAACACTTGAACGTGTCTGCCACTGGCGTACTTTCGGTTTTGGTATTTGTTCGTTTCGGCGCATTTTTCTTTACTTGAAAATTTTTTCTTTCTTGGATTTTATTCACTTCGACTCCTGATGACGTGCGTAGATCAGCTGCATCTCTCGCGGCCGCTTACTTGTTACGTTTAGAGTTCGAAGAGCAAGGAAGAAATCAACTGCTTTAATCAACAGTTTTATTTACAACATTTCACAGCAACCACATTACACCATTACTGCGGCTCGAGAGCTGCACACCGAAAACAGGGCGCCGAGAATATCACAAAATAAAACACAATGCCTCCTGGCGCCATCTATACATGATAATTGCAACTCCAACAGCACTTCCTGCTTTTTTTCCTAAATTAATGCAAGCTACTTGACAGTTTGGTCGGCGGGCACTCTTCTATAAAACTTATACCACTCCAAATTCTACCCTCCTACGGGCCGGGGCCCTACTTTCCGATTTGGCTGAGATTGCTTCTTGGCAGCCCCGATTCAGTTAAGATGGTATTTTGTTGGTCCTCATTTTTAAGCATCTGTAACCCTCGGGGGATTTTAATTGCTAAACATGGCTCCAATCAATATAAACCACACAAAAACAGATACGTTCACAGACCCTCCGCTTTATTGGGGCCCCCTTAATCCTGGAAAAATTATACTTTAAAAAAGTGTTTTATACAAATGTCTGAAAATATTTTGTTAAATGTAGCTGTAAACCTTGAATTTTAAAGTTTCTATCATAAATGGGGAGGGGGGTGGAGTGTATCAAGTTGCCCGGAATTCAGCTCCTTGATTAAAAAAAAATATCCTCCTGCGAAATGCAAAAATAATGTTCCAGAATTTTTTGTAGCACGTCTCCCAAATTAATTTTATAAATTTATTAAATATCGAATTTAGTATTTTGGAAGTTCCTTTGTAACTGCTTCCTTTGTTGACCCCTTCCAGGCTCATTTTATTTCGGGATTACGGATCAAAAAATGTCAATTTTTTTGTGCTTATTTTCATACATACATATCTTTTTAAACATAATAGCATCATTCGCATGCAACATTTCCTAAAAATAAATGTAAAAATGTCTATTTAAATAAATGAGTAATAACGGGATTATGGATAAAAAAATGTCAATTTTTTTTAATGCTTATTTTCATACATACATATCTTTTTAAACACAATAGCATCATTTGCATGCAACATTCCCTAAAAATAAATGTAAAAATATCTATTTAAATAAATGAGTATTTACCTGTAAAGTTGGCTTTCTATATGGCAGAAATCATTATACTTTGGAGTTGGCGCCTACTCTTATCTTAAATCTACAGCTCAAAATACTGTACAGTGCTGCCATTTAGTAGCAACAATAGTAAATAAAAGCATCCGAAACCATAAAAGGGACATGCGAAATAATTCGGGAAAGACTGGTTGTGCAGTGTTAATTTTCACAGTGCCCGAGCTACACTCGGGATGAGCCAGAATGGTACATTTTGCTTGCCCGAGTCCAACTTGTGAAAAGCCAGGAAGAGGTTAATATGTTAAGCACGAGAAAAAATATTACACTACCTTTATTCTCTTTCGTTTACTGCGGTACTTCTGATTGAGAAAGAAATTGTCGTTTGAAGAAATATTTTTTAATATCTATTTTTAACTTAAAACAGGTGTGTCTTTCAAAGTAATGATTAAATTTTGTGACTTACCAAAAAGTTACGTAAATTTGCCATTTAAAGAAGGCATAAATTTACCAGATAAAGTTAAAGAAGACGAAATTTGTGAAAATGAAATAATGGTAAAATATCCTTACAGGACTTTAATAGGATGTCTATCGTTCCTGTCTAACAGAACTAGACTAGATATTTCTTTAGCGGCAAATCTTATGTCTCAATTTAATAATGGTTATACCTACAAACATTGGCTAGTAGTAGCAGATATAATGAATTATGTTTTTCAAACAAAAAATTATAAAATTAATTTATCTAATATTAAAGAATTAAGTTTAAAAAGTTTTTCTGATGCAAATTGGGGTAGTAAATTAACTAATAGACATTCCACAGGGGGATATTTAATTTACGTAGGAAATGTACCATTTCAATGGAAATCATTTAAGCAAAAGTGTATTGAGTTAAGCACAATGGAGTCTGAATTTATAACATTGTCTGAAAGTGAAAGAGTTAACCTGGTATGCTAAAATACTTAAAGAACTGAATTTAGTTTCCACAGATTTTATACCAGAACAATATTGTGACAATCAAGCGGCAATATATTTTACTAAAAATCATCCTGAAAACGTAAAAACGAAGCATATTGACATAAGATACCAATTTATGCGGGAAATGTTCATAAATAACGAATTTCAATTAAAATATGTTAAGTCCAAACTTAATGAAGCTGATTTTCTTACTAAACCATTAAGTAAAGAAAAGTTAAAATGGATTGTAAGTAAAATCTTTGTAATGTAAAAAAAAAAATGCATGAACTTTATTTCAAATGCCGGATGGGGCCAATATGTTGGTATTTTCATTTTATGTTCGGACATTTGGTTTCAAGAAGAAGTGTTCTATGCCATATATGCAAATCAGTTCGCCTGATATAAAGGATATGTATATTCTGTAACTGTGATGTTCGAGGTTCGATGTTTGAATTCACAATACGTGAAGCTTTATTCACGTTATATTTGTTTTTAATGTCTACAATAACATGTTACTGTTGATGAAATTCTAAGTTTTGTTTTTCTATCTCAACACTGCCACTCTGCTATGTTGGAAAAATTCCAACAGTTACTTTCTTTCAAACTGGTTTTATGATTAACTAGTTATCTGCGCGATTTTTAAAAAAAATGTTTACTTGCTGAATAAAAAAAAAGGAAAGGGGCGAAGGGGTGCCGTAAAGGAGGGCGCACCGGGATACGCCCCGGTAGGCCAGCACGGGCCTGCATATATACAGCTCTGCATTAGAGGCATCAAACTTGTGGTTTCTTACAAAAAATAGTGCGTATCTTCTGTTTTTATTTAACTTGATACTCTATTAGTTTTTTTTTTGAAATACAATTAAGCAAAAAATATCCCCCAGGAATATTTGACAGGATTATTAGACAGGACTGTCTATTATTCTAATTTAAGCCTGTTGTTGGTCGTCGAATTTGTATTTTTTTATTTGTATACAGAGTTCCCGCTAGATACTCACAAAGTTGGGTCCCAAGGACCCACCGCTTTTGAAAAAGTGGGTCCATTTTAAAAGTGGGGTCCCGCACTCCGCAGAAAAAAAGAAAAAAAATAAGGTGAACCAATAATTTTTAATTTACAATCAAAAATAAACATTATAGATTCAGGTTGTGTAAAATAAATAACATTACAGACAACGAAGTCGTCATAGGTTGCGTTGGTTGAAAAAAAGCATAGATAATCCGCACCACCTAAATTTGACTTTCGTCCCGCAAGATGAATTTTTGCGCGTCCCGCGGGACACGCTAAGTTTCAAGCATTGAGTCCCTTTCCTGAAATCCGCGTATTTTACGTGCTATAGCGCGTCAACGGGACCCCTGGTATATAAATCACATCATTACTTTTTCAAAAAATGAAATTAATTTACTATACTTATAGGACATATAGATGTATAGGAATACTTCCGACTCCGCAATGTTGGATGTATTTTTTAAAAAATAAAAATTCTTAGTATCGATTTTCTACATTTTTTTTCCACTAACTCATCACCTTTCTTCTTCTTCGAAATTATAGGTAAACTAGTAAAAACTGTCTTATTTTTAAATTTATGAAGAGTATACCTTCTGATACTTCTTTTTTAATTCTTAATACCGCAAATTATTACTGTTTCCAAAATTATTCAGTCCAAACTTTGAAAGAAAAAAAACATATTACGTATGATTAGACATATTACAAATGCATTCACGCTAGCGTAATGCATTTAAGATGCATAACAGATTTGCATTTAGAGGAGAGGGTCAATGCCCCCTCCCCCCGGCTTTGAGAAATGAAAGTATTTGGATATAAGTGGGCATAGCGTTTGTTCTTTTCAAAACTGAACTGATGAATTTTTCATTGGGTTCATTTTTGAACCCCCCCCCCTCGGAAAATTTTGAAGTGATGGGCCTGGATAATAGTATAATTGAAGTACTAGTTCACTGTAGTAAAATAGCAGTCTTAAACTTTGTACTATGAAATGAGAAAAATGAGACAATGTGTATAAAAGTACAACGGAAAAAAATTTAAAAAGAGTTAAACACTCAGCAAACAGCTGTTTTTAGGCTATCAATGCAAGCCTTGGCATCAATTCACAATATAATGAAGAATAATGGTTCACAGGTCCAAACAAGGTCAAGTAAACCAGAAATCAAAAACGAGAAGCAGTAAATAAGCCCCAAGTAGTAGGAACCAGAAACTTTATGTCAACAGAATGAAAAGGAGATCTGTACTCAGGAAAATGTCACAAACTAAAACCTATTTGAAGGAACGATTTCCAAATGCTACAGAAATAGTACTAGGTAATAGTACTTCTACAGAAATAGAAATACAGTAAAAGCTCCACTATCCGGAACACTCGGGAAACGCCGAATTCCGGATACGCGAATATTCCGGATAGATGAGAGTGAGTTAATTCTGGTTCATTTTCGCCCCTTTAGCTAATGTAAAGAAGTTTTAAAATTTTATTTTGCTGGAATTCTGAAATTTAACAACGATTTGTCCGATATTTTCTTCAATTTCTTAAAAATGTCACGTTTTTGCCGATTTTTGAAAAAGTACGAATTTACCTGAAAATTTCCAACAATACGTTTCCTACGTACATACTACGCATAACGATTACACATAACGCATCCAAAACCTGATATTTCGCCTGTTTTATTTCAACTCATTTAACTAAGCTCTAAAAAATAAATATGGTAATAAAATGGCCTATGGGCGTGGCAGATGTCAAGCCTATTGGTTACAATCAATCAAGAGGATGCATCGGAAGAGCTGTCTACGTTTCGGAGGGTAGGCTCAAGTTACGGATGACGAGACAAGAACACGTGCTGTCTTTAAAAGGAGGGAAATCATTGCGCTCTACTTTAGCGATTTACAATCGGGGGGAAAAAAAAGAAACTTTTTTGTTGATTTTGAAAATCGAGAACCTCCGACGAAATTTCCGGTTACTTGAATGCCGGATAGATGAGCTTTTACTGTAGCATTATTAGGGGTACAAGAAAAATCCTAATATATGAAACTTTTTTTTCAGGTGTAATAAGATTCACCAAAAATCTAAATTGCAAATGGAAGAACACCCATGAATAATTCTGGAAGAAGGGAAATCGAAATAATGACTTCAGGAACAACAATGTTGTGTGATAGAAAAACATATCCTGAAATCCTGTTTTTAGCACAATTTTCAAGTTCTTTTATGGGGAATTTGAGAAAACCTCGTGTCTGTCCTATGTAATCAAGTATTAGATTGCTCAACAAACTTGTGTAATCAAGGACTAGATAGCTAAACAAACAAGGGGGGGGGGAGCTTACTTTAAACTCCAATTTTTCCCCACTGATAATCAGCAAAAGTAAATCAAATAAATCAGGATAAAAATAAATCAATAGCTATAAAGATTCAAAAGAAAAACTAAGATAATTGAAATTGAAGCGCTATGTTGTTTTAACAGCTTGACAGAAAATAATGATTTTACAACAATTTTTTCTAAAAATAAACAAGTGTCACCACTGTCAAATGCTTACCTTCAAGAAAATCTCTGATGGAAGAGTCAACGCTCGACATTTTCCAGACACCTCATGAATAAATAGTAAATTAGAAAAATGTAATAGTATACTTTAATAATAAACTAGCCACTGCATACGTTGCTCATTGTCGCCCCCATAACCATTCACAATAATCAAAACAATGCTTACATCAGGGCTTACATTCTACAAAGCATAGCTACACCTACGCAGCAGGGGGCGGAACCAATAAGTGAAACGCCGGATCTCTAAGCACTTGCATATTGTAATCCAAGGAGGTTGAAGGGAGGAGCTAAATCTCTGCTATCTAAAAGTGGCAACGAATTCTCACCGCCGCCGCGAGCGGACTGTGCTTACCAAAAGCTCCCTAGGCTTTCACGTTGGCATTGGTACCGGTTACACCTAGAAACCTGCTGGTTTATATACGTATACGGACGGCCGTTAGATGGTCGAGGTGGGAGCACCTTTCTCTCGGAGTAGATAAGTCTTTAAATTTTTCTCGTTCTTTCAATTTCTGTTTTGGAGTCGTTTGACTCTCTGCTGGGAGCATTTCACAACCCGATTCCATTTACTGCGCATGCGCCAGATATCAACAAAATTTTATAACTCTGTATTTGGCGTAAATTTTCTCCTTGCTTTTCATTTTTTCTACCAATAGTTGCGCTTACATTCGAGTATTTAACGCGCCGAAGTTGTAGCGACGCTCTGCAAGAATGGCTGGATTTTACTGCAATTATTGTACTGTATATAATTAACTGTACATAAGGTGCCAAACAATTATGTTTCCCGAATAAAGTGCCCTGATTGCAATCAAGATCTCAAAGATTTGGAATCTCTTAGGAAACATATTGAAGAGAAACACGCGAAGTTATAAGAGAAAGAATTGTGGTTCGCAACTATACAAGGTATTAAAATTTAAAAGTGTGCAATAAAATTATTAAAATATCAAAACTTGTAAATTGAGAAAAAAATGCATTGATGCCCTTTAATCGTTCTTCAGGGGGCCATTCTATTGTTACAGCAGATTATAGCTATAACTGCTGTTTTTATTCATTTCAAATTTTTAAATTATCAATTCCAAGCAATTATACATTTTGGCTGAGAAAAAAAATGGACAGAAAAATTATCATCAAGGTCATATCCATAATCTTTCAACGATTTGTGATTTTGTGTACAAATGAGTAAGATATTAAGTATTTTATGCATATAAATTTGGCTATTATTTTTGCAGCATTCAAAATAGGTTGAAAAAAAGAAAATGTTTCATAATATGCTTTCTGTTGTACAGTGTTACAAAAAACCAAAAATATTGTCTTGCGTGCAATTGAGTTTTATGATTTTACATAAGGTTAGCTCTCTGGAGCTTAATGCTACGTAAAATATTAATTGTTGTTTAAAAACAATCTAGTTATTGATTATTATATTGAAGGCAAAGTTTATTTACAGGAGTATTAGGTGTTCCAAAGGATTCTTTAATACCTTATACAATAGACGCCAGTTAATTGAATCAATTGTTAATTAAATCAACCACTTTAATGAATCAAATTACTAAAGTTAAAACAATTTTCAGCTTTATGGAATCAAAACTGTTTGGGACACTTGTAATTCATTAAACGGTATCTCTGTAGCATAAATATCAGTTGCCAACACATTCAATTCTATATGCTACAGCTTCATACGTCAGCCAGTATGAATCACGTTTGCTCTACAGTTTTGAATCGATGAAGTAGCTGATTCAACTGTTATTCTTTCTATGTTGGTTTTTATTTATTTGGATCCGGGCTGTTCATATAGAAATTTTATTTCGACCCAGGTAGTATGACAGTTGAACCATAGATTTCTTTTCCATTGAAAAGGGAAGAATTAAACTCGTACCAGACATATGAAACCTTGAAAAAATCCCCGGCTCCAAAGGGTTCGAGTGAAAATGTCAATCTTGTCCTCTAAAGCGAAAAGGCTTATCGTACAACATGTGTACCGCCCGGTTCCTAAAGGTAAAGATGAATTGTATTGGTACATACAATGCTGTAGTTAATCAGTGCAATTCAGTGACCCATTTGCATGCTTGATTACCTGCTCTGGAGCAGTTTAAGCAAGCCGTTTGTCTATCAAAGAGTTACGTAAACATTTTATCATGGGCTTTTTTTGGCCCTATACTGTTCATTTTCAAACTTTGCACCTGGCAGCAACAAACGCTTCTATTTAAAAAGGGGGTGATAAGTTAAAAGAGGTGCACTTCCCAATACTTTCAGTTTTTAATCGCTTGTTACATCCTGTGTGAATTTTACTTTGTATTTTCTCCCCCTCTTCTGTGAAAATCAGTCGAGACTTGAGGCATGTGCAAATTCGAGGGAAGTTTCACGATAAAATATCGCAGTGATCCTGGGAACCCTCACAAATAAAGCATATAATAAATCAGCTGCTGATGCCATTCTTCAGAATGTTTATTTTTTATTGCAAAAGTAATGAAAATGTAATTTATATTGGTTTCAGACCTCTTTTTCTTTTGATGAGTTCCCTAAAGTATTTTATCTCCTAATACAGTATAAGGTACATGGCTATATATTAATCTGAATGTTAATAAAGATGTATTGTATATTTTTCTTGCAGAATTTGATGCTTGGAAGGAAGGAATTGAAAAAGAAAGCTGTTCTTTTGTTTTACATAGGCCGCCAAAACTTTCCGCAAGTGGTTATAAGGTGGCACATTATTGCTATCACCATTCTGGTAATTTAAAGACAAAAGGCACTGGTACAAGAAACCCAAAAGGCCTCGAATCAGTAAAAATAAATTTTTTTGTGCTGCTTCAATTGAAGTTTTTGCCAATCAAGCAGAAGTATGTTCATCATTATAAAACCCATTTTGGCCATAAACACATACTAGGTCATTTACATTTGACAAAAAGTAAAAGTAGTGACATTGCTGGTAAGTTAGATTACTGACAGTGTATATTCACACAACAGGTTGTCTGACTTGTTATTCGAACAACAGTTTCAAGTCTTCATTTACTTTAAACTGGACCTTCATCTATCGCGGTTATTTAGTCCCGAACTCGTTTACGGTAAGTGAATTTTCGCTGAGTAGAATGTCCCTCTTCTTGTTTAATGTTATTTTAGTTATTCCTTGAAGCTTCATTCTAAGCCATATTGTGTAAAACTGATAACATCAGTTTGAAATGCTAATGTTAGAGTTCGTACTAGTCTCTCAGTAAATAAATGTTACACAAAAATGTATCTTTCTTTTAGAAACAATTTTTAAACACGCCAGCATTTACGGCTGCCAGTCCTAAGCCTGGATAAAGTGTGAAGGAAAATTGTGTAACTTTTGTATCAATTTTCTTTGCAGTTCTTTTCAGTACTGAATGGCATATAGCAGGAAGGTTTGGTTCTTTTATTAATACCAAATCTTCTGTTTATGCTTTTCGGTGTACATATTCCTCAAAGATGCGGAGAGAAGCAGTGGATGAATTTCAAGATAGCAGCTTTATATTATATTGAATGCTTCAAATTGATACAGCGGACTACTTATACAGCAAGTACCTCTAATACGATATCAGATTTAATACCAACTTCAAGAAATTGACGTCACTGAAGATTTTAAAGATGAAATACAAGATCATTTCACATGCAGAAGGCAAGGGAGCATTAGATGTTACTTCCTCTGTATGGAGCAGCAACTAGATCCTCCGTCATAAGATTTTACTTCTTAAGAGTTTTACAATGCATCAACAAATATTTCCAGAACAAACATAATTCTGAGAAGCTAATTTGCAATAATTAATTAAATTCACTGTTTAATATGTATGTAAATCTGGCGAATTTGTGCCAGAGAGCACCAGTATACAGTTGCGAGACTAACTTTTTTTCGGCAATAAATTCCGTTCCATTTAAAATTAGTCACTAAACTGTATTCAATTATTTCTAGTTAGCATTACTGTGCTAGAAAATTTTGCAATTCACCCGTATTATAAATATTATGTATGTACTGTATTCTATAAATGTATCATGATTTTACTGATTTTAAAATTAATAAAGTATGGAGCTCAAGTTATATTTTAGCTGTATCTATAACATTTAATTTCTCAATTATGTATGTACAGTCAGACTCTGCTATAACAAACCCTCAATAGACCGCCTTAAGAGATTGCTTTTGCCAAGGGTTCACCTTCACTGCATCTTTCATAAAAGAAAGGGGAAACCCCCCGTTTCGCCTAGTATTTCTATACTGAACCTATGATTCCATTAGTAATTACGGCAATTATGTGAAATAATTAACTATACTGTGCTCAATAATAAGTTAACTACAAAAATTTACATTTTTTTTTACAATTTATTCATAGCATTTGAAGAAATGTTACTTTCGGTTGCAAGCTTTTGAATTTTAAACACATTTTGCTAATTTTTTTAATCAACTATTGCAAGCAAATCCCCAGTATGTTAAATTATAGTTTCAGTTGCAAAAAAAAAAGAATGTTTTCTGCCATTGGAGCAAAGATTGAAGGTCCTGGACTTGTATCTTTTGCTTCTTAATCAATATTAGAATATTAATCCCTAGTCAAATTGTTCTTGATAAAAGTTTTTGAGTTATTCTGAAAATACAGACTCTTAAAAACCAAAAAATGCTTCTATGTATGTATTCAAAGTCAAAAATATTTCCAAAGAAATTTGGTTAAAGTAGTGTTCCTGAAATGAATTGCTATAGCCGGTTTTATAGCATGTGGCTGTTATAACCATCTGAAATTGCATTAATTGTATAGGGTTTCAGTTCAGACCATTAAAAAGGTTTGCTGCAATTGGGGGATCGCTATAGCTGGATTCGAGTGTATATAGTATATACAAGTATATCTAATACATACGGCTCTTGATTCATACAATTAAAATTTTAACATTGTATTCATTTAATTCCATGAATCATTTATAATATTGATGAATTAGAAGAAAATAATTTATGTATCTAAACAATTGGGGCAAAAGTGATTATTTCTAGTTTAATGTGGTTAATTAGATAAATCATAAAATAAATTTTTCTTATTTTACAAGAGAAGAAATAT
This sequence comes from Uloborus plumipes, assembly GCA_038373865.1. NCBI lineage: Eukaryota > Metazoa > Arthropoda > Arachnida > Araneae > Uloboridae > Uloborus > Uloborus plumipes. The sequence continues at coordinate 86,558 of JAXGGA010000047.1, read as the reverse complement.
TTCATAATTAAGTATGTAAAATTTGAGCTAAATATCTTTCTTACTAATTTAAATAACAAAGTCAAAAAAGTACTTCTCGGTAAAATCTGGGGAGAAGGGGGAGTTATAGCATGAACTATGCAATTGATTTGTTTAGCAATTGCAAATTGAATTGTTTAGAGGATATTTTCAGGTTTTTCTTCTCTATTGCAGGTTTGGTGGAAAATTAATCTGGGGGGGGGGGGGCTTTCCTTGATGGTTAGATTAATTAACACACACACATATGATGTTAAAAATTAATGCAATTCATATTGTAAACAGTGATAATGCAATTATGAATTGAAATATTTCATTTATTTGAGCTGTGTAACCATCTGTTCAAAAGTAATTAAATGTTCTGTTAAACATAATTATGCCATCACATAACAGAGACTTTTGAGGAATTTTTTTTGCAAACACATTTTAAGAGAAAACAAGTACACCAACAGACAGCACGGGTACAACATCCGGAGATTAGTTTCTACCTGCTATGGACTCATCAATCTGGAATAGTTAATAACCGAGCTGTAGGTAGATGACAGCTCATTGAACCTAAGATTCAAGATGTAGCTTACTGTTTGAGCCCACTCTCTCTTTTTTTCATCAGAATACCCAGTGAATTCACTTTTTCATATGTATGTGAATGACAGTTTGCCACAGCATAGTAGCAGATTTTTTTTTTTTCATAAATCTTCCAATTTTTTATTTGAAGAAATGCATAGTAGTATTTGTTACAATTTTTTTGTTCCATAGCATTTAAAAAGAAAAAAAACATTGAAACAATTTTTTTTTTAATCACAAAGAAACTGAAATTTTCCTTTTTTTTTCAAATTTTCAAGCTTGTTGCACAATTGGAAGATATTATCCAATTTCAATCTTCGTTTTTTTTTTTTTTTTTTGCATCCTTTCCAATTTGCAAATTTTCCGCTTTATAGCGACTTTAAAAAAATATGTAAAACGTATATACATACATATTCACTTCACCCCATTGTGTGTACAAAGATATGCAGCTCAATATAAAATAGACAAATTGAATTTAAAAAGTCTTGCTTTAAGAAGTGCACACAAAATGAAAATAAAATCAAAACACATTTATTCATACGAAATATTCATAACGGTCTCATAAAGTTCTTGATTTAAAAAAAAAAAAAATGTGCATTTAATCAATATGTGTTTTTAATGAAAGATGTAAAATTTTAAAATTATTTATTATTGATTACCGAATAGGCCAGTTGTAGGCCGTGGCCTAGGCATCGGCGTACCCGGGATTGTATCTTGAGAGGAGCTAAATGACTCTCTTTTAGAAAGTTTTCCAATTTGACGTCCTAGAGAAAACCTGCAGTCTTGTTTGATTAAATTATGAAGGGGGTTGGGAGCTATCTCTCGACAAATGTCCAAAAATAAAAAACAAAAAAACGTATTTAAAGCAGTTTGGTTTCATCAAGGGGGCTCATTTTATGCTTCAGGAAGGGGCTTAAGTCCTATAGCTCCCCCCCCCCGTGGGTGCGCCACTGTGCCTAGGGCCCCCGCTGTTTAGGGGTCCCCAGCTACTATCCCCCCGAAAATATATTCTGCTTAGGGCCCTTGTTTTAAGTGAAAATCTAAAGCAGATTTTGTACGTAACATATGATTCTTTTCTCTCTCTCTCTTTTTTTCTAAATGAAAAAAAAAATCGAAAAAAAAAAAACCCAGGAGAAAAGTGTGAAGAAAGGAACATTAGAATCGGCTCAAAATATATTAAATAGAAAAGCTGATTGAAAATGAGGACATAATTTAAGAAAAAGACTGACTCAAAAAGTTTTGGTCAAAATTTTTCGCATTTATAGTTTGTTTTTCACATCCATATTCTTAAGAAAATTGATTTTAAAATTCTCTGAAACACTTTTTTTTCCTTTTGTATACAAAATGATTTCATGTTGAATCCTCGGCATTTTAAGTTAATCTTCTACAGCTGAGCCACGGAAGTTTATTTCAAACTTTATCTATTTTTGAGCAGGATTTAAACATCTCCACTTTACTTATCATCCGAAATAAAAAATTTCCATGTACGCGTGAAATCTCGCCATAAAAGCGATAACAAGCCAAACAAGTGGAATGCCAAAAATATCGCCAAAAGTGAGCATGCGCAGTGAGTGGAATCAGGTTGTCGCGAAAGGGACCCCTCTTTGCTTTGCCCTCTTAGGTTTAGAAAAATACTTGAGAGACTCAAGTATTGGTTTCTTTGCTGTTTTTGGACTTTTCTCTTTTTGTCGGTGTACTATGTAAGGCCATAAATGTCCAGTACTAAGCGTAAGAATAGTACCGCTAACAATGTAGAAAGTACAGGGGTTGAAAAAATTCGCAAGAATGACCCGCTGGTTTTCGAAAACAATGTCTCTGACTCAAATAAATTCAAAATTGCATTGAAAAATGGATGCCCGAATGTAAAGATTGCGATAGCTGGTAAAGACAAACAAATTCCGTCAAATAAAGGATTAAAGTTCCATCAGGAAATAGATAGATTCACAGAAAAAGGAGATACCGTCACTTTTTCTCGTAATGGCAACTTAATTTTGACAACAAATAAACCCAAATCATTTGAAAAAGCACTGAAACTAAAAACATTCTTAGGAGTAGAGGTCGGAAACAGAGTTATAGAAGACTATATTTGCACGAAATATATCGTGAAGGATGTTGATATTGACATAAAACTGGACCATATTGCAGAAAAACTAAAAGAAGAAGACATACACGTAACGCAAATTTGTAGATTCACAAAAAAAGGTACCAAAGAACCTATACCGGTTGTCTTGATAAAAGAAATAGGAAAAAGCAATAGAGACTATATTTATGTTGGTAGAATAAGGTACAAAATCAACAAATTTGTAGATAAACCAAGGATATGCAATAAATGTCTTAAAATAGGACATCCGGAGAAATTTTGCAAAGGGGTTCAAAAATGCCCAGACTGTGGAGAAGCCCACGGAGCTTGTGGTAAAAGTCCAATATGTTTCAGATGTAGCGGTGAGCACTCGGCGCTCGACACTAGTTGCCCCGCCCTAAAAAAGCCAATAGATAACCTCCCATTAAAAAACAACCAAAACAAGATCACCGACCCCAACAAAGCATATGCAAAAGTAACAAATAACCAGATTCAGAGAAAACACACACCCAGTCCCCAGGAAGACACACAAATTAGTAGCCTATTCAAAAAACTAGAAGAAAAGGATAATGAAATAAAACTCCTAAAAGAAGAAATAGCAAAATTAAAAGAAGAAATTAATTGTATGAAATTAGAAAACAACAAAGTAAACCCTGTCCAGAAAATAACAACGTTACAATGCACAAATGAGCAGGGATACTGCAGACACGTGTTTCGGCGTTACAAGGAACGCCTTTATCAATGCAAAAAAGTTGTGAGCTTATGGATGCACAGACATCCGACAAAAGCAACGGAAACAGAAGCGAAGAGCTTAAAAAGCAAACATAGCGGATTACGTGAACACCAATAAAAAAAATTCGAAGCCAAAAAAGATCCAATGGGAAAATAAAGAATGAACCGAAGCTTTCTACCAGGTACTAAATGGAAAGAAAGAATTCGATTGGCGACACGATAAGCCAAAAGGCTAACATAATAAAAAAAACACCAGGTTAAACTGTTAACCGCAAGAACAAAAAAGAGCAGAATGAAAGAAAACGAATCGGTAAATGAAAAAAAAAAAAAGAAAAATAAAGACAAGTAGAAAATGGAAAATGCCAGCAAAATCAGAGGAATAAATTAGAAAGGTAAAAGGCAAAATTAGACAAAAGGACGCCAAACAGCAGAAAAATAAGGAATAGCATTGAGATCGTTAACTAAGTCAGAACTGTTTTTCAAAATATGGAAGGATTCCCAAAAATCAAGATCTGATGGGTTGGGGCATTTTTGGACAATTTGAAAAGAATTAAAATCGAAAGAATGATTCTTTTCCCAACAATGTTGCGCAATACTAGACTTATTCAATTGTTGCTTTTTCACATAATTCTGATGTTCCTTTAAGCGGAATTTCAAAGCACGTCGCGTTTGTCCGATATAAGAGAGATTGCAATTGCAATTAATTTTATAAATACCACAACTATTAAGAGGATGAATGGGATCTTTAAGGGAAGAGAAACATAGTTTATTCGTAGGGGAGAATACCACCTGGAAATTGAAACGTTTGAGAATCTTAGCAACCTGATAACTCACAGAGGGAAAGAATGGTAAAACAACCAAATTCTTTCTAATGAAAGTTCTCTTAACAAAAGTTGTTTCGGATTTGTTAGAAAGTTTTTTAAAAATGGAATCAATCAAAGTATGAGGATAGTTTCTATCAAGAGCCACAGCTTTAAGATAGTTGAGTTCTGCTTTAAGAAGTTCCGGTGAAGAACACAGATTAATAGCACGCTGAACAAAAGAATTAAATGCAGCATATTTTTGACTAGGAGGGTGAGATGAAAGTCGATGAGGAGGTAACGAGACAGCAAAAGGTTTGCGATAAACGGTAGTTTCAAAGCCGAATTCTGTTCGAGAAACTAAAACATCAAGAAAGGGAATGCAATTATCCTGTTCTTTCTCACAAGAGAATTGAATATGAGGATCAATAGCATTTAAAACGGATAAAACATCGTCATTATGGAACTGGTTATGGTTCATTAGAACAAAACAATCGTCAACATATCTAACGTAAAATTGAAACTGTAATTTTTGGAACAACTCAACCTCAAAATAATGCATATAAATATCACTAAGAATGGGGCTTAGTGGGTTACCCATAGCCAAACCATCTGACATAGTGTAAAATTGTCCATTAAAAGCAAAAGAACATTGTTCAAGGCATGTACGGCGTCTAATTTTGCCTTTTACCTTTCTAATTTATTCCTCTGATTTTGCTGGCATTTTCCATTTTCTACTTGTCTTTATTTTTCTTTTTTTTTTTTTTCTTTTTTTTTTTTTTTTTTTCATTTACCGATTCGTTTTCTTTCATTCTGCTCTTTTTTGTTCTTGCGGTTAACAGTTTAACCTGGTGTTTTTTTATTATGTTAGCCTTTTGGCTTATCGTGTCGCCAATCGAATTCTTTCTTTCCATTTCGTACCTGGTAGAAAGCTTCGGTTCATTCTTTATTTTCCCATTGGATCTTTTTTGGCTTCGAATTTTTTTATTGGTGTTCACGTAATCCGCTATGTTTGCTTTTTAATCTCTTCGCTTCTGTTTCCGTTGCTTTTGTCGGATGTCTGTGCATCCATAAGCTCACAACTTTTTTGCATTGATAAAGGCGTTCCTTGTAACGCCGAAACACGTGTCTGCAGTATCCCTGCTCATTTGTGCATTGTAACGTTGTTATTTTCTGGACATCTTTAGCACAAAGGTATTTGTAAACTTTAAAGTAAACCCTGTCCAGATTAACCCTACTGAAATTTTCCAGGAAAAAAATTTCCAAGACTTAAAAAAGTTAAACGTGTTTTTATCTACTGAAGAGTACGACGCTCCTAGGAGCGACGTTGCAGATATTATAGGAGACCCTTCGGACATGGACTTTCTGCCGGAAATTAGCCCGTCTGGGTTATTTCCCACTTAATTGACTGTTTTGTCTCCCCCCTGTTTGTGTGTGGTTGCGATGGTCTTTTTTCTTTTATGTTGGAACTGCCGGAGTATCAGCAGAAACCTTGATTCTCTTAAACTTATTATTTCTTGGTCCAAGCCGGAGTTTATCTGCCTACAAGAAACCTGGTGCGAGGACTCTAAAATCCCAGTTATTAGTAATTATGTTTGTTATTCTAAAGAAAGAACCCCTCCAAAGAAAGGAGGGGGAGTTTGTATTTACGTTAAAAAATCTATCCCTTCTCAGGAAATCAAAATTAAATGCGACGATACGGATATCGAAATGAACAGTATTAAAATTTCCTCAAACAACAAAAACATCCAGATTATCAATTGCTATCGCCCTCCTGGTCCAATTAAAGATGATGTCTTGAAAGTTCTAAATAATATAAAAAACAAAAATCAAATTTACGTAGGAGACTTTAATGCCAGGCACGTGTCTTTAGGTGACTCTTGTAGCCATCATACAGCCTACAAGTTATATAACTGGTTTTCGGATAATGACCTCTGCTTATTAAACGACAAAACCCCTACCAGACACAATAGAGGAAAAAAAGACGGCATCCTGGATATTATTAGCATGAGCAATAATCTAATCTTAAATTACGATATTCATTATTGTACTGAAACTGGAAGCAGCGACCATTACCCTCTCTTAGTAAAATACATGGAGAACCGGATTCACAAAGTGATAAAAAAGAAGTATACTAACTGGGAAACAACAAAAAAACACATTACTAAAGAAATTAATAGTAAAAACAACTTCACTGAAGAAAGTATTGAAAATTTATCAATTATAAATAACTTTAATAATTTAATCTCCAAATGCGTCAACGAAAATTCCAAAACTATAGCCTATGCAGACAACATCCAAAATCAAAAATGGTGGGACGCGAATTGAGCAAAGAAGAAAACAGAAAAAAAAATAAAGCCTTCAACAAAGCAACCCACACCCAAAATATGAAAGATTGGATACAATACAAATACAAGTTGGCAGTTTTCAGACGAGCAATAAAAAAAGCCAAGGTCACCTTCTGGGCGAACATCAACAAATACCTAAAAAAAACCAAAGATATTTACAAATCAGTTAACAAACAGAAAAACGGCATTCAAAGAGAAAGAATCGAGAGCAACATGGTCATTGACTATAATGGTATCAAAATTATGGACGGAGAAACCCAAGCCAATCTGTTTGCGGAAGCCTTTTTCTCTAAAACTTGCAACACAAATAATATCACGCTGATTAAACAGAAAACAAACAATAGATGCAACATATCCAGCCCCTTCACTAAAAAAGAGTTCAATAATGCTATCCAAAACATCAAAAACACATCACCTGGTTCCGACAAAATATCAAACAAAATGTTAAAGAATTTACCAGAAGAAGGAAAAAATTTGCTACTACAAATCTTCAATCAAAGCCTCAAAACAAGCAAAGTCCCTGATCTTTGGAAAACCTCTATGATAATTCCTATCAAAAAACCAAACAAAAATAGTAGTCTAATCAATAACTACAGGCCGATTGCCCTAACACAGAGCTCATGCAAACTGATGGAAAAAATGATTTTAGAAAGGCTAATCTGGTGGGAAGAAAAGTATTCAATTTTTCCCGACTTTATTTTTGGCTTTAAAAAAGAAAGAGGAACTGAAGATTGTCTTATCAAAATGTTCAACGAAATAAGAAACGCTCGAGAAAAAAAAACACTATACCTATCTTATAACTCTGGATATAAAGGGAGCCTATGATAATGTCCAACACAATATTTTAATCAATAAGCTATATAAAACAAATCTAGACCAGAATATTATCAATTGGATCCAAAATTTCTTCACGCAAAGAACCTTCCATATAAAATGGAGAAATTACACTGAAGTGACAAAAGTCATGGGATAGCAATATGCAAATTTTCAGATGGCAGTAGCATCGCATAGAACAGGTATAAATGCGCAGTGCTTTTACAGAGCTTTCATTTCTGTTCAAGTTATTCATGTGAAGAGGTTTTAACGTGATGATGACCGCACGACGTGAATTAACAGACTTTTAACGCGGAATGTTAGTTGGAGCTAGACGCATGGGTCATGCCATTTCGGAAATCGTTAGAGAATTCAACATTCCCAGATCCACTGTATCAAGAGTGTGCCGAGAGTATGAAATTTCAGGCATAACATCCCACCATGGACAGCGCAGTGTTCGACCGCCTGCACTTAAAGATCGAGACCGGCGACGTCTGCAAAGAGTCGTAAATTCGAACAGACAAGCAACACTGCGTCAAATCACCGTAGAAATCAATGTGGGACGTACAATGGACGTGTCTGCTAGAACTGTGCGGAGAAATTTGGATTTCTTGGGCTATTCCAGCAGAAGACCGACTCGAGTGCCTTTACTGACAGAACGACATCGCTTGCAGCGACTCTCGTGGGCACGTGAGGATATCGGTTGGTCCCTAGATGAATGGAAAACCGTGGCCTGGTCCGATGAGTCACGATTTCAGCTGGTAAGAGCCGATGGTAGGGTTCGAGTGTGGCGCAGACCCCACGAAGCCATGGACCCAAACTGTCAGCAAGGCACTGTTCAAGCTGGTGGTGGCTCCGTAATGGTGTGGGCTGTTTTTTCATGGCATGGACTTGGTCCTCTAGGGCGACTGGACCGAACATTGACTGGAAATGCTTATGTGCAGCTACTTGGAGATCACTTGCAGCCATTCATGGACTTCATGTACCCAAACAACGATGGGATTTTTATGGATGACAATGCGCCATGTCACCGGGCCACAACTGTTCGCAATCGGTTTGAAGAAAATTCTGGACAATTCCAACGAATGATTTGGCCACCTAGATCGCCCGACATGAATCCCATTGAGCATTTATGGGACACCATCGAGAGGTCTGTTCGTGCCCAAAATCCTGCCCCATCAACGCTTTCACAATTATGGACGTCTATCGAGACAGCATGGCTCAATATTCCTGCAGAAGACTTCCAACGACTTGTTGAGTCCATGCCACGTCGAGTTGTTGCACTTCGCCGGGCAAAAGGAGGGCCGACACGATATTAAGAGGTATCCCATGACTTTTGTCACTTCAGTGTATATCTCCGACGAGAAAACATATAGTCAGGGCCTTCCACAAGGATCTATCTTATCGCCGTTTCTATTCAACTGCTTCATTTCGGATTTAGACGAAATCCAAAACAACAATAGTAAATTTTTTTCCTATGCGGATGACATAACCTGCCTTATACAGCATGAAGAAAATGACGAAGCTATCGTTGCGGTTCTTAACACAATTAACAAAATTTCAAAATGGGCAAAAAACAACATGCTAGAATTTTCTCCGGAAAAATGCGGAATCCTAAACATGTCTCCTGGCAAAGTCAAGCCAACTTTCAGGCTACAGATTCAAGACACAGACGTTACCTGGAAAACTCACCATAAATTTCTTGGAGTTATAATAGACAATAATCTAAAATGGAAGAAACATACTGAGCTAATTGAAAAAAAAGTTACAAAAAGTCTTAACGTCCTCAACATCCTAAGCAACCAGAAAACTGGAATGAATAATTACAACTTAATTAACATTGTAAAACAAATTATTATTCCTCAATTAAATTATGGAAATATCATCAGAATTAAAGACACCAAAAGCAACAGAAGAAAAATAAACACTTTAGAAAACAAAACTATAAGAACCGTCCTAAAACTCAACTCATTTGCCCCTAATGATGCCATAAGACATATGACAGAAATTGACAACTATGAAGTGAGATTAAAATGGAACCTGATAAAATACACGACAAAACAATATTTTAAGAAGAATAAAAATAATAAGTTCATCGTTACAAGACTCGAAAACGGTAATACCGATATAGAAAAGGAAGTAAACAACTATGTTAAAGATTTCAACAAAATGATGATTGATGAACATTACAATTTCTACAACTGTAAAAACACCCCACCATGGCAAGAATCGAAATTAGAAATCATCATCAAAGAAGATTTACTTCAAAACAACAAAAATGAAAAAGTGATTCATCAAATTTTCTGACCGTTGGTATAGAAGCTTAGCAGTAAATTTCTTCTATGAGCTATGCAATCTGAAATCCTTGAAAAAGGTTCGCCTTTTACAGATTGCGATTTTTCTTCAAAGCAAGCTAACAACACATCTGCACATGTGGTTAAAACATTTTGACTTAACCCTTCCGGTACACCAAAAAAACAGACAAATAATTAAACGTTTAGAAGTTTTCCGGGGTTCCATTATTTATTATTCGGAGAAAGGAGAACAGTATAACAAAACTTGAGCATAAAAATATGCTATAAAGTTACAAAAAAAACTCACCCAAAGCTAAACACGCTGCACTTTTTGATTCATTTTCAGTTGCTAATTAAAGATGCTGTTTGTTTGGCGGGTCTAGCTGACTAAGTGACAACTAAAGGGAGTGCAGACTGCAGGGACTTTGAACTGTCTCCTAGAATATGTGTAATGTCTAGAAAAGTCGGCTGTAGAACAAAAATATACCGGCACAGCGCCGACATAGTGCGTTCTGGTTCAGTTTTTGACATTTTTTTTTCATATCTTGAGCCTTATGCACAAACAGAATGTATCTTCTAAAAGTTATATATAATTTTTTGGGTTCAACTTATGTTATCTACTAACAATTTAAAGCAGTTTCGATAGAAAAAAAATTACTTTTTTTTCAAATTATTTTTTTGAAAATTTCCATTTTTAGCATATATTTTCCAACTTTGAGCCTCATGCGCGAACCGAAGACGTCAACTTAGAATTTTTTTCTTATTTTTCCCAAGTTGTGGATACTAAACCACAACTTTTGAGAGGTAGTGCGAATTCGAAATAAAAAAAATCGATATTTTCGAAATTTGACATTGTAGGCGATTTTAGCCCAATTTAAGGCTAATGTGCAAACTAAAGATCGTATGTGAAAGCTATAAAATATTTTTTTAGATTAAAAATGCACAAAATATTTACAGCTTACGGTATTTGCATTATAAAAAGCTACAGTTTTTTTTTCCTTTTTTCTTTTTGAAAATTTCCATTTTTAACATATTTTTTCCAACTTTGAGCCTCATGCGCGAACCGAAGACGTCAACTTAGAATTTTTTTCTTATTTTTCCCAAGTTATGGATACTAAACCACAACTTTTGAGAGGTAATGCTATTTTGAAATAAAAAAATCGATTTTTTCGACTCACCCTAATGTACGGGTAAGGAAAATTAATTCCTCAATTTCCTTAGAGGCAAAATGAAATTCTGAAAGTCTCCTTTGAAGGCATAACAATGCACCCTCAATAGGAACGTTCGTAAATAATGATTTAACATCAAAAGAAGCCATAAAAGAATCCTTAGGAACGAAATTAATTTGTGGGGGGTTCTGCCCCACTTGATGTTCAAAGAGCAACAAGACGATGTTTCTGCTAGGACAATTTATTATGGGACGATGTGGTGCCCACTCCAGTCATTCCAGCTCTCATACCAACGAAGTCTTGTACCAGAAGAGGGCGCTGCAGCTAAGAGACGAGAGCTGCGCGGAGCCAAGAGGCAGAACGACGACGACGGACGACGAGACGGGGCATAAGAAGATGCCTCTAACGACGAGGGCCAAGCCATGGTCCAAGTGGCGACGTCCAACCCCTTTTTATTCCGAAATTTTCACAATTGAAACATTTAAAACCTTTATCTTTGTGCATGCAATTTTTTGAAATGTGATTTTTTAAACCACAATTATAGCAAATCATTTCTTTTAATCTTTCATTGTTTCTCTCCGACTGCATTTTGTTTTTATTGTTCAAATCTCTTTTAAAATTAGATCTAGTTTCGTTTCTCTTAAACTTTTCTCCTAATTGTTCATTCAGTAGTCTGGGTTTTTCCCGCTCAGATGAATTTTCACCGCGATTCATATCATTTTTCATACTGTCAAAAATCTTCAGTTTATTCTTAAAATCCTCAAGGTCATGAGCTCCGTAAAGTATAGTTTTAGCCGAACTGCTGTCATTTATGCCATTTATCACATAATGAATCAATGCTTGCTCATCAATATTGCCAGAATATGCAATTTGTTTCATCTTTAAAAAATATTCAAACGTGGTTTCATTCTTTTTCATTCTCCTTTGAGCCAATAAAGAATGCAAATTCGCGCTGTTTAATTGTGAAGCATATTCGCTAAGAAGTGCTTTTTTTAATCTTTGATAAGAATCAATTCCTTTTTCCGTTTTAATGAATAAATTAGCCGTGCCGTTTAAGCTTCTTTTACAGAAAATAAACTTTTGTATCTCTGTCAGATGGAATAATTTCGCAGTATTTTCGAAACTTTCTAGCCAATTAATGATATTCTCATGTAAATTTCCACTAAAATGAGTTGAACAAGACTCAATATCATTGTAGTTGATTACCGTAGTATTCATTCCTGCATAATTGGTCGATTTAGGCTCTTCCGAAAGAGATAAATTTGCGATCTCATTTAGTCTACTACTAACCTTGACCTCGGCAGCGTCAGGGTTGAAAATTGATTCCTCATCTTCGTCTTCGTCACTGGTTACGTGTTCACTCAAATTATGCAATTGCGAAATGTCGGTCATGACACTCAATAAATTCTTAGCTAACTCGGCCTTGTGCCCTTCGTATGAGATTCCGAAAATATTCGTTAGGACTATCAATTCATTCAAAGAGAAAGTTTTTTCTATTTCTTTTAATTTAGCATTGAATTCATCACTTTCGATAATGAAATCAAATCCTGAGAATTTTTTTATCCTCTTTCGATTAGCAGCGTCTCCAACATCATTAAACAGGAATTTATGAATTAAATCAATCCGTGTTAAATTTAAGTTATTCAGTGCAATTTTAAGTTGCGGAATATCTGAAAGTTGCATTTTGAAAGTTGAAAATTCGTACTCACAGCTTGGATGAGCAGGATCCAAGTATGGTATTTTCCGATATAATCCACTCGAAAAGTTCAGTCTGTCATCTTTGGAGTCAAGTTTTTATCAGTTAAGCACAAGTTCAATTTTGTTGTTCCACTTTTGCAGTTTTTTGGAGAATTCGAGAAGCACAAGCCTTCTTTTGCAGTTCCACTTTTGCAGTTTTTTGGAGAATTCTAGAAGCACAAACCTTTTTTTGAATTTTTGGGGATCCAAGACCACTTCTGAATTTGTGGGGATCCAAGACCACTTCTGAATTTGTGGGGATCCAAGACCACTTCTGAATTTGTGGGGGGTTCTGCCCTACTTGATGTTCAAAGAGCCACAAGACGATGTTTCTGCTAGGACAATTTATTATGGGACGATTTAATACAGATAACACACACATTACAACGAATAAAAGTATTTGAAGTTTGACGTCGTCACTTGGACCATGGCTTGGCCCTCGTCATTAGAGGCATCTTCTCTCTGCCCCGTCTCGTCGTCTGTCGTCGTCGTTCTGCGTTCTGCCTCTTGGCTCCGCGCAGCTCTCGTCTCTTAGCTGCAGCGCCCTCTTCTGGTACAAGACAGTTGGTGGAAGAGCTGGAATGACTGGAGTGGGCACCACGGGCACCACGGTGCCCACTCCAGTCATTCCAGCTCTCATACCAACGAAGTCTTGTACCAGAAGAGGGCGCTGCAGCTAAGAGACGAGAGCTGCGCGGAGCCAAGAGGCAGAACGACGACGACGGACGACGAGACGGGGCATAAGAAGATGCCTCTAACGACGAGGGCCAAGCCATGGTCCAAGTGGCGACGTCCAACCCCTTTTTATTCGTTGTAATGTCTGTGTTATCTGTTATAAATCGTCCCATAATAAATTGTCCTAGCAGAAACATCGTCTTGTTGCTCTTTGAACATCAAGTGGGGCAGAACCCCCCACAAATTGTGGGATCCAAGACCACTTCTGAATTTGTGGGGATCCAAGACCACTTCTGAATTTGTGGGGGGTTCTGCCCCACTTGATGTTCAAAGAGCAACAAGACGATGTTTCTGCTAGGACAATTTATTGTGGGACGATTTAGTACAGATAACACACACACATTACAACGAATAAAAGTATAAGTTTGACGTCGTCACTTGGACCATGGCTTGGCCCTCGTCGTTAGAGGCATCTTCTCTCTGCCCCGTCTCGTCGTCCGTCGTCGTCGTTCTGTCTCTTGGCTCCGCGCAGCTCTTGTCTCTTAGCTGCAGCGCCCTCTTCTGGGACAAGACAGTTGGTGGAAGAGCTGGAATGACTGGAGTGGGCACCACAGTGTGGTGCCCACTCCAGTCATTCCAGCTCTCATACCAACGAAGTCTTGTACCAGAAGAGGGCGCTGCAGCTAAGAGACGAGAGCTGCGCGGAGCCAAGAGGCAGAACGACGACGACGGACGACGAGACGGGGCATAAGAAGATGCCTCTAACGACGAGGGCCAAGCCATGGTCCAAGTGGCGACGTCCAACCCCTTTTTATTCGTTGTAATGTGTGTGTTATCTGTTATAAATCGTCCCATAATAAATTGTCCTAGCAGAAACATCGTCTTGTTGCTCTTTGAACATCAAGTGGGGCAGAACCCCCCACAAATACCAACGAAGTCTTGTACCAGAAGAGGGCGCTGCAGCTAAGAGACGAGAGCTGCGCGGAGCCAAGTAGCAGAACGACGACGACGGACGACGAGACGGGGCATAAGAAGATGCCTCTAACGACGAGGGCCAAGCCATGGTCCAAGTGGCGACGTCCAACCCCTTTTTATTCGTTGTAATGTGTGTGTAATCTGTATTAAATCGTCCCATAATAAATTGTCCTAGCAGAAACATCGTCTTGCGATGAATTTTCTTAACAAAATCTACAGAATTTTTAACGCGAATTGAGCAAAGAAGAAAACAGAAAAAAAAATAAAGCCTTCAACAAAGCAACCCACACCCAAAATATGAAAGATTGGATACAATACAAATACAAGTTGGCAGTTTTCAGACGAGCAATAAAAAAAGCCAAGGTCACCTTCTGGGCGAACATCAACAAATACCTAAAAAAAACCAAAGATATTTACAAATCAGTTAACAAACAGAAAAACGGCATTCAAAGAGAAAGAATCGAGAGCAACATGGTCATTGACTATAATGGTATCAAAATTATGGACGGAGAAACCCAAGCCAATCTGTTTGCGGAAGCCTTTTTCTCTAAAACTTGCAACACAAATAATATCACGCTGATTAAACAGAAAACAAACAATAGATGCAACATATCCAGCCCCTTCACTAAAAAAGAGTTCAATAATGCTATCCAAAACATCAAAAACACATCACCTGGTTCCGACAAAATATCAAACAAAATGTTAAAGAATTTACCAGAAGAAGGAAAAAATTTGCTACTACAAATCTTCAATCAAAGCCTCAAAACAAGCAAAGTCCCTGATCTTTGGAAAACCTCTATGATAATTCCTATCAAAAAACCAAACAAAAATAGTAGTCTAATCAATAACTACAGGCCGATTGCCCTAACACAGAGCTCATGCAAACTGATGGAAAAAATGATTTTAGAAAGGCTAATCTGGTGGGAAGAAAAGTATTCAATTTTTCCCGACTTTATTTTTGGCTTTAAAAAAGAAAGAGGAACTGAAGATTGTCTTATCAAAATGTTCAACGAAATAAGAAACGCTCGAGAAAAAAAAACACTATACCTATCTTATAACTCTGGATATAAAGGGAGCCTATGATAATGTCCAACACAATATTTTAATCAATAAGCTATATAAAACAAATCTAGACCAGAATATTATCAATTGGATCCAAAATTTCTTCACGCAAAGAACCTTCCATATAAAATGGAGAAATTATATCTCCGACGAGAAAACATATAGTCAGGGCCTTCCACAAGGATCTATCTTATCGCCGTTTCTATTCAACTGCTTCATTTCGGATTTAGACGAAATCCAAAACAACAATAGTAAATTTTTTTCCTATGCGGATGACATAACCTGCCTTATACAGCATGAAGAAAATGACGAAGCTATCGTTGCGGTTCTTAACACAATTAACAAAATTTCAAAATGGGCAAAAAACAACATGCTAGAATTTTCTCCGGAAAAATGCGGAATCCTAAACATGTCTCCTGGCAAAGTCAAGCCAAATTTCAGGCTACAGATTCAAGACACAGACGTTACCTGGAAAACTCACCATAAATTTCTTGGAGTTATAATAGACAATAATCTAAAATGGAAGAAACATACTGAGCTAATTGAAAAAAAAGTTACAAAAAGTCTTAACGTCCTCAACATCCTAAGCAACCAGAAAACTGGAATGAATAATTACAACTTAATTAACATTGTAAAACAAATTATTATTCCTCAATTAAATTATGGAAATATCATCAGAATTAAAGACACCAAAAGCAACAGAAGAAAAATAAACACTTTAGAAAACAAAACTATAAGAACCGTCCTAAAACTCAACTCATTTGCCCCTAATGATGCCATAAGACATATGACAGAAATTGACAACTATGAAGTGAGATTAAAATGGAACCTGATAAAATACACGACAAAACAATATTTTAAGAAGAATAAAAATAATAAGTTCATCGTTACAAGACTCGAAAACGGTAATACCGATATAGAAAAGGAAGTAAACAACTATGTTAAAGATTTCAACAAAATGATGATTGATGAACATTACAATTTCTACAACTGTAAAAACACCCCACCATGGCAAGAATCGAAATTAGAAATCATCATCAAAGAAGATTTACTTCAAAACAACAAAAATGAAAAAGTGATTCATCAAATTTTTAATCACTATATACAGGAAAACTCCAATGCGGAACTTTATGCCACGGACGGTTCCAAAATCAATAATAAAGTCGGGTTTGGTATCATCAATCACAACAATGAAACCATAAGGAAAATAAAAATCCCTGGTATGTGCTCTATCTTCACAGCTGAAATAGCAGCTATTTTCTACCTATCCAAATTCCTAATACCGAACAATAATAAACAGATCATTATTTTAACAGACAGCCTAAGTGTCTGTAAAGCTATGGAAACAAAAAAAAAGAGGGAAGATATCTCGATTTACGCCACTAGAAACATCCTAAATTGGCAAGCAACAAGAAATCACATCAAAATTGTATGGGTTCCCAGTCATTCTGGAATCCAGCTGAATGAAAAAGTTGACCTCCTAGCCAAAGAAGCAGCTATAAGTGATACCGTTCCAACCTTACAATGCGCCACATGGAAAGACTGTCAAAACAAAATCAAAACGGACATAAAATACGAGAGAGAGAACAAATGGAAAAACAGCAAAAACCACGACAAGTTTAAACATCGTCAACTCCCTATTAAGAATAAAATTAACCCCAAAAGCAGAAAAGAAGAAATTATTCTTAACAGAATCATCACTAACTGCTACATAACTAATGAAAAGCTTCATAGGATGAAACTCTCAAGTACGCCCATGTGCTCTGACTGTAACGACATAGATACAGTTAATCATCGAATCCAGCAATGTATAAAATTTAATAAGACCAGAAACCATATTATGGAAAATATCCCCCAAGAACTATCCCATATCACCGATCTCTTAGATTATCGTATTTTATCCTTGGAAGGGATCTCTTCGGTGATCTCTTCTCTTTTTCTCTGATGTTTCCCCTTTCTGTCTGGTGCCTCCCACGTCCGATCTTAGCGCCCTCTTTTGATGCAAAGAAAAATTTCCCAAACTATAGAGGCTAGGCGCTTATGTTCGCAGTCCTCTTTTTACTTATGAGCTAATGGCTCATTAAATAGAAATAGAAATAGAAAAAGCTCCCTATTTCCTACGGGAATCAATGGGTGCGTTCATAAAGTCAAACTCGTTCAATTAACGAGTGAAGCTCGCGAGGCGAACGAGGCGTTCAAAAAGTAAACGCGTTAGCTAACTGGTCGTTCATAAAGTGTAACTCGGTTAGTTTCGTGAAACGAAAATCTTAACGAAGCTCACGAAGAAAAAGGGTGGTTTGCTAGTTAAAAAACATGGCGGCGCCCAGTGCTAGCGTGTGTTACAATGTTTACATTTGCGATATCCGATATAAAACGTCAAAACGTTACGATTATATGTTCGGCAAATGTAATCTTGCAGCGAATATGTACCTGGTTTTGTCCAGATGAGTTTTTTTCAACAAAAAAAAAAGAAAAAAAAAAGGAGATACAAAAAAAATTCGCATTAGGCAAATTTTGCCAACTTTGGGGTTTCAGAAAATTTAAGTGTTAGAAATTTGAATAAATTCTAGCACAATTGATTTTTTGTTCTAGACAACCGACAATTAATACAAAAAATTATATTGTATTTTGAATGTTTTTGCCTTGGCAAATGCAGTGTACTTTACTTTTAGTCAAATGTAAACCTACGGGGCCGTAACCAGACTATTATTTCGGGGAGGGTTTTATAAACTCTTTCCTCATGAAATCAATCTACTTATATTAAAAACTGAGTATCTTTCTAACTATCTTTCTTTCTATCTTTCTTTCTATGTCACGCTTCTTTCTCCTGAACGCCAATGACCTGAAAGTCGAACCAGGTACCGATAGATAAGTAATTTTTCAGGCTTCATTAGTTTCAATTGATATAATTATACGATTTTAATTAGCGAAGATATCAATTAATAAGTAGTCAAGTTTAAAGCGATTAAGCCTAATAAATGATTAAATATGAAATCCATTCTTGCAAAACGTCGTTGCTATGAAACAGTGATAACAATGAGAATGAGAATTTAGAATGAAGGCTTAACTAAATCAAACACGAAACTCATAAGCGGGTTACTTACGTAGTATTTTTATCGCTAGCTACTTGTAATATTTTGAAACATTCACTTATTGAAAAGCCATCTACTTATATTAAAAACTGAGTATCTGTGTCTGCTTCTTTCCCTTGAGCGAGCAGAACTTGCTGTAATTTTCCTCACCATTTTGAAGGAGCGAAGCATCTCAATGATTCAAATGATTTTTTTGATGCAGGAAAAAAGTGAAGGCGTAAAGCGCCTGTTAGCGAGCCGCCTTGGCGGGGAGTAGTTTCTTGAAATTTTCCTCACTACTTTCAAGGCACGAAGTGCCCGTGCCAGGGAAGCTAAAAGGAAGGAGCCTCAACTCCTTTGGCAACGGGACGAAAAAGTGACTAGTTAGGTTAATTCAAGGAACTGGAAACGCTGCAGGCCTACCATATTTGGCCTTTTATCGCTTGCTTGAAAGATTCAAATAATTCACTTCAACGATGCCGCTAAAGCAAGCACATGCTCTTGAAATCGGTCACAGTCAAAAAATGATTTCAATGAAATGTATCATTAATATTATTTTTAAGCATGTTTTTAAGTTATTATTTTTTCGTTTGAAAACTTTAAAAAAATGTCCTGAAAATTTGGTAAAAAGTGTAAATATCTCATGATTTATTTGATAATAATGAGTGATGCAATAAATGAATATTTTGTTACGAAGACATTATTAGAGTTTAGTCATTGTATTTTCTCAATGAATTTATTCGGGATTTTGATTACACGAACTCAATAGAGTGTTGGCAGTCTTTTGCAAGATATGTAAATGGTAATTCAATAATAAGAATAATAAATGGAGAACTAATTGTTTTTGGTGTTACTAAAGAGTCCCTTACTCGCAATATGTGCAACATAAACTCTCAGTCAAATGCAGCGCTGGTCTGGGACCAAGGGCCGCCGCGAGCTAAGGAGTTGATAGTTTGGTCACCGGGATCCCCTCCCTCCTATAAAATTAATAAAATTTATACTACTGCCGTGGAGGGCCCCCAAAAGGACGGGCCCGTTACCAACTGGGCTAACAAATGGCTTTTCGTCGGCCCCAAATTTCCAAGGAACAAGCGATGATCATACGTCCCAGAAATTTGATAACTCTCCATAAATTTGAATTTTTGTCTGTTTGACGAACTTTTTTTTCATCGAACCCATACTGCTACTTTTGGATTTCGGGTCATGCTCCAAAATTTAAATTTAATACTATAATTTCTGCTATCTCCTACTAGGAGGGGCAAAAATGCTTTTTTAAGGCAGTTAAGAACTTTTTAGGGTCAAATTTGTCTAAAATTTCCACATACGGACGTCCTTCCATAAAAACAAGAAGCAAGATTTTCAAAACCTCTCATCGTAAATCCCCAGGAGAGTTTGGGGGAAAAACACTGGCATTATATGTTTGGTTTTTGTTTTTTTTCGTGAAATTGCTTATTGTGATGTTAAAGGCAAATACTGATCTAGATTCGCTCAAAAAAAAAAAAAAAAGAAATAAAGAAATCCAAAGTAGCTAAAAAAAATCTGCCATACAAAACAGGAAAATTATTTCGTTTTTTAAAATTTGACGAAAGAAGCCAGGAAAAGTGGAAAAATAGAGAAACAATAGTAAAAGTGGATCCAGGTAAGATGGACTAGGGGATGTCCGCCCCCCCCCCTTTCAAAAAAAAAAAACTCCCAAGGGTAGCTATATAAACTTTGCCAGACACATCAGTGTGGGAAAATTATTCTTCCGTTTTTCTGAACTTAACGAAAGCAGATGTGAAAAGCGGAAAAATAGGGAAACAACAGTAAAAGCGGATCGTCCGGAAAGTGGACTAGGATAATTGCCCCCCCCCCCCTTTAAAAAAAACCTTCCCAGTGTGCCTAAAAATTTTTGCCACATCATACAGGATAATATTTTTTCGTTTTTCAGAACTTGAGGAAAGAAGCTTGGAAAAGAGGGTGAATAGAGAAACAATGGTAAAAGCGATTTATTTAAGGTGGACTAGGGACTAGAGGATGAATCCCCCCCCCCTCCCTTAAAAAAAAATTCCAGGGGTGGGTCAAAAACTTAGGCAGACAGTGCAGAAAAGTTCTAAAATGTTTTTCAAAACGTAAACAAAAAGAAGCTTGGAAAAGCGGAAAAATAGGGAAACAACAATAAAAGCGGATTCACGAGAGGAGGACTGGGGAATTGTTCCCCCCTTCCCTCTAAAAAAAAGTCAAAGCGGATCTTTGAAAGGAGGGATGGGGTTTTTAAATGAAGAAAATAAGCACATGCTTCAAAAATGGACGGAAGTTCATATTCATGTAAGAAAAAACTTTCGTTTTCGTAAGTTTCCTAAAGGTTTCGATTTCAGGTGTGGTTTGATCTAGCCGAATTTGAAGCACTCGACGTCTTTCAGAGTTACACCATTTGGAACATACCAGAGGGTGGGAAGCATTTATGTAAATCTTTGGTACATGCTGTAGTTGCAGAAATAGAAGGTATAATCAAGGGCGGATCCAGCTTCTGGTTAAGGAGGAGGTCATGAGCGATTTTTTGCCATAAATAGAGCGTGTAGGCGACAATTTTTTCAAAATATAAGTCCTA
Organism: Uloborus plumipes; assembly: GCA_038373865.1. NCBI lineage: Eukaryota > Metazoa > Arthropoda > Arachnida > Araneae > Uloboridae > Uloborus > Uloborus plumipes. Next base: position 65,633 of record JAXGGA010000047.1, on the reverse strand, counting down.
AAACACATTGTTTTAGCCTACTTTTGGTGCCCCCCCCCCCCATTGGATCCGCGCCTGGGTATAATGTAGTAAAAAAATAGGATATCATGAGATTAAACTTTAAATAAAGAAAATGGGTAATTTAGATCAAAATATTGAAAATGGTTATGTTATTTTATTTTTCTGTCAAACAGATCATGCAGTAGGGAAAGATGTACATTCACCCACGCACAAGGAACTTAACCCATTAAGCGCCAAGTCTCCCTTTTGGGGAACCTTAGGTTAAGATTTTTTTCAATCGCAAGTACTTGAGATATATTTCTTGAAAGTGTTTGTTATTAAACAACAAAGTGCCGAACTTGATTGGTATTTTTTTCAAAAAAATTGAAACTTAATTTCTATTTTTTTAAAAATAGTTAATTTAGGAGAAAATTCTGATTTTTACTTTATAAGGAAAAAAATTCCTAAAAAATAACTAAATCTAATGCAGGCGTTTAAAAACATTGAAAATAAATCACAAGAGATCTCTTTTCAAGTCCTAATAAGCAGGGGTCAAGAAAAATAGTTTGAAAGAGTTTTATAGCTGTTTATTTACGAAGGTCCCAAAATGGGACACTTGGCGGGTTCTGACTAGAAGAACAAATCTCAAGAAAGCAGAATTAAAATCTCGCTCACTTTGCATGAATAAACTCACTACTCGTTTCATTTGCTGTTGAAGGTCACCCCTTTTGTATTTGAACATAGTAAGCTCTTTTTTGTCATTAATAGGTATTTCCGGGCTCTCTTTTGTTGTTCAAAAGCAGGTGTTTTTCTCAGAAAAGGTGACATTCCACTCATTCTGTACAATGTTCTAGATAAGCAATGGTCAGTCATCCCCAAGGACAATGGGTCATCTCCCCAAAGAAGGATTCTCCCCTATAATGATATCTGAATCATTCAAACCGCCCCCTCCCTCCCCCTTAAAAATTCATTGGCACAGTCTGAGACATCAAGCTCCTTTCCCGTCCTTCGTGGGCACCCCTAAGAAAAGGATGTGAGGCCTTCCTCCTAAATTCTTGGTTAGTGACATTCAGGTTCAGTAAGGGAAGTTCAATTTCAAAAATAAATTTTTTTTTAATTTCTTAACATCAAAAATGGTGTTAAATTTCTTGACTTTGCAGCAAGCTTTGGACAAGCCAGAGACAACAAATTGTAGCGCAGTGCCAGAAAATTAGTGCAGTACTACTTGGTCGCTCTGATCAGATAATTGAGAAGGAAAGTCGTCATGGCCATTGCTTAGATCATAAATATAGTTGGATAAAAAAATCAAGTTGCATTTTTAGGAATTATTGCAGGTTTTAATACGAAATTGGAGAAACTGAAATCGTTACTTATACCTCTACTTCAACAAAAAGCAGATTTTTTTTTGTCCAAAAAACATTCTGATATTGTAAATTATGAAACATGTTATCCAACATGCTGCGAAGTATACAATAGGTACACAGCAGAAAAAATAAATCAATGAACCTCGCCTATGAGGAAAGTAATATAAAGTTGTGCTGCTCAAAAATTTCTTAGTTTTGTTTTATACTTGTCTATTGTTACAGTCATTTCCATTTGCAGACAACATTTACTTTATTCCCGGCAGGGTTAATTTGAAGTTTTTATTTCTTCATTGTGGTACATGAAAATATTAAGGCTTCAGGTTAAAAAGTTAAAAATTATCAGGAACAATTTCCGTTTCATGAAAAAAAGTGATGCTTAGAATATGCAAAAACTTACATGTTTTTTACTTCAAAGTTTTATATGGATTAAATAAGATATCAACTTGATAATAAAAAAGTGAGGTATTAATAGTTAACTTTGCTAACTGCACAAAACTAGTTTTTATGCTTTCTAACCAGTTTTAGCCAAATTTTATTGGATCATCACTATTGAAGAAAATATAATTATGTTATCCCCATTAAACGCCAAGTCTCCCATTTTGGGACCATACCATATCTCATGACTAAATAAATATTTTTGAAAAATTGAAGCTACATATGGTTGTCGATGTGTATTGAACCTCAAAACATACAAAAATTAAGATATTTTTAATGTGGTTCATATAGCGGCGTTTAATGGGTTAATGTACATATTGAAAAATGATTGAGAGTTGAACCTCCTTATACCAAGCCTCCGGTATACTCTTATATAATGTCTCCTTTTTTTCTAAAAGTTCTGCAAGTAGTAAAAGTTTGTGTAGAGACGTTACTTCAGCATTCTACTTCCAACCTCTTTGTCTCCTTAAAAAAACTGAGATTTTAGCTGAGTTTAACTAGGTATCAACTGAAAGCCGATCTTTTTTATTACTGTCAATCTCTAGATAGTAGAAATTAGGTTTTCACCGTTCTATTGTTAAGTTATAAGGAGAGTGCAGTATGAATAAAAATTTTTAACTGTCTCTGTTCTTGTTCGTGGTATTCAGTTCAATCTCAACTGAAATTCACTTCCTCTATTTTTGTTTTAAAATCAAAGTTACTGGGATATTAAACCCATCTTTTAAAAAGGATGAGAGATATAAAATTTATATCAGCCACTCAGTAGCTATTACTTTGCTTGTAACTGAAGTAAATTTTATTTTTATAATTGTAACTTTACATAACTGTATAATTAATTTAAAATAATAATTCATTAGGTAAATTTAGCATAAATTTTAATTGCATGAATTGAGAGACACAACACACTTATAAACACATATAATTCATCAATTTATTCATTGTAATACATAAAGGTCAAAAACATTACAAATAAAGTGTAGTTCATTTTTATTGCAATTATTGAGTTTATGTTTTTAAATGTTCGGTATTACATGCTTGAATTTCAACTGCACTAAAAACATATTACAAGAATAGCAGTGCATTTATAGGTAATACATACACTGAAGTGACAAAAGTCATGGGATACCTCTTAATATCGTGTCGGCCCTCCTTTTGCCCGGCGAAGTGCAACAACTCGACGTGGCATGGACTCAACAAGTCGTTGGAAGTCTTCTGCAGGAATATTGAGCCATGCTGTCTCGATAGACGTCCATAATTGTGAAAGCGTTGATGGGGCAGGATTTTGGGCACGAACAGACCTCTCGATGGTGTCCCATAAATGCTCAATGGGATTCATGTCGGGCGATCTAGGTGGCCAAATCATTCGTTGGAATTGTCCAGAATTTTCTTCAAACCAATTGCGAACAGTTGTGGCCCGGTGACATGGCGCATTGTCATCCATAAAAATCCCATCGTTGTTTGGGTACATGAAGTCCATGAATGGCTGCAAGTGATCTCCAAGTAGCTGCACATAAGCATTTCCAGTCAATGTTCGGTCCAGTCGCACTAGAGGACCAAGTCCATGCCATGAAAAAACAGCCCACACCATTACGGAGCCACCGCCAGCTTGAACAGTGCCTTGCTGACAGTTTGGGTCCATGGCTTCGTGGGGTCTGCGCCACACTCGAACCCTACCATCGGCTCTTACCAGCTGAAATCGTGACTCATCGGACCAGGCCACGGTTTTCCATTCATCTAGGGACCAACCGATATGCTCACGTGCCCACGAGAGTCGCTGCAAGCGATGTCGTTCTGTCAGTAAAGGCACTCGAGTCGGTCTTCTGCTGGAATAGCCCAAGAAATCCAAATTTCTCCGCACAGTTCTAGCAGACACGTCCATTGTACGTCCCACATTGATTTCTACGGTGATTTGACGCAGTGTTGCTTGTCTGTTAGAATTTACGACTCTTTGCAGACGTCGCCGGTCTCGATCATTAAGTGCAGGCGGTCGACCACTGCGCTGTCCATGGTGGGATGTTATGCCTGAAATTTCATACTCTCGGCACACTCTTGACACAGTGGATCTGGGAATGTTGAATTCTCTAACGATTTCCGAAATGGCATGACCCATGCGTCTAGCTCCAACTAACATTCCGCGTTCAAAGTCTGTTAATTCACGTCGTGCGGTCATCATCACGTTAAAACCTCTTCACATGAATAACTTGAACAGAAATGAAAGCTCTGTAAAAGCACTGCGCATTTATACCTGTTCTATGCGATGCTACTGCCATCTGAAAATTTGCATATTGCTATCCCATGACTTTTGTCACTTCAGTGTATGTTATTAATACATGTGATTTAAAATGCAAATGTTTTAAATTCCATTGCTTGAACTTAGAATTTCAGTAATTCTGCATTCTTTCTACTTTTGAAAGTGTCAGTTAGATCCAGGGCTGCGGAGTCGGAGGTAAACTAGTCGACTCCGACTCCGGGATTTTAAAACTTCCAACTCCCGCTTTTTTTTTATTATTATTTTTTTACTGAAATGTGAAGAGGGAAAGACCCTAAACAAAGGTTAAAATATTAAATCCATTTTAAAAGTTTCATTTTTATTCATGGTCGTAGCCAGGACTCACTTTATGGGGGGTGGGGTACCAAGCTGGAGTATCCCTGTTGGAGGTCATTGTGACCTCTCAAAAAGTCCAATTTTCTTAAGAATTCTCGCAGGTAATTTCACCACATTTACCTTAATTCTCGGAGGTCACTGTGACCTCCCAAAAAGTTCATTTTCTCCAGAGCAAAAGAAAAGTGCCGCTCTTGTCATTTGACTCTGTACAAAACTAATTCTTTTCGTGTTAACTGGCCAGACTTTATTTTAACACATTGCATTTTTGCTGCAAATATTTTTTATACAATTGCATAAGCCCAAACATAGCAATTCGTTTCACAAAGCAGACCCGCCATTTTGATGATCCTAGATGCTTAGAATTTGGATATTGGACGCTGAAAATTTGTATTTGTTAGCTTCAAAGATATGTTTTTGCCTCTATAAAATTTTATCCAAATCGGAGGCGGTCGGAGTCGACATGATTTTCAGCGACTCCGACTCCTTTGGTCCAAAATCAGTCCGACTCCGACGCCCTGATTAGCTCTGGAACATAAGTTCAAATCTGCATCTGTGAAATTTACCCACTTTTCTTCCAAGAAACTTTGAAGAGATAAAGAAAACGAAAAGCATAAACAAAAAGGCCGGCATTAATTAAAAGCAAATCTTCCTACTATATAACTGCTCCAAAAAACCATTTGCGAAAAATGTTATACAATTTTCCTTCACACTTTACCCAGGCTTAGGACTGGCAGCTGCAAATGCTGGCGTGTTTAAAAATTGTATTAAGAAAAAAAAAAACATATTTTAAACAATAATTGTGGCATGAAATAAGCTATTGCATAAACATACACTAGGATTCCCACTCCACATGCAGACTAGTATTGATCTATCTTAGCTTTGTGGGTTTCCTCTCTGTAATAAAGAGAGAAATTTGATTAGTTGTCTCTCCATGAGAGATGTTCCAATTCCAAGCATTGGGATTTGAAACTGCCATAAACAGTTTCGCTGAGTGGCTTAGAATGAAGTCTCAACTGTAAAATAAATTATCAAAATTAAAACAGAATAATTTGGGCAGTTAGAAAGAAGCAACACATAAATTATCCTCAAATTCCAAACAGACAAAAGACCTTTTTTTTTTTTTTTTTTCCTTCTTTTTTTTTTAAATAAGGTCTGTCTGTTAGCTATATTTCCTACAAAACCAATGTACAATGAAGTTTTTCTTTTACATCATATGTTACATTAATAAATATAAATTAATAATATAATAATAAATAGCAATATCCAAATGCTAACTTATTCCTCTAACCTTTCTACAATCAGTTTCAAATAATCGCTTAATTCGAATGTACAAGAGCGTTACACATTTGCTTTCTAAAAGAAAGTATATCAAATGGAGAAACTAAACTTTCACTATTGAGAATTTGCTGCTCAAAATAAAAGACATTTACTCCACAACTCATACTATCACTTTGAATGGTATGAGGAGGATAACTTATACTAATAATTATCAAGATTCAAAAGTGAACAAAAAAAGTTTGTCCATAACATTATAAAATTTGAATAACTATCTAAACTATGCAACCCTTTAGGATCATAAAAGTTAATCATTCTATCTTGTACTCGAAATAACAGTAAAACCCAATGATTATTGATATTTGCTGGTATAAAAACATAATCCGCACAAGAAATTTCTTCTCTCTTATAGAAATCGCACAGCTCATTCTTTTGGAGGAGCTGACTATGATATGATTTTGCAACAAGTGAATTACTACTTACAGAATTTCTTGTTATATGTTGCAGGTAGCCATCTACAATGCTGTCAAATAACCAACCATTTCGAAAGATTCCACTTTTCAACTTTAAAATACTTACTTCATGAGCAGATATATTGGGATCTAAAGATTTTAATTCCAAAAATGTTATGGGTACATCTCCTACTCTAACAATTGTTTTATGTAAGTTAAGAACATGTTCAACACTGGGAGTAAATAAAATTCTACTAGTTATTTCACAAATTGGAGTCACGTTTGTTTGTTTCTACATGCAAAAAAGAATCATAATTAAGTTCGTGCAATAAGCAGACGCATTATAATTCACTATGTAAAATTCAGATCAAAATTAATGAATTAAAACATTAAGGTCAAATGTAACACAGAAATGCCGGAAATAAACATAATTTACGTACCTACATGTAGAAAAAGGCAGTCGTAATGGTGTAAATTCAGTGATGAAATTTTCTTTGTCAGTTTTTTGATGTTTATTCCTGGAAAAGAAACAACATTAATTTTGTGATCGGACGATTCTATTGGCACATATTGTGATAAATATTTAACTATAGAAACCCCAGTAAAAAGTACACGCATAATTTGCAATGAAAAATAGAAATAAAAACAAATGAGTAAATCATAAAAGTAAATTATAAATCAAAAAATAAACAATTTTCGCAAAACCGATGACAACGTGGTCGCCTCGTGTTATGATCAAATCAGGCGTAAACAAACCCGTGAGAGATCAGTACTGTTCATAAGCGTTCCGAAATGTTGCCATGAGGCTTGGCGACGAGTACTCTTTGGCGATATTTCTTGGCGGTTTCCGGTTCCTATAATCTGCAAGAATCAAAAGTGACCGGACGATTCCACTGCCACCGATGGCGCTAGTGGTCCCCCTCTCGCTACTCGCTCGCTCGATCGACTGATTAAAGGGCAGTTTGGAAGGTTTTTAAAAAAAGAATTTCGCTTGACCGACCCTAGTATTTGACGGGGTGGTGCTTTATTACCAGTTTGAGGCTACTGATGTGAAAAATTTGTTGGAGTTTAGAAATAACACGCGGTCTAGGTCTTCAAGATGGAAAAGAAAAATCTTCAATAACACTGTGCGGCAAAAAAAAAAAAAAACTTTGAAAATGCTTCTGGCATTTTTAAGGCTGATTCTTATGTAAAATGACCCCCTGAATCCGAATATGACCTCCGTTTTCCCCCATCACGTACCAATTTTTTTTTTAAACGCCCCCCTTTTTTTTCATTTTTCCTTAGTTTCAGAGCTATTATATTTTTTGGAGAGGAAAGGAGCCTTATATTCACCCCTAAATGTTTTTGGAGGTCAAGAGAGACTCAAAGTTTAAAATCATGAGCACCGAGAAAAAATCGGGGAATTTGGGGGGGGGGGGCGTAGCCCCCCAAAATATTTGAAAAATCATCAAAAACGATCTTTTTATTCTAGTTTCTTTAAAAAGACCTTTAAAACATTTTTTTCGGTGCAGAACCAGAGTATAGGATCCGCTCCTATGGCTTCTGGGTCAGAAAAAATTTTCACACTAATTTTTTTTTTTTTTTTTTAATAAAATAATGCTCTAAAAATCGTACTTTGCACTCGAGTTTTAAAGCAGGCCTTCAGCCAAAAAACAAAATTGTGGCTGATTCTTATGTCAAATGACCCCCTATTTCCAAATATGACCTCAGTTTCCCCCCTCTAACCCCTCCTTCCAGAGAGCGTCCCCCCCCCCCCCATTCAGAGTCGTTTTACTAATTCGGAGGGGAAAAGTACATTACGTAACCCGTTAACATAACTCCAAAAGGCAACAGAGGTTCAAAGTTCAAAATCATGTACATGTGTACCAAAAATATAAACTAGGGTGGTATACCCCCCTCCCCAAAAAAAAAAATCTTCTTTTCCTGTTTTTCTAAGAGACGTTTTAAGCCTTTTTTTCTCCATGTAAAATCAGAGTATACGACTTTCTTTGATTTATATGTTTAAAATAATTCCGCTTTGTAGAAAACAAATTATATACTAGAAAAAATATATTTTGTAAGGGTGGCTCTATTGCATATCAGTAGCATTGCAGATCTTCATTAAAGAAGACACATTTGGAAAAAAATGGGTCACTTTGCAGAAGAGTCAGCCGGAACAGTGTCTTCTTTCATGCGGACCTGCGATGCGACTGATATGCAACGAGCCACCATTACTAGAAAATATATAGGGTAATAAATATATAGGGTAAATTATTTTATAATATAATTTGTTTTCTACAAAGCGAAATAATTTCGAACACATTAATCAAAGAGAAAATCAAACACTTTGATTTTTCACAAAAAAAAAAAAAAGGTTTAAAACGTCTCTTAGAAAAACAGGAAAAGAAGATTTTTTTTTTTTTTTGGGGGGGGGGGTATACCGCCCAACTTTATATTTTTGGTACACATGTACATGATTTTGAATTTTGAACCTCTGTTGCCTTTTAGAATTATGTTAACGGGTTACGTAATGTACTTTTCCCCTCCGAATTAGTAAAATGACTCTGAATTGGGTGGGGGGCGCTCTCTGGAAAGAGGGGGTGGAGGGGGGAAACTGAGGTCGTATTTGGAAATAGGGGGTCATTTGACACAAGAATCAGCCACAATTTTGTTTTTTTTTGGCTGAAGACCTGCTTTAAAACTCGAGTGCAAAGTGCAATTTTTAGAGCATTATTTTATTTTAAAAAAAAAAAATTTACAGCGTGAAATTTTTTTCTGACCCAGGAGCCATAGGAGCGGATCCTATACTCTGGTTCTGCACCGAAAAAAATGTTTTAAAGGTCTTTTTAAAGAAACTAGAATAAAAAGATCGTTTTTGGTGAATTTTTCAAATATTTTGGGGGGCTACGCCCCCCCCCCAAATTCCCCGATTTTTTCTCGGTGCTCATGATTTTAAACTTTGAGTCACTCTTGACCTCCAAAAAAATTTAGGGGTGAATATAAGGCTCCTTTCCCCTCCAAAAAATTATAATAGCTCTGAAACTAAGGAAAAATGAAAAAAAAAAAAAAAAAACAAGGGATGCGTTTTAAAAAAAATTGGTACGTGATGGGGGAAAACGGTGGTCATATTCGGATTCAGGGGGTCATTTTACATAAGAATTAGCCTTCAAAATGCCAGAAGCATTTTCAAGGTTTTTTTTTTTTTTGCCGCACAGTGTAATCTCATCCCAAATTCATTTTTCTTCTTATATTTATTCCAGATTTCAGATATTAATTCTATGTTTTAGCCATTAGAATTATTATTTTCTTAAATTTTATGAATTTCATATAAGTTTGAATATCTTATTGCTAATTACTCTTAATTTTTTCTTTCATAAAAATGGGTGCTTCAAGCTGCTTTGTTCCTGAATGCAAGTCGGGGTATGCTACTGACAGAAGAAAGAGAAAGCTAAATTATGCTTTCATCATTAATCTATTTTTCGGCACCAAATTAATAAAAGCTTTGGTTCCTCCTCTTTTGAGGTTTTTTTCTGTGCTAGGACTTTATATGGTGAATAATTAAAAAAAAAAAAAAAAAAAAAACCTTGCAAGATAATGCGCACACAATGGATCTACTTGATATACCGGTTCCCTGGGGCCAGTTTCTTTCGTTTCATTTGTCTAATGAAAATCATGCATAAAATAATTCAAACTTTATTTGAATTGGATTATTTTCATGAGTGCACTCCTGAAATGTCCTACTATAGTGGAGTTTCCATTATTCAAGCTAAGCATAAGTCCAATTTAATAAATAAAAAGCAAAACAGATATGGAAATGTAAGTAGAAGAAAAGAAAAAGTGATATTAATCCCAAAACTATGGCTGTTCATTGCTATTTTATTTCCATTTCTTTAAATTGATGAATTTAAACTCAAGAACTATCGTTTACTGTTGAAATTTAATGCATTGTACTCAGAAGAATTTATAAAAGGACTGCAATTCACGGTTTTATAAGGAGAAAGTATTTTTACAAGCAAGATAAAATCTTTTTTAGTTTTATAATTTGCTAAATAAGTAGAACAGCGATTTCAAATATTCAAAATAAAACACAAATATACACAACACATAGCAGAAGAACGAATGAATTAGCTGGTTAAAACAGTTCATATGCAGGATGGAGAAATTTATAAAGTCGAATTAGAAGTCGTGTTGCTGCTCGCTAGAGGCTTAAGTCATAGCAAATCAAAAGTATTTAAATCATTGCTTCATAAACAAATTAAACACGTCAAATTCAATATTTATCATCGACTTCAGGTGAAACAAAGTATTTACGGTTATATAGACCAGCTTTCATGGCAAAAGCAGGTTAATATTTTCAAATATGTAGATGATAATATTTAAATCACACTTGTTTACAACGCTAGTCTACGGGCGAAAAGACGTAAACATAGCGAGAGAGGGCACAATAGCGGCCTCTGGCGGAAGTGGAATTTTGTTGCCAAACTGCTAACATGGGGTTTCGTCTCCTTCCTTTTACTCCCTGGCCCGTGCAACGCTGGGTCACGTGTGTGGTATGTCTTGAAATCTAATGAACATTAAATTATACCAAATAATATAACATCAGAATGAGGTAAAAGTTAGAGAGGGGGCACGTTGTGCATCAACATGCCGCAGGAAGCTAATCTAGTTGCCCTGGCAGCTAGTATGACAAATGAAATTTGATATGTTCTATATTCTGTTGTTATTTGTTACTGTAGATACTTAAGGGGCATCAACATGGAAAAATAAAATAACATATCTTCCCAATGAAGTAAAAATTCTAATGAGTACAAAGCATCCTCACCCCAGTTAAAAGCTATATTGTGTATGAAATTTTGTTTTTAAACACTGCAATAAAGATAAATCAATTAATTTGTACTATCATTAAATAATTAGAATTTCATTTTTCAAATGAAATTGAAAAGTAAATAAGAAAACTAAAAATAAAATAGTAATAATATTATTTTTCAGCAAAAAGAACATTAACCCTGCTACCGTGTTCGGGTCCTTTTCGACCCAAAACAGATTTAATTTGCTTATAAATTTTCGAGTAACGTTGGTATAACGTTTTAACTTCATAAATGTGTTCATTTTCATGTTATATTACAAACATATTTTTTTTGTTTTGATTGAAGTATAACCCTACTTGTCAAAAAAAAGTTTACTAATACTGTGTTCGGGTCCTTTTGGACCCATATGATTAAAAAGCATGTATCAGAGAAACAAAATAATTTTATGCTTGTTTATTTTATTCATAATTTATGAAGCAATAAATAAAACATTAGTTCATTGTTTTTGTACGTTTTTTAAATATTTTTTAATGGTTATCTTCTGTTTTTCTTTCATTCATTTTTTTTCTTCTTTTTTTTTCTTTCTGAATACCATTTCTTCCTTTCTATGAATTGAAATCAGTACCAGTGAAAATGTTTCAAGGTTAACTTTCATAGAACTGCAAACTCTGCAATTATGCCTATCTGAGGGGAATTCCCTTTTACCCCCTCTCTCCGCCGCTTCCCCCGCGCATATGATTCTGTACATAAATCTGTACATCTCATACAAATGTTGTACTGTTCGTATTTCCATTTTTAACACTTCTTTTTAAGCTTAAAAATTTCTAGTAAATTTCTTAAAGTGACAGCTTACATAATTTTGTTAGTTTTCTTTAGTACGAAAACTGGAATTGCTATAATATTTAAATTTTATTTATGTGTTTTCTCGGATTAAATATGTAAAATAAAATACAAAAATTGAGTGATTTATGTTTGGAAGTTTCTAATAAAATCAAATATAACAATTAAACTCGAAAAAATATAAAAAAAAGCGGTGTTAGGGAATAAATTACATATGTTGGGTCCATTTGGACCCGAACACAGTATACGTATGTTCGGGACGAACACAGCAGCAGGGTTAAAAAACATTTTTTGGAATAGTTTTGAAAATTTTCGGAGGGGGTTTGAACCCTAAAAACTCACCCTTTAAATATTACCCTGAAACCTATGCACCTATGCCTAGGTACTTCCAAAGTCTTAACGGGGAAAAATATATCAGGTTTTAAAATGCATTTTGCGTTCTACTATAACATATCAAGATATAATTCAAAATACACCTTGTTTAATTCGTGTCCGATTTTATGAAAGTTACCTACAAGTCGTTGTGAAATATATAGTTGAATGAAGAAGTTGGTGATTAGTGGAATGTTTGTTTCTAAAGCCAAATTGCTAATTTGGTATGATGTCGTAGAAATTTAGATTTTTGTTTATACGATAAAGAATGATTATCTCGAAGAGTTTCAACAAAGTACTTAGTAGGTTTATAGGCCTGTATTTTTGTGGGAAACTTGGGTGAGCTTTGGGCTTTAATATAGGAGCTAGGGAAATAACCGAGGATGATACTAGTAGTAATGGCGTACATAGCGCCCCCGTGTTGCGGGGGGGGGGACGCAACAGATTTGACGGCGCATGATCCAGAGAAATAGCACTATGAGTTACACGGGGGAAATATTTTTTATATTTTAATAGGGTGGTGGAGGCGCACTTACAAATCTTGCGGGGGAGCGCATTATAGTCTATGTACGCTACTGGCTAGTAGTGTTGGAAATTTGTGTAATGAACATCAGCATGTTGAAGGGGAGATTTTTGAGGATGAGATTATTAATACCATCTTCTCCAAGACTCTTATTGTTTTTCTATTTCATTAGTTATTTCATTAGTGTTGATTCTAGGAGGTGGGATGGGAACGTAGTGTGTCTAGTTGGATTCCACAATTTCCTATACTGATTTTTTAGCTTAATTATGCTGAGAATGTAAGTTGGTAGTTTGATAGGTTTATTAGTGATAGTCCTCGCATGGGTGGCTGCAATCTTAGCTTCATTTATTTTATCATTAATGAAGTTTATAGTTTCTTCAATGTTGTGGATATTTTGAATATGAGGGGGAGTCCGAGTGAGATTTTGCACTGTAGTGGTGATTTTTTTCCAGTTGATGGTACTGATGGTTTTAAACGTAAAGTTGTTTATATGATTTAGGTGAAATTCGACAATTATAGGATTGTGATCAGAGCGTAGCTCATGCAGGGAGTCAATAGTAAATTAATTCGTGAAATTGGTAATAGCAAAATCAATTGTTGTACTGGTGTTTTCATCACAGAAGTGAGTGGGGCTGTCAGGAGTAAGGATTTGAAAATTGTTGTTAGCACAAAGTTAAAAAAATTTTTTACCAAAAGTATTTGTTCTTCCAGAACTCCAATTACTCTGTTTAGCATTGAAGTAGCCAATTAATATTGTGATGTTTGGACTTTTTAGTTGATTCTCAATATCATTGTAGTTGTGTGATGTGGTGTTCAGGTAAAGTGAGCAAACATTTAAAGTACAATTGTCACAGGAAATTTCATTACTGACATTTTCATAAGTAGAGTTGATTTTGGGCAGTTATTTATGTTTAAGAGCTTTGTGTACAGGAATGGCAGTACCGCTACCAGTATTTGTAAGTGTCTTCACGGTATGTGAAGTAATCAGGAATGAAGAAGCTGTCATGTGACTTTAAGTTTGTTTCTTGTTAACACATGATATCAGGCGAGTGGTTATCAATGAAGGAAATGAGTTCATAGATTTTAGTTTGAATTTGTCCTGGATGCCATTGCAGTTCCAGGACGCAATTTTAAATTTTAGTGACTACCCATAATGGGGGGAGTTTCTCATTTTTTGTAGCTCTCCTATGAGAGTCATAAATGTATCATTTAAGGTGTCAAGTATCTTATTTTTTATTTTGTTTATTTCGGCTTTTTGTTGGGGGGTGGTTCTAGGAATTCCTTGAGAAGGCATGTTAGGAACATTGTTTATAAGAATGTTATTCTTGATGTTATTAGTTCTATTTGGGTCATTCCATGGATTTAGTGTTGTTTTCACTTGTGGTGGGTTTTTGATTGAATTTTATTGTACCATGTTGGTTTTTCGTGGTCTCTCAGGACATTTCGAATAATTTGATGTGTATGAATCACTGCAGAAGAAGCAAGTAGGGGGGAGATTACTATCTCTGTCACATTGGTCAGCTCTGTCGGGACCAGCACATTTCACATATACAGATGGTCTGTTACATTCATAACTACTGTGATTAAATTGTTAGCAGTTCCAACATTTGGATACTGCGTTCCTTTTTTTTTAAGTTCTAGTGAGATTTTCAGATTATCTAGGTAATGTTAAGTCCATAAAGTTTGATTATGGTTGCTATGAAGTAGTTGAATTCAAAATAATGGGTGGGGGTCATGAGTTTTCCCCTGTGTAGTCGAGTCAGATGAACTAGAAGCAGGGTTTAAGCTGAGTTTCAAATTTTTTTTTTTAGCAAAAAAGCTAAAATTGGAGAAGAGGCTTTAGCAAAATGCTAAAGATTAATAAATAGTGAATTTGTATACTATCTTTCTAATCTAGTCGTACTTCATCTGCTGTTGAAAGCTAAATTTAAAATTCACCTTTGAAATCTTAATAGAAATAAATTCATAGTATGTAACATTTTTTTAAATTTAAAGTGAAAATTTTAGACTTGTAATTCATATTAAAAGAACACAAGTTTTTTTCAAATCTTCAATAAAGCATTTATTGGAGGGATTTTGTGCCCATTAAGACAGTATATTGTTGAATTTAATAGCATTTTCTATTCATGTTGAATAAAATTTATAATAAGATTAAGTTAGGTATCGCCATGCTTGCTCTCTCTCAGATCGTGAATTGTTTTTTTGTACTTATTATATTCAAGCAAAAAAGACCTTGCTTCATTTTTGCATTTTTCAAAAAATGCGATCGCAGCGGAAACCCTGGCTAGAAGCCCCTACAGACTAGAAACTTGGCACAAAATTCGAACGTATCCCCGCGAACTGCACCTCAAAGGCTGAATTCTAAATTTTGAATTAGTTATTTAGTCTCATTTTTGGCGTATTCTGCATAATTGCAGGGGGGGGGGATTTCTCCCCACCCCCTAAAATTATACATGGCTGGAAAGGTTTTTTTTTTTTTTGGAAAAAGAAAAGTATTTGCCATGTTTCTATCCGTTAATTACAACAGGAGATATTAATTACTCAAATTTAGACTTAACTCTAAATGCAAAACTGAAACACTAGGTCTATTTTCCTGACAAACTTCTCTTTTGTCCCTGAAGTTATATAGTGGTTTAAATTTGCGTTTAGAGTTAAGCTTTGAAAATTGACTGCATTTGAGTAATAAAGTCCGTTACTTACTTAATGTCTCTTTGATTTATTTGACGAATTGTTTTAAACTTTAACAGGACTTTTAGTGGAATTTAAAAGGGAGCACATTTGAATTAAAGAATATAATAATTTTACTTTAGAAGGTTGGGGTAAATTTAAATTTATTCAGTTGACTTCCTTCAAATTTGTAGCACGGGCATCGCTGTGCGGGTACTGCTTGTGCTGTATAAACCTTGAATTTAAAACTTCTAACACTAAGAACATTGCCTTTATTCTTTTCCGTTCTCTGTACTACTTGTGATTGAAAAAGAAATTGTTGTCATGAGAAAATTTTTAATATATATTTTCAACGTAAAGCAGGTATGTCTCACAAAGTTTTAACAATTCCGTAAGGCTGTCCAATTAACTATTACTGGAAAGTGCAAAAGAAGTGGCATAAATAGTTTTAACTGTACTAGAGTGTTTGAAAACATTAAATACGCTTACGATCATTAAAAGCATGGGGGGGGGGGGTAGCTAAAAAAAGGCTCACAAACAGACAAGCATATAAATATGCGTGTTTAGGTAATGTGCAGAGCGGGTCCTCCCCCCAAAAAAATTCTGGATACGGCTTTGACGTAGTTGGTTTCATTTTCAACTGTAGACGAAAAGTGTTGTCCGAATAATACGGAACAACATTTTCAACATAATATTTGATACGCACACTTTCGATTAGCATTCTCTCTTTTATTTCATTCAAAAGTAGAACCCTAAAATCAATCTCTTCATCACAATCTCCAAAAACATTTCCTCCGCAAAAGCAATGATTTTCATCAAAACATCCGCCATCTTGGCTTCTAACTGATCGTTCAAAAAGTGAACGCGGTTAACGGAAAACCGGAAGAGTAACATTCGGTTAAGCCAGTGAGTTTCGTGAGACTTTATGAACGCACCCAATGTAAATGATACTGAATCTGTCCTCTTTTTAACTGCTGCTATGGGAAAGAAAATTTTTTTTTTTCAACTGAATTTTGATGTAAATCTTCGACTGACATTATGAATTAAGTATGATTTTCATCCCACAAAAATAGGTGCCGTATTCTTTGAGAAATAGGTTTAATCGAATGCACTTACCAACTTGCCAAATCTGACAGAATCTGTCATTTTTTAAATACTGCTGTTGGCCAGAATATTTCTATTTAACCTTTCTACCCTGTATGGGTCGATTCGACCCATTTTTAAAATTCATCCTACGATATCTTCTGCAGATTTTTATTTTGATCGTTCTTACATTATGTATGCCTCAAAAATATACATTTCTTTAATATATGACGTTTTCAGAGTCATTGCCTTTTTTTAAATCACCAAAAAAAAAAGTGACACATTGCCTGTCTGGGTCGAATCGACCCACATTATTAAGATGCTTAAAAAAATTTAAAACACATTTTTTTTTTTTTTTTTTGAGTCAACTTTATTTTCATAAATGGTCAATAGATGGCGATAGCTGTAGGGAACTGTCGATATTCTGCATTCTATATTGCACCATTTTTATTATGAAGTTGATGCAATATGGCGAACCGAAAGCAATGTCTCACAGAAGAACAGATTAAAAAGCTTTTGCAAGAACTTAGTGATGAAGATTTGAGTGAACTAAGTGAGGAAGAAGTAAATGGATCATCTGAATCTGAATCGGATCATTTATTCAACGGAGAAATATCTGATGAACCTACAGATATTTCGGATACAGAACAAGATGTTGATGAGGCTATATCTTCTTTTGTCAGTCGGAATAAGACTGAATGGAGTAAAGTCGCTCCTGCTGCAAATAAAATACGGTATGTACTACTGATATATGAATAAATATATATTAATTACTTATTTTGTATTTTTTTGATGTTGAAACTATAAAAAAAAAATTCCCCTTTTTATTGCATTATAGGCAACATAATGTTATGAAACAGAGCCCTGGTTCAACACGTTATGCGGTTCAAAGGATAACAGATGAGCCCATATCAGCAATGAGTCTTTTCATAAGAGAGGATATGATGAAATTGATTTTAGAGGAAACAAATCGGGAGATGAAGCGAGTTTCCGAAGAAAAGAATAAAAAATTTGCATTAGTTTCTGCTGAGGAGCTTGAAGCCTATATTGGTAAGAAGAAAGCTTTTTTTTTCTTTTACATATTCTTTTTTTTTACATTCAGTTAGATTATATATTTTGTTGTAATAATTTAAATTCTTAGTAATTTTTATGTACTTTTGGATAGGTTTGCTGATACTAGCCGGTGTGTATAAATCAGCAGGAGAGTCCCTCAAAGAATTATGAAGCGTAGAAGATGGTAGTGGTATATTTCGTGCAACTATGTCTTTACAACGTTTTGAAATTATCAGACAATTTCTGAGGTTTGACAATAAGGAAAGCAGAATAAGTCGCCGACGCCTAGATAAACTTGCGCCGATACGATCAGTTTTTGAATTGTTTAGTACTCAACTGTCTAAGATGTTCATTCCTCATGAAAGTTTGACAATAGATGAACAGCTTGTGCCTTTCCGGGGAAAATGCCCATTTTGGCAATACTTACCATCAAAACCGAGGGGGGAATTAAAGTTTGGTTGATGTCTGATGTGAAAACGGCATACGTTTATGCTGCTGAAGTATATACTGGAAAGCCTTTCGGTGGGGAGCGTGGTATAAATCAAGGGAGAAATGTTGTTTTGAGACTAGCCGAATCAGTTGAGGGTACTGCCCGGAATATTACAGTTGATAATTTTTTTACAGATTTTACTCTTGCAGAAGAGTTATTGAAAAAAAGACTAACACTTGTTGGGACAGTAAGAAAAAACAAGGCATTCATACCGAATGAATTTCAAGCATCTCGCCAGAGAGAAGTATTTTCATCCTTATTTGGATTCCAGGAAGATAAAACCGTTGTGTCATATGTACTAAAAAAGAAGTCATATGTACCAATGTGAAAGTCAGTGATTCTTCTATCCACTATGCACCATGAACCGAAAGTTTCATCGGAAAAGGAAAAAAAGCCGAAGATCATTTTATATTATAACGAAACTAAGGGTGGAGTAGATACAACAGACAAACTAGCTGCGACTTATACTTGTAAAAGAGGAACCAGAAGATGGCCGGTGTGTTTGTTCTACAACATGATTGATCTAGCTGCAATTAATGCTTTTGTAGTTTTTATGCATGTAAATCCAAAGTATAATGAGCGCAAGCTTTACAAAAGGCGTCTTTTTCTAAAGGAACTAGGAAAGCAGCTAACAGAAGGATACAGAAATATTAGAGAAAAGAAAAATATGACTGTAACAATCCAAAAGAAGTTAATTGCGGCAAAAAATGATACTTCGGCCACCGTCCAAACACCTAAGCGAGGAAGATGCAAGGAGTGTGACCCTAAAAAAGATAGGAAAACTCAGACGAAATGTTTATCATGCCAGTCATTTCTCTGTCAAGAGCATGTTAATATTTATTGTAAGTCTTGTTTGTCATAAAAAATATTCTCAATAATAATGTAATTACAGTATAAGTGAAAATTATAAATAAAATGTTGGAATAAATTCATGTTGTAACGTATTCAAAATTTACAAGAAATCAAATGATTTGTCAACAGCGGAAGGGGGGTGAGATAAAAACAGTAGTCGGAAATAATTTAAAGTCACTAAAATATGCATGCTACAATGGTAATTACTTATCTTGTGTCAAATGAGCTCCATAGAAACAAAAATTCCGTAGACTTCTTAAGACATAAATACAATTTATGCATAGTGGGTCGATTCGACCCATACAGGTAAAACGTAAAATTTTTCCAACAGGGTAGGAAGGTTAAACTGGAATTAATCTATCGATCTATTTAAACTGGTCAAAATCTTTCCCAGTTGATAAAGCAACCTTTGGCATGCTCACTAAGCCAATGTGACTTTTTCGCCAAGCTCGCATTCGTTGCGCATTTTGCGTTGATTCCAGTGATCTCTATATAAACTCCGGATAGCGGACTACACCCCGGCCGGTGAAGCCTTTCGACGCCTTTCATGGGGACGATTTGGGTGTAGTTTCAGCCCCCAGCTTGGCTCCTTTATCGCAGATTGGCACAAATTTGGCGTAAATGCTATTTCGCGGGAGCTAGAATTTATTGCTGTTGTTGCGCATTGCGTTATTATATCAGATTTCGAGGATTTCAATTCGATTTAAGATTTAGTTTAACAACAGCACATAATGCCAATCTGCAGTGCGTATAATTGCTCTTATAAGTATGAAAAATTTTGAGATATTTTTTACATGCTACCCGACGAATTTTTGGTACTTTAATTATGTGTTAACATTTTTGTTGCTCTTTTATACCGTGTAAAATTCACATTAAAAAAATTTAAAAAATCTATATACATATCTATATATTGTTCATATTTAAAACATTTCTCATACCCGCAAAGTATTTCGTTCTTCTCCAGATTTGTTCCAATTTATTTATTCACCGAAAATCCGGATTTTTTTTCTTAAATATCCAATTATTTTTGGAGAAAAGTAACACGTTTTCTCCTCTTTTTTACTTTTGTATATCAGCGTCAAATCCAGTCGATTACAGAAATCGTCTCATTTAAAAATTTTCACTGCTAATCACCCTTTAGTAAAAAAAAAAAAAAATCTGAAATGAAATTTTCAATTGTTTTGCATCTTCTAAATATTTGAACTATTTTGAAAATGGGAATTTATTTTAACATATGCCATCAGTTAGCTCAAATCCGCCTATTTTATTTTTATTCCAAGTTATTTTTCAAACTTGATTTTAGATATTAAATTATTTAGTGGAAGCACACTATGTCAAGAGATTTGTCTCTAAATCGTTCAAATATTTCTATGGCCTTTTTTTTTTTTTTTTTTTTTTTTGTCATTAAAAACTTTATTAGTTCTTCTTTTCCTTCCTTTTTTCAGGAAGAGGGAAGGAAGGGGGAAGCTTATTACATATGCCTGCAGTTGAAACACACTGAAGGTGAAGTAAAATAACGGTTAAACAGTGGCGGCTGCTTGTATGAAAATGAATCACATTTGCTCAAAACAGTTTTGATTCAATAAAGAGGCTAATTCAATAAAGCTGGATTTTTTTTTTGATAATTTGACTCATTAAAAGCATTTTATTTTCCCCTATATTGCTAGAAATCAACGTGTTTGTAGGAAGGGCAAATAAGAATAAAGGAACGCCACTCCCGGAAATATTTATTTAATTTTTTTATCCCCCCCTCCCACCCCTAATGTTATATTATAATGAAAATAATGCAAATTTAAAGTCAATTGGTTTCAAGTCGCGGACAAAGTAGTCCTTCAAAATCTTATATTTTCTCCTTCAAAACTCCTAAAAAACTCCTTCATTTATATCTAAAATTGAGTACGAATCCTGACATATGCGGGTTTAAAACCGAGGTTTTAATTTACTTTTGGGACATTCCATATCTAATGATCGACAACCCGAGAAAATTTTTCCCTCAAACTTTTGTATTTCTTTAAAATTTGGATCATTAATTGCACCCTTTTAGGTGATCATAAGTCCCAATTTTTAGAATTTTATCCCTTTTATTTTTTTGTCTATGAGACTGATTTTTGGAAAAACCCTCTTTTTTTCCATGAATGCTTGAACATAAAATGGACCATAACTCAGCACCGAATATAGATAGAACGATTTGGTAAAGAACTTTTTAAAGTACGTTAGTTGCCGTTTAATATAATATGCAACATGATTAATTAAAAAAATATATTTTTTAAAAAATGAAATTTAAATTTAAATTTCTCTGAAAATAAAAATTTCTTTCAAAACATTCTGAAAAAATTGTGTATTTCACCATTGTTTGCGCAAAATTTTTGGTTGGGATCTCAATGGGATCTTATTTTTATACATTTTTTAATAAATTTTGACAGGAAAAAAAATGATATTTTTCACATTCTATTTATTTAAATATGAAGTTCTTTTTCTGGTGATAGTCTAAAAAGTAGAAAGTAAACATTATTATACTTAAAGTGAATTAAAGTGAGCTGGCATGAACTTGTAGGTAGTTCAGTATCCCCCCCCCCTTCGGCACAACTACTTAAAACTGTTCAAAATGTAAAAAAAAGAAAAAAAAAACTCTTTGAAACAAAATGAATAGTAAATTTATTTAAAGTTGGTAAATGTGTTTCGTTATAACGAGACGAAGTACCCCCTACCCCCTCCCAAATACACCATTATTATTTTGTAAGTTCAAGATCATTACTTTTAAACAATTATTAATTTTACTCGAAAAGGAATCAATGAACATTTTGAAAAGCACTAATTACACGTAATGCAAAACAATATAACTTTATCCACTAGAAAAATTCAATTTTCTTGGTTTCTTAATTTTTTTTCTGCTATTTATTCGTTTATGTACGAAAAAATGTAAAAAATTAATTTTTTGCGTCTTGTTATAGCTAGTCAAACGAATATTGTTTTCTTTTGTTTAGTTATGGTGACACCAAGTCGGACGAAACTGAATTTCGCTCTTCGCTATGTTGAAAAACGAAACTTGGCGACAAAAATGATCTTCAAAGTTGAGCAAAGATTTTAAAATTATTTAAGACAATCCGATATACGGAGAAAAAAATTGACTCTCGTAGCTTTGAAAATGAAGAATGTTTAATCACTTTTTGCGTTTAAACCTTTTGAATATTAAAAATTGGCGTTTTCCCCCGCATTTAAAATGGGGCAAAACGCCGTAGAAGCCAATGTTAAAGGATCTCCGCTGGGGAGTAGTCTCTAGGGTTGCAGGCCTTCATCCTTTCTACCGAGCGGTGACTGGATGTCGTCAATCCAGCAGATAAGATAGAGATCAGTGGTTGATTCCACGGAGTAGAAAGAAGGAGAGAAATGTTCTACAGATGCGCTAGTTTGAAAGTGGCAACGAATTCTCACCCGCCGCCAGAGGACGCTAGCTGAAACGCTCCCTATCTCCTACGGGAATCAACGTAAATGATACTGAATCTGTCATCTTTTTAAATGCTGCTATGGGAAAGAAATTTTTTTTTTTCAACTGGATTTTGGTGTAAACCATCGATTAACATTATGAACTAAATATGACTTTGATCCACCCCACTGAAATTTTGCCGTATTTTTTAAGAAAGATGTTTAATCGACGGCATCTAGCTACTTGCCAAATTTGACATATATGCGACTGTATGTGACATTTTCTTTGCATTGTACGATATAATTTTTGCTGAGAATCAGTTCTCTAAATTGTTGATGAATTAAGCATGAGGCAAAAAATTAATTATGTCAGAATTTAATTTTGTTATTAAATATCCCAAGTAGCATAATCCCGTTACATCACGCTTTCCCGAAGAGTTGACATAACGTTACTTGTAACGTAAAAAGAGCGATAATTTGTCAAGTTGCATTTCGGTAATGCAACGGTTGCAGAACAGTTGCTTGTCACGGTTTGTCAACGATACTGAAACGCTACATCAATGACATTTTTAACGTTATATCAACCTTTATTTGCAACGCTTCATGACGTTGCAGCAGCATTCGACTTTTTACCGATTCATCAAGCTCAAAGATTTACAAACATTTCAAAAAAAAATATATAATTGAATGATTTTATTCAATTGCTTTTGTCAAAAAAATATCATCTTTATTCAAACCGATCAAGGTGATCTTTATCGACGTGATTTAAATCAACGACGATAACCCTATTATAGGGTTACGGACTCTTAAGAAATTTCCGAAGTACTAAAATAAGAAAAGCAAGTTTTTAGAACTAAAGACAACGAATAATAACCAGAAAGAAAAAAATTCACAAAAAAAGTAATGCAGAATACACATACCTTTATTTGAATCTAATTGACTGATTGAGCAAAATTGCAAAATGAAAACCGATCACGCACAACACAACAGCAGAGAATCGACAATGAAGAATGCAAAGATTCCCGCCAAAAGCGAATAGTTGAGCAGTGGATGTAGCAAACAACGATAAGCAACGTGATGTTGCGTTATCTTTCAGCATGTTTGTCAACGTTTCAAGTATAATTAATTTGCCACGAAATGTTGCGTTTCAAAATTTTGCTTTTGTGACGAATCTTCAAAATAGCGTGTTATCACGTTGCCTGGAAAACAGTAACGATCTCTCAACCAATTGTAACGTAATGAAACGTAAAGGTTGCGTTTTAATGTTACTTGGGATATTTAGTAGACAAAATAATTATTAGTTTAAATGTATTTATTAAACATTTTTAGTTCATAATGTTAATCGATGGTTTGAGCAAAATTCCAATTAAAAAAAAATATTCTTGAAAACAGCAGTCCCCAAGTAACACTGAAACGCAACCTTTACGTTTCATTACGTTACAATTGGTTGACAGATCGTTACTGTTTTCCAGGCAACGTGATAACACGCTATTTTGAAGATTCGTCACAAAAGCAAAATTTTGAAACGCAACATTTCGTGGCAAATTAATTATACTTGAAACGTTGACAAACATGCTGAAAGATAACGCAACATCACGTTGCTTATCGTTGTTTGCTACATCCACTGCTCAACTAGTCGCTTTTGGCGGGAATCTTTGCATTCTTCATTGTCGAGTCTCTGCTGTTGTGTTGTGCGTGATCGGTTTTCCATTTTGTAATTTTGCTCAATCAGTCTATTAGATTCAAATAAAGGTATGTATTCTGCATTACTTTTTTGTGAAGTTTTTTCTTTCTGGTTAGTATTCGTTGTCTTTAGTTCTAAAAACATGCTTTTCTTATTTTAGTACTTTTGAAATTTCTTAAGAGTCCGTAACCCTAAAATAGTGTTATCGTCGTTGATTTAAATCAACGTCGATAAAGATCACCTTGATGGGTTTGAATGAAGAAGATATTTTTTTGACAAAAGCAATTGAATAAAATCATTCAATTATATAATTTTTATTTAAAATGTTTGTAAATCTTTGAATCGGTGGAAAGTCGACATTTTCAAAACCAATGCTGAGAATCGGAAAAGTTCGCTTTTAAAATTATGGATTAAATGTATTCTTTTGTAGTTTTCATGCTATATTTTTGTTCCGGAAGAAAGTTTTTTACATGCTGATCTTCTGTTTGACTCTCGGATGTACGAAGGGGGAACGAAAATGAAGTTGTAGTGAAAAAATGTGTACGCTTCCATGGCTGTCATTTACAACATCTACCGACTGAATAAAAGGCATGTAAAAAGTCAGTCGGATGAATTTTGTGCTAAATGAGCATTCTGTGGTCTGCTCTAAACATTTCTGAGCAGAGGATTTCATATGATGGTCCATTGTAAATCGCCGAGGCTTAATAAAAAAAATACAATGCTGACAATGTTTCCGTAAAGCCGGTAATGTGTGAAAGTGAACGCACAGCTTTGCTACCATTAAGTAAGTTGCTAATATTGCACAATTAGTACACCTGTATATTCCTCATTTTATTAAGTCTCAAATTCTTTTGAATTTAATTAGGTGCATTTAGTACTTAATTTATACTTTCATTGAGAACAGCGTATTAATAAGCTTTTATTTGATTGGTATTTAGTTTTATTTAATAAGAATTAAGAATGCATAGTAGTAAGAAAATAATCGGAGAAGGTTTTCCTAAAAAACATTTTGTTTTTCGGTTTGAAGTGCAAGTTAAGTGTGTTTAGTGTTCATTCCTGTTATTTTGTTTGCAGTTCTTCCTCGTTTTCAAGCAAGCATCATTGCTTTGAACATGAAGTCAGACAACATTAAACTACAAGTCTTTTTATGAAACAACAATAACAAAATGGGTAGCAATAGAGTTTGTTAGTATACTTTAAAATCTACATACTCTTTTGCTGATCTTTTTTGTGTGATATTCTACAGGCATTTTGTAACAAACACACAGAGGTAAGAATAGCTTTTCTATTTATTTCTATTATCGATTTTCTATGCTCTTGTTTGGCTAATCTGAGTCTCATTTGCTAGCATAATGAAAGAAGCATGATACATTGATGCTGTTTACTATTATGGAAAAAATTTCCGTCAACAATGGAAATTACTCGTTCTTCAGTTGCATGTTTTACTCATTAAAGCCGATGGATTTTGTATGCAAAACTAGAACACAGTAGAACCTCAATAATTCAAAACTCTTTAACCAACCCAAACATGTGATTCTTCAGCCAATTGGCGGAAATCAGCCAATTTGTTTGGCAAAACATAGTTTTGACCTTCTACCGATCAGCCTTAAAAAGTTTCCCATCCGCTCTAAAATTTTCATTCCATTTAAAATTTCCACGATTTCTAGACGAAGATAATGGGAGATAGCGATTTACCCAGCTTTAAAAGGAAGCATTCTTTGCTTGCTTGGTTTTGGTTAGAAATTTCAATTTGAAAAAAGGAAAAAATTTGAATAAAATAAAACGGAGCTAGAGAAACCAAAATGATAGAATTTAAAAATAAAAAAATACAATAAAATTATTTACTAAATGCATTTAATAGCACTTTTGCCCGTGGAACCAAAAAGTCACAACATGTCTAATATTTTCAGCCTAATTGTTTTGAAAGTAATCACATGAATGCCAACCTTCTTATCACGTATTTCTTAGAGTGCTCTTTAGGGGATTCTGTCGAAATTAATTTAAAAAACTGAAGGATAGCCCAGAGCAACATTTCTCAACTTTTTTAAGCTTGCGTACCACTTGATTGTACAGTACATAATGGATCATTTCGTATAAGTGATAGTATTTTTGGATTTTTAAAAACTATGGCTAGTGTTAAACATTGATTTATAGAATGATCATTACAATATCATTGAAATACGCCAAAACATTATTCTTCATATATAGTTGCTGAAATAATAAGTAAACTTTTTCGTAATATGCATTTGTTCAAAATTTTATATTCATATATTATTTTGTCATATTTTGTTACTGATAAAATCATTTTAATAAATATGCAAAGATATAAAAAAAAATATTTACTATCTTCTCATAATCAAATATTTTTATTTAATGTGATCCTGGTGGTTGTTTCGTAGAATCCTTATTTTTTGAAGTGTATATTGACGGCCAACGGCCTTTTGTGTACCAGCAACTAGTAAGCAGGGCTGCGGAGTTGGAGAAAAAATGGTAGACTCCGACTCCGGGATTTTAAAACTTTCAACTCCGACTCCTGTTTTTTTTTTATTATTTATTTTTTTTCCCAAATGTGAAGAGGGAAAAACCCTAAACAAAGGTTGAAATGTTAAGTCCATTTTTAAAAGTTCCATTTTTATTCATGGTCGTAGCCAGGACTCACTTTAGGGGGGGAGGAGTAGCAAGCTGGGGTATCCCAGTTGGAGGTCATGGAAGGTCATTGTGACCTCTCAAAAAGTCCATTTTCTCCAGAGCAAAAGACAAGTGCCGCTCTTTTCATTTGACTCTGTACGAAACTGATAGTTTTCTTGTTAAATGGCCAGACTTTATTTTAACACATTGCATTTTTGATTCAAATATTTTTATTCACTTGCATAAGCCCAAACGTAGCAATTCGTTTCACAAAGCAGACACGCCATTTTGAAGCCCTTTTAATTGATCCTAGATGCTTAGGATTTGGATATTGGACGCTGAAAATTTGTATCTGTTAGTTTCAAAGATATGTTTTCACCTCCATAAAATTTCATCCAAATCAGAGGTGGTCGGAGTCGACATGTTTTTCAGCGACTCCGATTCCAACGGTCCAAAATCAATCCCACTCCGACTCCGCAGCCCTGCTAGTAAGTCACGTACGACCAATGGTACACCTACCACGGTTTAGGAAACCTTGGCTTAGACAGAGGTGGCGCCAGGAAATGTCCGACAGGGGGGCAAGCTTGCCCGACAGGGGGGCACAGGTATAATTCAAAAATTTGGTTACCCCCTCCCCCCTGTCCCCAGTTTTTCAATTTTTTTATGATGCATTCGATTGAAAGGTAATCGTTCTTACCATGAAACAAAACTAAATAGTACAAGTACAAAGATTAAAAAATTTTAAAACCCTCGACCCAGATTAAAGTGAACTACACTGCTCAAAAGCATTTTAAATTTAAATATATTTAATTTTTTTCGAGAGGACAAGGTAAACACGGAAAAGGAAAGATAATCCTTACTAGTAAAATTGCCAGTCGCAAAAGCAGAATAAAGGGGAAAATTGAGTATTCTTTTAAAACCTCATACTGAAGTCAATTTAGCCCTGGATTAGGGGCGGTTTCTTACTGCTTTATACAATTACAAGTATTTTAATTGTTAACAAATAGAAAATGGCGAAAGAAAAACATTTTAAATTATTGCGTTTTCTTTCCCCGTCGACCGGCAATCGTAATAAACTATATCTAATATCATAAATTTAAGGCTAAGCCGCATTTGCTAAGAAACGTTAGTTAATATTCGAATTCTATATAACATGGAAGTTCCAAACACATTCTATCAGACAGACGCATTTTTTTTCCTTTCTTTTGATACCGTTGTTTTAGCTTTTCAAGTATTTTTTCTCTTCAAAAACGTTTTAAAGATTTTTAATCAATATCTTCGTTAATTAATGTCATTCGAAGACGCGACGTAGCTAAGAACAATCTCGATCAACTCTTCTTTCAAAGATTTTTTTTTTTTTTTTGAAATCGGTTCATCCGATTAGGCTCTAGAGTGCCACAGACAGATACAAACACACAGACACGTCAACTTTATAACCCCCTTCCTTGTTGCGTCGGGGGTTAAAAATGGGGATCCTTAAAAATGAGGATTGAGAATTTCAGAGGATACATGACACGAAAAAAGGAAATGAAAAACAAACGAAGTGTAATTGAACAAAATAAATAAAGAGAATTAGCTTATAAACTATTCTGCTTGAGAGAGAAAAATAGGAGCGAAATAAAAGTATTAACAATTAACACTTTTTTGTTCCCTCGCCTCCAAACACACAAAGTGTGTAGATTTAATTATTAACTCGTTGCTATCTAAATGTGCACATTTTTAAATGAAAGAAAGAAAAAAGAAAACTTCAAATTCAAATTGCTCCTGCACCTATTGTTAAAAAAAAGCATTCCAAAAGTTTATAACACACTTACCCAGTTACTTCTGGAGATGATTTGCATTTGTTCTATTCTGTTATATTTTAATTCGTTCAAATATTGTTCCAATTTTTTTCCTCTTACTAAGAAGTAACTCCGTGAAAGAAAAGTTTTCGAGATAGAATTGGGGTGGGCTGAGTGCTTCGCTTCTTTTAGCTCGCTATGGAATGCGCGGGAGCCCGCGGCATTCGCCGTCCAAGATGGAAAAAGGGGTCTAATCCCCGAGTCTCGCTCCTCGACAGTTGGTGGGTGAAAAAAGCCGTAGGAGAAACACGTGTCTAGCGTCTGGTCGTAAATGAGGTTGAGGCAATTAAGCAGCTATTTTGTCGTTGATGATTATCAGATTCTCAGAAAGTGACAATGAATGTCCCTTTGCCATGCTGGTGGCGATTTGCGGTGGAGACCACTGGTGAGGAAAATAAAGGGAAGATTTGCCCTTTTCAACTTGAACAAAAATAACTTTCTCCAGCAGAATTTACGTGCGCCCGAAAGAGATACGACGGCAGCTCGCCGATACCGCTTGTTGCTACCAGCTTCCCGAAGGTTCTCGTGTTCGAAATTGGTCTGAAATCGTGTAATTTGTCGAATATTGAGAATGTTTTAGAAAAAAAAATAAGTTTTTTTCGTTGAATGATTTTATTCGTAGAAAATTACCGATCTGTCGGAATCAGAAATATTTTCGGCGCTCAGATTTCTGTCGGAAAATTTGATCGTCGGAAATTTTTCCCGACGAAGCTTGAAATTTTCCCCGATGGGGGGGCAAGACGTTCCCGACAGGGGGGCAATTGCCCCCCTTGCCCCATAGCTAGCGCCGCCACTGGGCTTAGAGCGTTGTATCCTTTTGAAAGTTTGGGCCAAAGTAACCTGCGTTTATAGTAAATATTTTTGAACAATGTATTCATGTTTTAAAGTAAAGAACAAAATGTAAAGGTAACTGTATTATAAATGTCACAATACAAATTACAGTACAGGTGGAGACATGGAGGTAGGTTACAGACCCCCTTCTCCCTAAGTGACTTACTATTACATACAGCTGCATTTGTGTACCTTATATTTCAAGAAGTATCAGTAGTGCAGTTTGGCAGCACCACAGCCTTACTACCACGGGGTGGCGGATGTAATTCTCACCCTTGCCCTGGTTGTAATTTCGCTCTTTGTGCTATAAATTCTGTTCTATATTTAATGTATCTGTATTGTACTATTTCATACTGGTCATGAGTTCACTAATGGGTCCTGTGTGATCATGTGCACAAACTCGCAATGTATGTTGTCAGTAAATGTGTGTGGGGGGGGGGGGAGAGATATTTTGAACACATTTATCCCGAAACCCACTTTTTGAACCTAAAAATGTTACTCAGATCCCCTTATAGCAACGTAACAAAAAGAAGCATTACATTTAGTAGTTCATGAGCATCACGATCGGGGGAAGAGGGGGGAGTCCTGCCTCGATAATTATGAAGATGAAATTTATTATTTTTGGTGGAAATGATTTTCTTGAAACACAAAAAAAATTTATCTGATTGTTCCATAACCTAAATATGAAATCTGTGGTTCTTCAAGGGAAGTGGCTGATTTTTAACAATTTAGTTTTTTCCCAGCACTGAAGTAAAATCAGTGAGGTAACTTTTATTAAGAAGTTGCAGCACAAAGCCCAATGAGCAATATTGCCAAAATAAAACCACCGGCTTCTTAAGGGTTCGAGTGAAAGTTTCAATCCCGTCCTCTAAAGAAAAAAGACTTATGGTACAACATGTGTACCGCCCAGTTCCTAAAGGTTAAGGTTATCCCAATTTATAACATTGAAACAGGTGCACATATGATTGATAAGAAAAAGACTATATTGGTTGTATAATAGTACTCGACTCATTTTCAACTTTACCCCTTGCTGTTATCTGCAATGTAAGCCTTAGGAGGAGTACAGTTTTTTTTTTTAATTCTCCTTTTTCCAGAAAATTTAAGAGATTATTGAGTTTGCAAGTAGTTTCAAATTTTATCACGAATACACAGTTAATATTAATTAAAAACTTTTATTCAAACAAAACAAATTAAGTTTAGTTCCTATTTTGTATAATATTAAAATATGAATAAAATTATGTCACACATCATACTGATCATGTTTGTTGCAGAAAAATGGAGGAATAGCCAGAAATTTGAATTTACAGTACAAGTTCCAACATAAAATTGAAAACGATTCGATTGCTTCATTCTAAGATTCATAAGTTTCCCCATTTGTTTGTGTACCCCTGAGCACCAACTCACTTGCGGAATTCAGCTTTCTTTTAATCCTGGTTTTTAACTTTTGTGAAGTAAACATTTTGTTGCCAAATAAACGGACCCATTATGTCCAAAAAATAATTTCGATATATGGAGATTTTTTTTATATATAGAAACTGCTTTTCGATGTAATAAATATAGATTTGAATTCTGTTTGATATATAGAAAATTTCAATATGTGGAAGTTTGATATATGGAGGTTCGACTGTACATTCTTTACATATTGTTCCTTGGAGAAAGTGACACGTTCTGTTGTTCTGTGGCATCACTTTTTGCTGTATTTGAACAAATGATGCGATGGCGTCTGTATGAAAACACATTTGAGGGCCTAAAATCGTACTTTCAACCTTTTATTTCGAAAATTTTCCAATGTGTGTGAACCCCCCCCCCCATAGAAAAATGTCTTGCTATGCCACTAAAATGGTACGGTCAATCATGTATTTTCCTGCTTTATAGTTTTCTTCCTAATAATACTGCAAATTTTTGAATGATCGTAGTCTAGGCAAGTAAAAAGCGTTTTCTTTGAGAATTAAGTAAATGTATTTGAAAATTAGAATGCTGTGAAAGCCAATGCACAAATTGCAAGAGAATTTTCTTTTATAAATTCACTGTAGTCATTGTTTGTGAATATGTACAAGGAATAGAATTCGAGAAAGAAAAAAAACTGACGAAATTTCATTCAGCTTGAAGTAAATAAAAATGAATCATGTTCAATCAAAACAAGTACACTGAAATTATTATTTGAATAGAATGTTAAATGTAGATCTCATGTTACACAATTTCAAATTTTTGATTAAGAGAAATATCAAGTATTGGATTTAAATACACAGTGAAGCTCCTTTTGTATGTTTTCAATCAGTTCGCTAAATCGGTCTCAACAGAGTCCAGTGCATATTAACGTGCACTGCAACACGTTTTTTTTTTTTTTCAATTCTACCATAAAAAACGTATAAACGGTTCAACATTGTATTAGGGTAAACAATCATACATAATATATGATGATAACGATGATTTCAGACATTGTTTCAAGCTTAATCAAATGTTCACTCGTACTTCACCTTATAATTATACCCTTCATATACTTTATTGTGGTGTGAAAAATTAAATTGTATCATCTGTACTATCGCTATATATAGAGCTAACAAAGGTGTTTATATCATCAGCTTAAAAATAAATTATGAGCACCGCTAAAAAAGTAGACAAAGAAAGAGAAAATATAACCTAACATTCTGTGGATTATGCTTTCGTTAGTTGAAAAAATGATGGGAATGATTGCAAATTTTAGGCTGAAAGTGCACCTTTTCCGTATTTCTCTCGTAGTGACATCGCGCGCGGCAGCCATTCAGTATGTAAACAGCAGGTTCGCGGCAAATTGTGATCACGTGATCCGTGAGTATGACGTCACATGAATAGACCCCAAGATCTTGATGAATCGGTGAAAAGTCGAATGCTGCTGCAACGTCATGAAGCGTTGCAAATAAAGGTTGATATAACGTTAAAAATGTCATTGATGTAGCGTTTCAGTATCGTTGACAAACCGTGACAAGCAACTGTTCTACTGCAACCGTTGCATTACCGAAATGCAACTTGACAAATTATCGCTCTTTTTAGAACTTGAAGAATATCCGCCTTGGCATGATAGAAGACTCAACTTTATTACGGACGAGAGAATATTCCAAAAATCACAAGTGAAGGAAGAAATCAGACAAGACTACCTATGCTTCCTACATGAAAATAAACACAAAGATATATGGGCCACAGACGGTTCCAAGAATCAACTACATGTAGGCTTTGGGCTGATAAATCAGAATAAAGATGTAAAAAGGAAAATACAAATACCAGCCTTCTGCTCAATTTTTACGGCAGAACTAGCGGCCATATATTACACAGCAAAATATCTCATCAAAACCGAAGTCCCTACTATTATCCTTACAGATAGTCTCAGTGCGATCAACGCAATAAAAAACGAAAACAGAAAACAGGATCTCCTTGTGAAAATTACAAGAAGTTATCTAGAGAGTTTAGCCAACAAAAATAGTGTCACTGTTATTTGGACTCCCAGCCACTCTGGTATTGAATTAAACGAAGAAGCAGATTCGCTTGCCAAGGAGGCCACTAGTGGAGAAAAAATTCCAAGTTTAACCCGTTCGGGACGGCAGCCCGCAGAAGAAAACGCTCTCTCAGGCCGGCAGCTGTTACCGCGAACTGCACTCACGGGCCGGAGCATTTTCTCCCACTAAGCCTAATTCGCGATTTCGAAAACTACGCATTACATAATAATCGATAAAATGTACACTTTTCATAGAAATGACACCATTTTTGAAGATGAGATTAAATATAACATATTTTCAATCATAGCCAAAAAAAATCATTAAAATAACTGATATTTAACATTAAAAATATAAATTTATTGTATTTTTCTACAACTAAAACTACCTAAATTAAACACTAAATATTGATGCTAAATAGAAAAGAAACATGAAAAATCTTCACTCTTAACATCATGACACACATTAATAATGAGGATTATTGCAATAGTTAATATTGTAAAGCGGTATGAAAAATTTCAAAACACGGATCGATGCAGAGACTGACATTGCACATTTTGCATTCGTAACCAGTTTCACGTCTTTTATTGTGCTTTGAACAAACTGCACATCTCCTTCGAAGCTTTTTTCCATCTTTTCCAAATGAATACTGAAGTTAAACCTAAGTTAGAATGTCTCCCATAAAAAGCCCCATCCTTAAAACAGAACCGAAAACTATTGACGCTTTTAAAATGAATTAATACGCTCTTCACCACGTGTTGCAGCCTAATAAATCTCAGACACTTGATATTCCCCTCTCTAACGTCAGAGATATATATATATAAAGGAACCAGAGCAATCTTTTGAAAAAAAAAAAAAAAGTGAATAAGCAACGCCAGCCTTCATTACGTGTTTCTTTTTGAACCGCTTGTGTTTTTGTTTTCATCATCGCGAACCCAATAAATCTCTCAGATATTTCACACACCCACTGTTCTGACGTCAGAGAGATATATATATATATATATAAAGGAACCAGAAAAATCTAATGAAAATAAAGTGGATAAGTAACGCCATCTGATAGAAGTATTTCGTTCCAAAAGTGCGCCGTAAATATGCGACGGTCGGCCCTGAAAGACATTTTTCGCTGTCGTATATTTACGTCGGTCGGCCACGTAGGGCAGCTCGCGCTGTCGTACATTTACGGCGCTCGTCCCGAACGGGTTAAATATCACTACATGGAAGGATTGTTGCGGATTTATCCAAAACAAAAAACAGCTGGCAAACCTAAAACAATGGCAACAATCCAAATATTTCGAAAAGTTTAAACAAAGGAAACTACCCTCTAAGAGAGAAAAACGTATGGTTAGCAATAGAAAGCAAGAAATTTTCATCAATAGATTAGTATGTAACTGCATCATGACTAAAAGCAAACTGTACAAGATCAAGGCAATCGAAACTCCGAACTGTGAGAATTGTGGCACAGAGGAAACTATTGAGCACATTCTGTATCATTGTAGCAAAACGAACAATATTAGGAAAAACTTAATTGATCTCTGCCCTAAGGAATTTTTCTTGCATGATTACAACTTCCTTTCTTTTGAGATCCTTTATTTTCCTGGGGTTGCCCAGCTTCTATGGCGCTTCTTTTGCTGAATTCTCTATAAAAAAAAAAAAAAAAAAAAAAAAAAATATTAACAAACTTTTGTTGGAAAGACTATCTAACTTTGATTTTTATTTTAAATAGAAATCGATGTGGTAAAGTTGGAAGTTTCTCTCGAAAGATACTGATCATCAAGGAAGCAGAGGCAAGGCGTAGTGACTCGCAGCCCTCTCACACCTTCAGTAGTCCCAGGACTCGAAATCAAATCAAATCAAAAATTATCGCTCTTTTTACGTTACAAGTAACGTTATGTCAACTCTTCGGGAAAACGTGATGTAACGGGATTATGCTACTTGGGTCTTTTAAAATGACAGATTCTGTCAGATTTGGCAAGTTGGTATAAGTGCATTCGATTAAACCTATTTCTCAAAGAATACGGCACCTATTTTCGTGGGATGAACTTCATATTTAATTCATAATGTCAATCGAAGATTTACGCCAAAATCCAGTTAAAAAAAATTTTTTTTCTTCCCCATAGCAGCAATTAAAAAGATGACAGATTCAGTATCATTTACATTGATTCCCGGAGGAGATAGGGAGCGTTTCAGCTAGCGTCCTCTGGCGGCGGGTGAGAATTCGTTGCCACTTTTAGATAGCAGAGATTTAGCTCCTCCTCTTTAATCTCCTTGGTTGATTCTCGTTACGCTACGCACCTACGCCATTTTGGATAGTGATGCATCGAGGTATGTATTTCTGCGCTTCACATTGTTGCTTTAAAATGATTCATTAATTATGCTTTTAAATATTTATCATCGTGCGAAAATTATATTGCATTGCATGCTTGAATTTTTCTTTGCAGCTCTTCGGCATGGGCCACGCCATTTTGGCAAATGATGTATTATCGAGTTATGTGTTTCTGTGTATCAAATTGTTGCTTTAAAATTATTCATACTATCATGCTTTTAAATGCAAATAATCGTGCGGGAAATATGTTGTAAAAATGCTTCAAATTTTCTTAGAAGCTTTTCGGCAAAATAAAATGCCGATAGATTCTGTAGGAATTACACGTGTAAGTAAATTTCAGTTATTAATGTTTGATAATTTGTATTAATCTAGATTCCATGAAATTGTGAATGTACCGTTTAACATCTATTTTGTGATTAAATAGTTAAAAACTAGTTAACGTTGTTTCAATTTTTAACATGTGTTCCGGCGGTAGGGAATGAATTAATCCGTTCTTTTGATGTCGTGTTTATCTGTTCAAAAAATTTAATGCAACATTGGTTATAGTAGTTGCATTTATTGTGTATAGTGTGCAAGTAAAGTATCACGTGTTTCAATCTGCCTCTTTAATCAGAATGTAGACGCGATTTGTGTACAAAAATATATTTCGTAAGCCTTTTTTGTAGATTTAAATGTAATCATTCTAAAATTTTAATGGTGATCACTTAGTTTCTAAAATTAAACATGATTTGTCAGCTTCCCTCATTTAAAGTTAACTTTTACAGGGGTCTGGCCAGAGGAAATTCGGGTCCGTTAACGGACCCTTCACAAAAATACGATCAAGCAAGACGGACCTTTCACAAAAATAGTATCGAGCAAAACGGACCCTTCACAAAAATACGATCAAGCAAAACGGACCCTTCACAAAATGCTGATCAAACAAACACACATTATTCATTCAAAAAGCAAATCTGAAATCAAAATAATGCATAGCATATTTCTGTAATAACTTTTGGGCCTTTTCTGAAGTTAAAGACGGGAATCGCTTATCCGGCAACTTTGCGGAAAAAAAAAGAAAAAAAGTCGGCACTTCCTGCTTGGCCCTGCGATGCTCGGGCAAGCAAAAAATCTTTTAGTGTAAAATGTAGCACTTTTTGTTGGTTTCTTTTAAAGAAATTAACAACTTATAAAAGGTAGTTGTTTTGCTTTAATGGTTCTGCTTGTTTGTTTTATCATATGCAAATCAAAGTGGCTTGCTGCGATATTGCTGTTATAGATTTCTCTGGAAGTGCAGAGTAAGGATTTTTCTCCCTGCTATGGACTTAAACATAAAGGAAATAATAATAATAGCAATTATCAGCGGAATGAACTTAGAACTGCAAACAGATAGCTAGGGTTGGAGAAAAAATGGGATTGCTTCTGGGTACAGCGATCAGCTATTTAAAATTAAAATTATCTCCATCTGACGTCTTTGGTGCGATGTTTTGACATTATTTTGGAAGAAAATAATTTTTTTTTTATTTCATTTATTTATTAATTTTTTAATGCTTAAAAGGGTGAGGAATTAATGTATTTTTGCGTCTGCAGGGGTCTGGCCAGAGGAAATTCGGGTCCGTTAACGGACCCTTCACAAAAATACGATCAAGCAAAACGGACCTTTCACAAAAATACTATCGAGCAAAACGGACCCTTCACAAAAATACGATCAAGCAAAACGGACCCTTCACAAAATGCTAATCAAATAAACGTGCATTTCACACATGATTCATTCAAAAAGCTAATCTGAAATCAAAATAATGCATAGCATATTTCTGTGTAAAAGCCCATAACTTTTGGGCCTTTTCTCAAGTTGAAGGGAATCGTTTATCCGCCAACTTTGCGAAAAAAAAAAGTCGGCACTTCTTGCCTGGTCCTGCGATGCTCGGGCAAGCAAAAAATCTTTAGTGTAAAATGTAGCACTTTTTGTTGGTTTCTTTTAAAGAAATTAACAACTTAAAAAAGGTAGTTTTGCTTTAATGGTTCTGCTTGTTTGTTTTATCATATGCAAATCAAAGTGGCTTGCTGTGATGTTGCTGTTATAGATTTCTCTGGAAGTGCAGAGTAAGGATTTTTTTCCCTGCTATGAACTTAAACATAAAGAAAATAATAATAATAGCAATTATCAGCGGAATGAACTTAGAACTGCAAACAGATAGCTAGGGTTGGAGAAAAAATGGGATTGCTTCTGGGTAGAGCGATCAGCTAGTATTTAAAATTAAAATTATCTCCATCTGACGTCTTTGGTGCGATGTTTTGACCTTATTTTGGCAGAAAATTATCTGTTTTTTTTTTTTTAAATTTCATTTATTTATTTATTTTTTAATGCTTACAAGGGTGGTGTTTTAGTTATATTCAGGAATTATTGTATTTTTGCGTCTTCTAATATTGTTTCCCTACCGTATTTTTTCCTCCGAATTTTTGGCGAATATGTCGGTGATTATTAATGACATTCATCATATAAACTTGATGAAATGCAGCTCTAAAATTTTTGACTTTAATAAATTATTAAACATCGTTTTTATATTTATGATGCTTTCATTTTGAAAAAAGCGATCTCTGCATCCGATATGAAAATCGAATTTTACTTACTTTTCAAGCTAATTACTCTTTATTAGGATCAAATAAATGAAAATTCGCGTTATTTTTTGCTCAGATCATTATTTTAAAATTTTTAAAGCAAAATTAACTTATTTTATTAGTCTAAATGTTAAACGATCGCTCCATTTTAGTTTTGCATTAATTGTGGAAACAGACATTAATAATACGTTTACTATAGACCTTTGAAATGCAATTGTGAAGAAAATTCACCAAAAAAAATTATTTTATGTTCCGTTTTTATGCTTTTGATGTCACTTGAATGATCACTTTGAAAACTGCAATCTCTTTGCATCCACTACAGGAATCGGACTTTTCGCATTTTTGATATTTAATGTGCTTTTTTTCAAGGAAAATAAATGAAATTGGTTTTTATTTTTTT
This sequence comes from Uloborus plumipes, assembly GCA_038373865.1. Lineage (NCBI taxonomy): Eukaryota > Metazoa > Arthropoda > Arachnida > Araneae > Uloboridae > Uloborus > Uloborus plumipes. The sequence continues at coordinate 27,661 of JAXGGA010000047.1, read as the reverse complement.
TAATTAAAAAAAAAATTTTTTTTTTGCAATTGTTTTTTTTTTTTTTTCAAAATTGTTTGATTTTCACAAAATTATTTAGTTTTTCACAAAAAACGGACCCTGTGAAAAATCCTGGACAGACCCCTGGTCTGTTAATATTAGAAGTCTGGTATTGTTTGTTTTGCTATGTTTCCTTACCGTATTTTTTCCTCCGAATTTTTGGCGAATATGTCGGTGATAATTAATGACATTCATCATATAAACCTGATGAAATGCAGCGCTAAAATTTTTGACTTTAATAAATTATTAAAAATCGTTTTTATATTTCTGATGCTTTCATTTTGGAAAAAGCGATCTCCGCATCCGATATCAAAATCGAATTTTACTTACTTTTCAAGCTAATTACAGTATAACCTCGATTTAACGATTGCCTATGGACTGTAAAAAATTATCGTTAAATCGAGAAAGCATACTTATAAGTTAAACGGATTAAACTATCGATAATAAAGTGAACGCTTAAACATACGTTATTTTGCTTCTTTAAGAAAACTGCGCATTTATATTATTTCCAAAGTTATTTCATCGATCTTTGTTTTCTTTTGTTGAGAAAATTTCACTTTTTTCGACCTAATTTTTTTCGACTGATCACTCTCCTCTCAAGGGGCAAAAAAAATGTGTTTGGAATGCTAGAAGTTTGGACGTCACTGAAGGATGAATCTTTTTACTATTGGAACATGAGGTCTCATGCTGTTGCAAGTAAAATAGTTAGAAAAATATTTTAAACATATACTACTGTATTTTTGATGAGAGAGAATTTGGCCCTGCCCGATATCATCGTTAAATCGAGGAAAGCTATCGTTAAATTGAGGAAGTTTTAACATTAAATTCAAGGCATATGAGTCCGGACCAATGAAATGTATCGTTAAATTGGGGAAATCGTTAAATCGGGTATCGTTAAATCGAAGTTATACTGTACTCTTTATTAGGAGGCAAATGAATGAAAATTCGCCTTATTTTTTGCTCAGATCATTATTTTAAAATTTTTAAAGCAAAATAACTGTTCTTTTATGAGTCTAAATGTTAAGCGATCGTTCCATTTATTTTTGCATTAATTGTGGAAACAGACATTAATATGTTTACCACTGACCTTTAAAATGCAACTGTAAAAAAAATTCACCAACAAAAATTATTTTATGTTCCGTTTTTATGCTTTTGATGTCACTTGAATGATGACTTTGAAAACTGCAATCTCTTTGCAACCACTACAGGAATCAGACTTTTCGCATTTTTGATGTTTAATATGCTTTTTTTTTTGAGGAAAATAAATGAAATTTATTTTTATTTTTTATTAAATTCAAAAAAAAAATTTTTTTTTTTGCGTTTTTTTTTTTTTTTCAAAATTGTTTGATTTTCACAAAATTATTTGATTTTTTACAAAATTATTTAGTTTTTCACAAAAAACGGACCCTGTGAAAACTCCTGGACAGACCCCTGAAAATACACCTTTGGTTTTCATGATCGATACTGGGGCAGACGTGACAGTGGTTTCCAAAAGTGTTTATGAAGAAAATTTGCAACACATAAGATTAAAAAGTTCAAATAAAATCATCTGTGGTCCTGATGGGGAAAATCTGGACTTGGCTGGGACAATTCACGTGAAACTAAAGAACAAGAATTTTAGTTATGAAGATGATGTGTACATAGTCAATAATCTACAGCATCCATTGTTAAGTTGTACAGCAAGTGAAAATCTGAATCTCATTCAACGAATTTTTGAACTGAAATCAAAATTAGATCCCCTGAAAGAATTTCCTAAGTTATTCCAAGGAATTGGGAAAGTTGAAAAGCTATACCGTATAAAGCTAAGGGGAAATGCTAAGCCTTTTGCAGTTTCGGTACCACGATGAGTTCCAGTAGCTCTAAGGGGTAAATTGGAAAAACTACTGGATGAGATGACAAGAAATGAAATTATTGAACCTGTAGACGAAGCCACAGAATGGTGTGCGCCCATGGTTATAGTTCCCAAGAAATCAGGTGAGATTAGAATTTGTGTTGATTTATCGGTCTTAAACAATAACATTGAAAGGAATACTTTCCCATGGCTTCTGTCGACTACAGCTTAAGTCAGTTTAGTAATGCTAAAATATTTAGTATTATAGATGCTAATGCTGGTTTTTGGCAAGTAAGCCTAGATCCTGATTCTGCAAAATTAACTACTTTTATTACACCATTTGGAAGATTTAAGTTCAAGCGGTTGCCGTTTGGAATCAAATCGGCTCCTGAAGTGTTCCAGAAACGAATTCGGGAGACAATCCGAGAAGGTCCTGGTATAGTTGGTCTCATGGACGAATTTGTAATTTTTGGTGCAACCGTAGAAGAGCATAATCAAAGATTACGAGACGTTCTTTCAAAACTCCAAGCTGCCGGGTGGACACTGAACGCTGAAAAGTGCCAGTTCTCAAAAGAATCGATAACCTTTCTGGGACATGTCATTTCTGAAAAGGGTATCAAACCCGATCCGGGTAAAACAGAAGCTATTTCTAAAATTCCAACACCCAAGAACGTGACGGAATTGAAGAGATTTTTAGGGATGGCTGGATTTCTCAACAAATTTATACCAAAATTTGCTGATGTAGCAAAACCTCTCTATGAGTTGTTAAAGAATAATGTTTCATGGATTTGGGGACACTCTCAAATAATGGCACTTGAAGAAATTAAAAAGAAACTGTGTCAAACTCCTGAATTAGCGTTATATGACCCCATGAAAGAGACTTTAATTTCGTCCGACGCATCATCTTACGGAATTGGTGCAGTACTTTGTCAGAAAGATAACGGCAATTTACGTCCTGTGTTTTACGCCTCGAGAACGTTGTCTGATACAGAAAAGAGGTGCGCCCAAATAGAGAAAGAAGCTTTGGGTATCGTGTGGGCTTGCGAGCGATTCCACGACTTTATTGTGGGGTTGGAAGTCCACAATGAGACCGATCACAAGCCTCTCGTGCCCATTCTTCTGTCGAAACCGTTAGACAATCTTACACCTAGGCTGCAGCGGATGAAATTAAGGATGATGCGCTACTCTTACATCATCAAGTACACGCCAGGAAAGGAGCTTATAATTGCTGACACATTGTCTAGAAGCCCTTTAGCAGAAAAAGGAAGGAAGAATTAACAGAAGAAATCTCTGCTTATGTTCAAATAATAATTGAAAATTTCCCTTCATCGGATAAAAGATTGGCAGAAATATGGTCTCTGCAGAAAGAAGATCCAGTGAGCAAATTCCTGATTCAGGCTTCTAAAGATGGTTGGCCAGAAAAAAATAGAGTACCGGACAAATGTCTCAAGTACAGGCCACATCGTCATTTAATTTCTTTACAAAACGATATATTGATAAAAGATTCAAGAATAATCATTCCTCCCAAACTGCGAGAGAAGTTCTAAATCGGATACACGATGGTCATCTGGGAATAATAAAGTGCAGAGCCAGAGCTTAAGAGTCTGTATGGTGGCCAGGTTTATCGATAGAAATTCAGAATCTCGTCTCAAAATGTCACAAGTGTATTCAACATCAGAGCTATTTTAAGGAACCTTTACTACCATTAGCATTTCCAAATAGACCTTGGCAAACGGTTGGAGCTGATCTCCTCAAAGTAAGTGGTAATTGGTATCTTATTATGGCAGATTACTATTCGAGATATATTGAAGTGGCAAAGTTAGAGAGCCTAACATCTGAAGCAGTCATTATCCACATGAAGTCCATATTTGCACGCCACGGGATTCCAGAAGTGGTGAAAAGTGATAATGGCCCTCAGTTTTCTCAAAGAATAATCGATTCGAAATATCGAAAATTTGCCAACCAATACAAATTTTCCATCATAACATCGAGCCCAAAGCATGCTCAAAGTAATGGTTTCATTGAATCCATGGTGAAAAACTTCAAACTACACTACCTAAAAGCTGAAAATGATGATCCTTATCTTATGCTGCTTGCCCTGAGAGCTACACCACTCGAAAATGGGCATAGTCCAGCTGAGCTTCTAATGGGGAGACGTTTAAGGACACCTATTCCAACAGTAAACGACAAGCTAAAACCCAAGGCATTAGATGAGCAATCCTTATTTAAAAAAGAAGAAGAAAGGATTGAGAAGCAGAAATATTACTTCGACCGTCATCATCAAGCTAGAGCTGCATTTCAAACATAACTACTAGGTGGCATAGTTCCTCTTTTTTAGCTCACTTTCCTATAAAAGAAAAAGACAGCTGAAAAGAGCAGGAAAAGTGGCATAATACATTTTTAAAATATTCCAAAGTCCAAAAAATAAGTCAAAAATAAATTAAATAAGTATTGAAAAATTTAAAATTGGGGTTTAAAAGTATAAAAATATCCGTTGATTGTCGGGATTTTACTGTATTTTTCACTGAACTCCTCGAAACAGTCAAGCCCACAGCTAAACTAACCAGAACCGCACCAGAAAAGTATTGGCCAATAGGTGCTGCCTCAATATATAGAATGCGCAGTACTGTTAACACAAGAGAATGACATAATGCAAAATAAGTTACGGAAGTCGAGTATTTACAGAAGGTGCAATGTGTTTGTGTATGTTTGATTTCGTGCTTAGTTCAGCCTTATGCAGTGGAGTCTAGATAAATCGAAGACTTATAGCTCGAATATTCCTTGGTACCAAACTTTTCATTGGGTCCCAGACTCTTGAAAAGGCTGTGTGAGCCTCCTGTAGCTTGAGCTAACAATAACTTAAAGCATTAAGCCAGCCCCTCGGGACTCAAAGGAGGATTTAGGACTTTATTCCGGGGGGGGGGGGGGAGGGGATTTTTTTTAGTAATATCAGGTTGTAATAAAAATTTACATGCTCATTTTTATTCGGATGCGATGACGTCATCGCGAATCAAAGATCGTGCGGAGTCGGCGTGTATAAGTAAGTGTGTTTTGGCGTGTGTAACGAGTTGGGATGTAAGTAAGTGGGTTGATGGATAAGTCCATTCTTCGATTGTGCCTTGTTTTTATTAGTTATTGTGTGTTTGGCGAGTCTGCCTTTTTCGTTTAGATTTGTAACGAATGATTTTAATAAACTAAATGTTTTTTTAAGAAAGATAGTTTTTCACTTAGAAAGTTAGTAATTAAATAAAACCTAACAGTTTTATCCTATATTTTAATTTGTCTTATATTTTAATTCAACTTATAACTACTGGTTTACACTTCAAAGTAGTCATTTTAGACGAATTTTTAGCACTTCATGACAGCCTTGCAATTTGTATTAAGTGTACGATGCCCCCCCCCCCACCTCCAACGAAAGTACATTTATCCTACTCTTCATTTTTCACTTCTAAATTATTCAAAAAAATATATATTTTTTGGAAGGTATGTTGTTACTACTTCAAGGTCATCCCAATTTTTTTTTTGGGGGGGGGTTGTCAAAGATACTGAATATGAAGATGGGACACTGCACGCCTGGCGTAGCCAAGAAAACAACCACCCTTAGTTGACCAGTCCGACAGGAAAACTAACATTCAAGGAAAATGAACATTTCGCTTTGCGCAACTGTTGAACTGGAGCTTCTCGGTATTCGCGCAGGGGTTGCTACAGCCATTGACTCAGAATTAGAAGAAAAAAAAAGGTGCCCGAGGTTTGTAAAATAGCCCCCCCCCCCCACCCTAGGGTGGTTCACAAACCTATGGTAAAAAAAAAATTTTGTCCTAGAGGTCACGGCGGTGGCTCATTTTTTTACCTTTATCCACCCTAATATACTGCCAAAATTTCAACCTCCTACTTAAATAAAAAGACGGTGCTCAAAGCGCAAACAGTTCTCCAGTTTTTGTCAATTTCAAACGTTTTTCGGTTGAGCGGCAAAAAAAAAAATTCCGCTTGTTTGCTATCATTTTTGCTGATTCTTATGTTCAATGATCCCCTGAATCCTAATATGGCCACCCTTTCCCCCCATTGCCTCCCACTTTTCGAAAATAGCGCCCCCCTCCCCTCCTATTTTCATCAGATTTCGACAATTTCATAGATATTATTTGGAGGGGAAGGAAGCAGTATATTTACCATTAACATTCTTCTATAGGGCTAGAGAGGTGAAAAGTTCAAAATCATGAACACTTTTCGCAAGTTAGGAGACTCATGGGGTATTCCCCCCCCCCCCTCCGTAAAATATTTAACATATCATCAACAACTCATTTTTTCCAGCTTCAAAATTTTACACTTATTTTTTGGTGCAACACAATAATATTGGACTGCTTCTATGACTCCCACGTCCAAAAAATTTTCAAGCTGTAAAATTTTTTCTAAAATTTTGGAAACATCGCATGTTACATATGAGTCGTACCGCAGATTTAACTCAGTAAAGAACCTTTCAGTATTATTTATATTCATTCCAGTTATGTTCGAGTGATTACCGTGAAGGGGGAAACGGAGATCATGTTTAGATTTAGTGGGACATATTACATAAGAAACAGCAAGAATAGTGTCAGATACATTTGAAGTTCATTTTGTGCCAAATAGTGCTGTTATACTGAAATTTGCTAGAAGTTTTTAAATAAAGTCAAAATATTTAAACTTATTGCTATGCAATTCAACTTTCTATGTATATTAATATATAGATTTTTTTTTGAGAGAGAGAGACTTTTAGTATTGAATATTTTATGGTCTCAGCAAGGATAAGTACTCAATTTTCTTCAACAGCAGGTGAAAGAAACTGCTTATTGTCATCATTATTGAAAAAAATTCTGTTAAATTCTTGAATTATTTGAACATTTTCCTCAGCAACGTTATTTACCATTATTAGTTCATTTTAATTTTTTTCTTTTAATTCTGCGATTGATATCATATTTGCATTCGTTGGGGTGTAGGAAGAAGAATGTTAGAAAATAATCTCTAATATTCATGTTTGAAAAAAATCCAATTGTTCTGTACTACACTTGTTATATTTCACATCTTTATTCTTATAATAACTTGTTTCTCTTTCAACTAGAATTTGATACGAAAAACTAAGTCAAACTAATTAATTCACCAGAAAGGTGTCACAAGTACTTTAATAAAACTATCTTAGTTGTTATTTCAATTTCCAGGTCGTTCATACTTAAGGTTTTTTCCAAGTTCAGATATTCCCAGAAGTTTTAATAGCATCTATTAGTGTTCAATCTATTTGTTGTACTGTACAGAAAGGCGCTGAAACTGTAGAAAGTGTTGTACCTAGGTTATTTCTCTCATGATTAAATGAAAAATCTCTTTCTTATATAGGAACATAAATATTTTGAGGCATATAAGAGACTGGATTTTCTCAGATAGGCTCCCTATTTGACTAATAATAACTCAATTATCTCTTTATAATCAGCAAGAGTGATCATAGATTTATCTATAGATTTATAAAAAGCTCACAGTTGAAGCTTCAAACTTGTTAAAGTATTTTTTAAGTTCTATGTGCAACATTCTTTTTTTTTTGTTGTTGTTTGTTTAATTCTTTGCCAAACATTTTTTCGCTTTAAAGTTATTAAAAAGAATAGAACTTGTGAGGAATATGATGGTCAAAGTAAGCATGAAGTAAATATCTTTGCCTAAATTTCAGATTAGTTCTATGCCAGACTAGCTACAATTGTTTATTTTGTGCAATTAGTTTTTATAATTTAATTCATTCTTCTTGTGATACTGTTAGCTCTATTAGTTTAAAACTTTAAATCTTGCAATTTTTTTCTCTGCATCCCACTACTTTAAAAACATAAAAAACATTTTGCACAGTTCTTCCACAACTCTATTTTGGCAAGCGTAAGTTTTGAAAATCATAGCACAACATGTAGACAAGTAGTACTGCAATCTACATTGTATGCTGCGATCTACTAAATAATCAATTGTATCAAAGGTGTTGCTATATAGATTCAAACAACTAAGAAACTTTCCAATTGTTTGAACTAATATTTATGCGTTGGAAAATGAGAATAATTGAAAAACAATCTCTTCCAAGAAACTGGTCTCTTTAGTCTGAAAAACTCAAAAATTGTGAAAATTACGAAAAAGCGTAAAAATGAAGGGTGTTTGAGCACCATCTTCCATTAAGAGTAGGGAGCTGAAATTTTAGGAGAGTGATCTCATACATAAATGTAAAAAAAGTAGGGTGCGCCTTGGTCCGTAGCAAAAAAAAAAATTTTTGAACCCCCCCCCCCTGTGCCCCCCAAATATCCGCCCATGTCGGGGCCATGAGTTATCCAGACTCGACCGCAACAAGCGTATGTGTGCCTCAAACCCTCAACCGGACAAGTGAAGTGTGCAAGTATTTACTAATATACAACAACAAGTAAATGTACTTACCAAACGTGATACCAAAAATGAGGGGAACTTGAATAAATCACTTAAGGAGTATTGGTGGCAATCAAACAGAATCCAAATGCTGAAAAAAAATCTGATTATTGAAGTCGCATTTCATAATTGCATCGAATGAAACAAAAGCAGATTTTGGTTTAATACAACGTGTTTCTCAGTCCAAAACAGGGACGTCATTTCGAGTTTTTCCAGGGGGGGGGGGCAAAGGGTGAAAATGCAATGCAATTTCATCGGAAATCAGCAAAAACGGAAAGCAAGCATCGGAAATCAGTAAATAAATTGATTTCTCAAAGTCGGGGGGGGGGGGCAATTGAACCCCCTCCCCCCCAAGTGACGAGCCTGGTCTAAAAGTTAAATACCTTGCCCAACAAAAAATATTGATGTGTATATATATTTTTTAATCTTTATAAAACTGCCAGGAGTGCTCAAGTAAGCAAACTGATTTATTCTAGCTTTTTACCTTTTTCAATACAGTGATACATTAATGGTAAATCACTCTATTTGAATTTAAAAAAGACCCGATATTTTACCTAAGAATATGGGGATATTATGCAGCATGTGAAAGACCCTTGAGTACTTGTTTGGCATGGAGAGTATCTCTTGGCAAAATTCAATTCCTAGCACAGTTTTGTATTTAATCAAGCCCAGGTGCCTCCATCTGATGAGGCAACTGGGCACCGAAATTCTCGTGGCAATGGCCTTTGCCGATAGTGGTGCCATATGAAAGAATGGGCTCCAGTCTCGGGGAATACACGAGGTCTGCAAATGGTTAGTAATTTGCAGCCCCGTTTCAAGCAAAAAAAACAAACAAACAGTATGGGAAAACATGTTTCTGAAACTACTAAAAATAAGGGGGTATTTTGGGGGGGGGCGAGGGCCTCCCCCCCCCCCCCCGAAATCGAGAAAGATTTTTTCAAAAGCAGGTGTTTGGTTCGTGTTTGCTCAAAAAAAAAAAAACTTAAGAAAAAAGCCCACTCTCAATTAACATTGTTTTCAAAGGTGTATATAAGGGAGGGCTCCAGAGGATCTTTCCCTCCTATACCCCTCCCCCCCCCCCCGAAAAAAAATTCGGATTTTTTTTTTCTTTTTTAATAAAGGTAGTTATTATTATTCGGGTTGAGTTTACTCTTAAATCATTTTCATAGTTTTAGCTTGAAATACAAAACTAAATAAATAATTATTGCTAATAATAATTCGTTCTAGTGCAACCCAAGAGGGTCAGGCAGCCCTTGCGATTTACTCGAGAGAAAAGAGAACGTGTCTTTGGAAAATGAAGATATTTCAATTAAAAAACGCATAGAAAAAATCCTAATCATTTTGAATAGAAATCTTTAAATGAAAAACATTCAACACATGTAGATTATTAGTCAGCAAATTATATTTCTTCTTTCTTCTCATTCCCCTTGTTTTTCTAGTCAGTCAGGAAATAAGTCTTTAAAGTAATGCTACACTAAATAAATTTAAAATAAAGTGTAATCATTTCTCCCCGGCAAGAAATTTAAAATAAAGTGTAAGTATTCCTCCCAGCAAGAAATTTAAAATAAAATGCAATCATTTCGGTTTAAGTTTTTTCACAAATAATTTCCAAGCTTTCAGCTGAGAGAAACAAAAACAAAATCGAAAAGAGGTAGAAGTCCAAGCCGCAGTGGCGGCGCTAGGTGGGAGGCAATTGCCCCCCCCCCCCGTCGGGGAAAATTCCTTGTTTGTCGGGGAAATCTTCCCGACAACAAAATTTTCCAACAGAAATCGACTGCCGAAAAGTTTACTGACTCCGACAGAAATGTAAAAAAAAAAAAAAATCTATCTACCCAATAAAATATTTTTCTTTAAAAAAAATCTAAAACATCTTCATTATTCATTGCAGTGGAACGCCATCGTTATCGTTAGCTGTCCTCATCTTGCTGCATCCCTTTAGGCGTACTTTAGTTCTGGGGAAAGTTACTTTTGTTCAGGTTAAAAAGGAGAAATGTTATTTTTTTTTCCAAACAGATCAGACCTCACACGAAAATCGCTAGCAGCATGTTTTAAACAAACATTCATTGACATTTGAGAAGAGACACTTTCCGATGACTATCCGATGGTGACAAGCCAATAAATCGCCTGAATTATCCCTTCCTAATGACTTCCTGTCATTGTCGCCTTTGCAGGTTGTCGGGTCGTTGCCTTTGCAGGTGGTGATTGTCCTGTTCTTAGGCCCTGGGTGATTGTAACTACTTTTTGTACCAGGGCTCCTTTCCTTTCAATGGCCCTGTTTTTTCCATAAAAGCCCTAAAAGCATATCGGCGCACAACCCTGATCGGCGCGGTGACAATTAAGGCTGTCGGAAATTTTCAAAGGAAATGTGGGGTGGGGAGGTTTAGAAGAACCTCGGACGAATCTCTTCAATAGTGCTGCTTTCACTCTGTGTCTGTTGAACATATGGAATGGTGCTGGATTCCAAAAGTCGTCGACGGTTGAATGATTTTAACATTTAACTATTGGCACGACACAACCTAAAATTCAGTGTGATGAGTTAGGCACGAATTCGTATATGAAGAAGAAAGTGCAGCTCAAATTAAAAATTGATTTCTGCATCACAGAGGTAAGAACTTATTGTTTTATTTAAAGTAATGACGGAGCCTTGACTTTCAATTTGCTTGGGATAAGTGGGACCGCTTTTTAGAACAGTTCGTTTTTGAAGCCTTATATAAAAGTTTTAAAACACAAGAATTTAAACTTATTGACTTGTTTTATCTTGGACGTTATAAATGAACAAAAGTCCACCATTATTTTCTAAAATAATACTTGGCTGTTTTAGTGATTATTTAAAAAAGATAGCATGGGTGTCCCACTTAACCTATACTAAAAGGAAAAGATACCGGAAATCCGGTAAAATACCAGAACACAATCACCCCTGCTTTTTCTGCTTAAGTGCTGCACCTCATATTAAAAACATTCTTGCGGGTCAAAACACACATAAAATTTCAACTTTTATATAATTTTTAAATAATATAGGGTAATAATGAGCAGGCTTGAAAATTACAAACCAATAGTTGTTGTTAGCTTTAGTAGATGATTATTTTATTAAATGTATGTTCTTCAGAAAATAATTTTTAAATATTTAGTTCCAAATTTGAGATAGTGTCATCTATCGTGCTTTTCGCTTTGTAACACATAACAAAACGGGAATCATGAACCAGCATTGTGGGCCAGATGTGGCTCGGGGGCTGTAGGTTGGGCAATACTGATCTAGAAGATACAGTAGCATATTTTTTTTTATAATTGAAAACAAAGGCTTAGTAACAGAGATGTAGAGGAATCAAGAAGGACATTGCATAACTTAAAAAACTTGACTCCTAAAAAACACACTCCAGGGAGGGCCGTTTTTTAGGAATGGGTTTTTAAGGTTCACACCCCCTTCAAAATTTTTTCAAAAAATGCTTCATATAACCTTTTTTTTTGCTGAAAAAATTATCATTACCATTCTACTTTTAGTTTTCTCATTCAAGTTTCAATTTCATTTGAAAAATGAAATTATCTTTATTGAATACTTGTAGACATTAAATGTTTGTCCTGCAGTATTTATGTTTATTGTCGTTATTTCGAACAGAACAATACACCTTTTTCTGTTGAATTTTGAATATGCCAAAGAAAAACACCTAAATTATTTTAATTTGAAAGTGCCAAACTCTATGTTTAACACATTTTATTAAAAAAAAATAGAAATTTCAGAAGTAAAAGAAAAAGTATTCATACTAAAATGCAACTTAACTTGACACTGAACGTCACTACGGACGGGACCAATAAGAGCTCACAAGCAGTCAGTGATCTCCTCTAATTCGCCAAGTAGGCTGTGACTTTTTATCTAGCTCGTTTTTCATAGGCTAACGTCACGCAAACGTCACGATGCTGTTGTTAAGAAAGGTTGCAGTGTAGTATAGTAGTATTACTTCAAATGCAATTGCCTAGGGACTGTAAAAAATTATCGTTAAGTCGAGGATAACGTTAAATCGGGAAAGCAAAAATATAAGTTAAACGGCTTAAAAATTTGATAATTAAGTGAATGCTTACACAAGTTCTTTTGCTTCTTTAAGAAAACCATACATTTATATTATTTTAAAAAGTATTTCATTGATGTATGTGTTGTTTTCTCGGATTGAGAAAAAGTTTTTTTTTTCGACTTAATTTTTTTCGATTGGTCACTCTTCTCTCAAGGCGCAAAAAATTTTGTTTGGAATGCTAGAAGTTTGGAAGTTACTGAGGGATGAATCTTCTTACTATCAGGACATACTAGTAAAATAGTTTTTAGTGCTTTTAATAGTAAAATAGTTATGGAATTTTTTTTTTAATAGATACTACTGTATTTTTGATGAGAGATAATTTGGCCATGCCCAATATCATGGTTAAATCGAGGAAAGCTATCGTTAAATTGATATAATTTTAACATTAAATTCAAGGCATACGAATCGGGACCAGTGAAATGTATCGTTAAATTGAGGAAATCGTTAAATCAGGTATCGTTAAATCGAAGTTATACTGTATCTTATTCATTGAGTGATTGAAAGACATCGAATATTTGATCGGGGCAATGTTAAGCAGGGTGCACATCATTTTTCTTCTTTCGTTGAAAAGATAAGTCATATTTCTTCTTTTTTATATTCTTCATGTAATGCTCTTTAAGCATTGATTGTAAGAAAAAGGTGTAAAATATAGAACATGAAATCAAGTTTCATTGATCATATAGAAGATTTCACGAGAAACGTATTTAATGAAACCCTTCCCAAAACAAAAGTTCGGTTACGACCCTGAACGGCAGTATGGGTCGAATGAGTGTCTTTCCGGAAGCTTAAATCCTTACTAATTAGGGTAACGGTCACTGAAACTTTGAAACAAGAACAATTTAATCTGAAAGTATGATAAAAAAAGTTTTCCAAACGGTAAGCCGTGGTTTTCCGCAACTTTTTACATTACCATTAAAAAGTGAAAGCTCCGTTCTGATTTAAAATACGGGGCTCCAATTTTGAAATCCGAAAATCTGGAACTTTTTTTGTTCTTCAAAAAAAAAAAACAAAAGAAAGAAAAGAAAAAGAAAAAGAAAGCAAAAAAAAAAAAAATTCTTTACTCAATTTTTTCTCATTGATTTTGAAAATTTAAGATGTTAATGATTGCTATTGCTGGTTGAAAACAATTCACTTCCAGCTTCCTTCCACGTTTCATCAATGCAAAGAGTCATGCGTAACATTAGCATTTTGCTGTAATCGTGCAGCAATCTTTGATTATCCGCTTTTGGCTTACGATGCTGCTTTTATCTTCATCAGCATACAATTCAAAGCAGATTGAACAAAATACATAAAGTTATTCTGAAAACAAATGATTTAGTTATTGTATCAAATGACATGTTGAATAATGCAGCGTGTAAAAGATCCCTCGAGACTCATTTGACATGGAATAGCTCTTGGCAAAATTAAATTCCTGGAGCCATTTCACATCGAATCGAGCCCAGGTGCCTCCATCTAGTGGGGGAAGTGGACGTCAAAATTCTCGTGGCAGTGGCCTTTGCCGATAGTGGTGCCACATAAAAGATTCATTGCCAGTTTCTAGAAATACAAAAGGTCTGCAACTGGTTAGTAGCTAACACGCAGCCACCTATGAAACAAACAAACGCATCGAATAATGCATAACAATAAAAATCAGCATATGTGGATCATACATCAATGGAAATTGTGTAAGTTTTTTGTTTCTTCTTTACCATACCAAAGTAGCTTTTATTGAGGTTGATAAAGAAAAAAATAGAGAGAAATTTGGCTCGAACATTAGCAAAATTCGGAAAAACCGTCCTAACATTCAGCTATTTTTCAGTCAGGATCTCAAATCTAGAAAGGTTGCTGGATCGAGCGTTCCAGGTTTCGGGTCCCCAACTGTACATGCATGAGCCCAACAAATAAAATTACTTCTCATGTCCCTTGAAATAACCGACACATTTATAAACAGTTAAACATTGAGTTTATACTTAAATAGAAAAACATGTATACCTTACTAAGGTTTCTCCTGAAATAACTTCCAATAGTTTTACCAAATTCCTATGTTCCATTGCATGCAATGTATTTATTTCAATCATGACTGCTGTAAAAGTATCTAATGCGAAAAAAAATCCATTAATGACTAATAACTACATTCATGTTTCCTATGACATAACTTTAGAACAGGAAAAAACAAGAGAAAATAGCAAACACAATCAATGAACAATCACATCGCATCAACTCGCTTCGGACCAGTGATCTATTTATAGATCACCTCTTTTCAGACCCCTCATCAAGGGCGGATCCAGAAAAGTTCCAAGGGAGGGGCGATTAATTTTTTTTTTCTCACTTGCCCATTTTTTTCGCCGTGCATCCTTGTTAACACATGTTGATTACAAATGTTTTGGCCTTCACTTTCGAAAAATTTCCAGATCAGAGCCCCGAATCCCCGCACCCTTTCCCTTAATACCATCAAGGATCAACTAAAGTTGCCTTTTTTGAACTTCAAAATCTAAAAACTGCTGGAGAAGAGTTCCTCAAGGGAGGGGCGATCGCCTCCATCGCCCCTCCCCTGTATCTGCCCTTGCCTCTCAGTGAAAACATTACCTGTGAATCATTTCTTATTCTTATTGAATGGTTTCCTTACACGTGTGGCTACACTCCTAAAAAACTTCTGAACCTTTCTTTTCCTGCTCAGTCCAGCAGGTAACGTTTAAAAAGGGTCATGTTACAGATTGATAGTGCAATTTTCAATTCTATGTACAACAGAATTATTTAGAAAAGTGTGTTATACTTTTCTTTAGCTGGTTTTAATTTTAATAAATACTCTATTTTAAACTTACAAAATTGGTATCTTCAGAGAGAAGATTAGAGGAAAGTTACCTACCTTTTTACTACCAGGAACGAACAGCTACCTATTTATAGATTGTCTATTATTTCAACTACAAAATACTGTAAATGAATAAAACTATCTTTACTCTATTTATGAACTATAAAATGTAATTTAACACTTTGACTGCCAAGCCGAAATTGCAAATGTTCACCACGGGGCCAAACTTTTTTTTTGTGTAATTTGTATTTTTTTCAACATAAAACTATATATAAAAACAATATTTTTCAATCTGACTCATTTTGTAACACATGGGGAGATTTTCATTCTGGCTACCAAAAATGATAGCCAAAGCACACCACGAAAGTTAGAGTAAATTCTTCCATGCGTGGCCATGCCTATCTTATTTGATAGCCAGCTAAATTCGTCATTTATCAATAAACTTTGTTTTTTATTATTTTATTTATATGATTTTATTTCTATTATTTTGTTTAGGTTAGAATTATTTGAATTTTTATTACAATGAGCAAGAGAAAGTTAACTTCTGAAGAAATTGAAGCTGCGGCTATGAGATGCTATGATTCATGGGATGATGAAGACTTTGATTTATTTGATTCTGACGCGGATATTTTATATATATTTATCACATACTCTCTCTCTATTTATATATATTCCCTTTTTTGTTGCGTGTTTCAAATATTTAATTTTTCATAAAACTTAGCTCATAAAATCGTCACATATACCAATTTGCGCAAACCACGTATACCTAACACATCGTAGGGAGCCCAACAATCAAACTCCAATACGATTTTCATGTAACTGATAACATCTTTGATAGCCATGGCCTGAAGTGTTGAAACACCCTGGCTATCATATCGGATAGCCAGTGTCTCAACGGAAATATCACTGGATATCACATGATAGCCATGGCAGTCAAAGTGTTAAAAAGATTTTTCAAAAATTTTTATTTTAGGCACTTAAGGGTTAATAAATATTTTACAAACTGTGGTACATTTGATGGTGAGAGGTCATTTGCTACTTTAATGGAAGCTCAAAATAAAATAAGTTATTATTGGTGAAGAGAAGTTGGCATAAAAGTAGCATAAGTTTTCAACTGCCAAATATGTTTATAAAACGCTATTCAAAGAGTTCATCTTTGTTTCTTTACATCTATTCAAACTAGTGGTGCAACACTGATGTTGATATTTTAGAAATATAAATTTCTTTACCATCCATGTTTCGAGGTCAATGTCGAACATCGATATTTGTTCGATGTATCTTTCATGTGCAGATTATTTATAAATAAGCTGAAAATCTCAAAAAAAATCTGGTATGGACCCCACACTACTTCCTTTTACGTGTTAATTTCTTAGTAGTTGCCTTAAGTGTTAAAAAAAAGTGCTTGGAGTGAGCAAGGTAACAATTCAAATATTTGCTCCCCTAATCTGCCACGAAACATTGCAAAAAATATTTCACAATGGTTAATTTTCTAAATATTGCTGATTTTAATATCATTCAGTGAATTTTCCGCAAAATATCGACAATAGTGCCAAGTTGAACCCAAATTCAAAAAATAATTTTTTTCGCCAAATTTGTCGCCAACTTGGCGTCAAACACTTGGGACCAAAAGCTTGGCGACATTTCGCCAAGTGGTCGTGCCAATTCATATCACTTGAGTCTGCATTGAAATTAACATTGATTTACCCCAAAAAAGGGGTTAAAACACCCCCTTGGGAACATTCGAATGCAACCACAAGGGGAGGTGCACAACTAGACCATCCTCAGAGCCTACATACCAAGCTAGAAGTTTCTAAGGCATATAGTTTTTGAGTTATGCGAGACACATACGCACATACATCCGCACATACGTCCGCACATACGTACATACAGACGTCACGAGAAAACTCGTCGTAAATAACTCGGGGGTGGTTGAAAAGGATTTTTCGGCTGTTTATATGTTGGTAGGTACATATGCACGTGCCGACAGGTCGAAAAAACTACTCAACATTCATTCGGGGGTGAGCAAAATCAAAATTTAGACTCAAATTTGAGTGATTTTTTTTTCGCGATCACAATACTTTTACTATGTAAAAGGAGGTAAAAAGGAAAAACGGAATGATTGTTATATGCACAAATACATGTATTGATTAAAAAAACTACATCATGAATCAATAATTGCAAGATTCTTCCCACTAGACAAAGTTTTCTATAATTAGTTGGTGGAGAAGTAGACTTACATTCCAGAAAAGCAAATAATAATTTTTTTCCCAACACAATTGACTAGAATATTGAACATTGTTGTAGTTCTACCCTATTTCTAACTTTTTCATTTCATTCCAAGGTCCCAATGCTTCACGTGTCACATTTTCACGGGGCATAAATAAATTCGGCAGTAGAATGTATCAATTTATATGTCTATAAAAATAATGATTTGAATAAAACATTTTCTTTACCCATCTCTTACTGTCCATCAAGATGTATTTATATTTATCCATCTATGCGTTCTATACATATTTATCTCTAATTTTGCAGCACTTATATATTGCTATTAAGTTTAACAGTCTTATTTCCAAACAAAACAAAAATCATGGGGGAAAAAAACCACACGTTTCATTTTATTAATTAAATAGCACAAAAAAAAAGCTGTGTCTGTGCTCCTCGCAGTATGAAAGAAAAGAACATTTGCAAAAGATACAACAATCACTGCTTTTATTGAACAAAAATGCGAGTTCGGTCACATGGGGGTGACATCATGAAGCCAAAAGATTTATGCTGACATGACCTCGGAGTCAGACAACAGTGAGGAATTTTTTCGTCTGAGCGATGCATGCAAGATACAAATTTTAGAAAAGAGGATTTTATATTTTATGCAGGATGCTTTTACAAAGAAACCAATCAAAAGGGGAAATGCAAAATAAAGCTTTTTTTTTTTTAATTCAAAAAGTACATTAAAATCACTTGAATTTCAAAGTTTTTTTTTTTATCTATGGCAAAAGTCACCCTTGTGTACAAAATTTGATCTTTCTGAGCCTCACCATTTTCCCAGGAAGCCCGCCACACACACACACTTAAGCAAACATCTTATTTTATTATATACTAGCTGATGTGCCCGGCGTCGCACGGGTTTAAATCAATGCAACATGCCAAATCCAAGAAAATAAATATGTGACTTTCAACTAAGCCCAGTAGAATCATATTTTTCAAAGGTATTTTTAAGACCACGTGGTAGATTAACTGATTGTGAAGGAGAATGAAATCAAACTTAAATGCGTTATTTATTTTAGCCGTGTGGTTTTCCAAAAAATCACTTTCCATTTTCTATGTGTTGCCGATATCAATTCCCTTTTTATTTACCCTGTTAGCGATTATTGGCACAAATGAATATAAAAATTCTAAGAAAGCAATTAATTTCATACTTACTCCAGAGAAGCCTTGGTTCAAAATTTTCATCATGATTACTATTAATATTGTTGTTGCGAGGCAACAAATTTTTGCAACCATGGACTGAAAATTTAATCATTTAATGGGGAAACTATATGAAATTTACTATTTTCCATAATAACTTTTTTAAACTAAGCTTTTTAGAAACAAATTATAGCTTATCCTGCTCCCTGCTACTGCAGCTATCTACGATGAAAAAATGGTTAAAATCGGTCCAGTAGTTTGGGATATTACCCCGGACATACATACAAAAAGTAGTCATTTTTGTATATAGATATTAGATCGGTATTCGATAATTCATGAAATACATTTTGAGCCTTAAGGACACACAAGTCTCAACACAAGGTTCTTTGAATGGGTGGAGGGGAGGAATCAAGATAAAGTTAATAAAAGAAGAGTTATAAAAGACAAATGTTTTAAACACAGCTGTTTTAAGAATTTCAATTCAACTTACCATCATTAAGTTCTTTTTCCAAATTGTATGATTTCAAGGTAACGAACTTGTTATTTTCTATATCACGGGCAATAACTGTGAAAGAGAAAAAAAGGAAAAGATTTTATAATGCTACATATGATGTCATACAATTATTATAATATGCGTGATTTATATTCACCCAGTGATTAAAATATTTTTTCAAAAATAAGCATGGACAATAAACTCCCCCATAAATCACTCTAAAAATCAGCCACGAATGGGTACCTTTGAATTTCCCCGAAGCTGGGGAAGAGGCATTCCCAGGGCCCGATTCAGATTTCACAGGACCCTAGGCCAAATATTCTTTTGGGGACCCCTGTACTGAGTCTTTATAATTTTAGGCATAGGATAAAACAAATTTAGGCATTTACAGCAATTTTAACCTTTTCAGGGCCCCTAAATTGTGGAGGCCCTAGGCCTCGGCCTAGTTGGCCTGTTAAGTAATCAGACCCTGGGTATTCCGGTGTCCCGATTGCGCATTTTAAAAATCTGGCAAGTCTAGGTATAGAGAGAGAGAGATTTTCTTGAAAGTAATTTTTAATAAATGGTAAAACGACATTACAGAATACGCTTTCAAACTAAAAACAAATTCAGTAGAACCTCTATTATCTAAAACAAACTTAACTGAAACCTCGTTCAACACAGTATAAAATGACTTGAATTTTACTTATTGGATTGGGAAGTCAACAATGGGTCATTGCACGTGAAATGAGCAAATCGGCTGCGGCACACAGATTTCAATGAAATATTTTTATTCAAGTAAATCTTGCATATCTATGAAGAAATGCAAAATATTAAAGTTTAAAAACAGTTTGCTGCTTTACTATTGACATTAAAAATTAAGGCTTACGCTAAGCATACGTTTTCAGAGTTCCTGACAGCCATTTTGTGACTCAATAACTCTAAATTATAAACATAAATTTAAAACAAAAATATTTTTACATTCTCTGGAAAAATCTCTGTTAGGAAAGATGCAAGTCAAATTTATTTGGAGCTTTCAATAAGTCTGAGATGTGGAAAAAAATTTAAATCTGTTCACTTTTCTTCATATTTCAAACTACTCTGCTAGCTCTTTTAATGAAAAAATAAGAGAAAAAAGCAATACAGGGGGTAATTACTAATAAACTATAAAGGGGTAACTATCTATTACTAATTACCTGGTCCAAGTTAGTTATTGATGTCAAATTCATGAAATTGCACTTAAAAATTGAAATTTATCAAAATTTTTGTTTTTTCCACGTTTTCAGATGCTAGTGTGAACAAAAGGGAATGCTCCTAATTTTCTCAAATTTTTTTACAGAGCATGTTGAAGTGTCTTTTAGAAAAAATCAAATTTTACTTAGTGCTTTTCAGCGCATTTTTGTCATTAGAATAACTTGAATTCAGATAAAATTTCATCAATGAAAAATTTTATTCTACGTTTAGCAAGACTTAGGTAATCATTTTTTTCGTATTCAATTTTTTGAAAGTGTTTATGAAGCATTTGCTGAAGCGTTTCTCAAGCTGAATTATTATGAAGTATATAGTATTCTAGTATGAATAATTACATTTAATTTTGCAAGTAAAAAAGTTGTTTTTTTTTAAACTGTCTCCACCCATGATGTAGAGGAAAAATAACAGGCTACTCACAATAAAATGTATAATTTCAGTAGGACTGAAATAACATATTCAGTTTAAAGATGAGGTTAGAGACCCATCTATTTCTTACTCAATGGTGTTTGAGTAATGGTGCGAAAGTACTATTAACGTCTCCAAACTGGAAGGCATTAAAAAATCTGAGCAAATCTTCACTGAGAATAAAAGAAACTTTTTTTACAGAATGAAACATCGAAAAAATAAGATTTTCATCCATTTATTTATGTTATTATTTATATTTCTTGAGATATAACTTTTATCCGCAAAAATTTCCACCTCATAAATTCTTCAGTATACTTGCACATTTTTTAGAAATTTACATTAAGGCTCCTCGATACCGTCCATCTTGGTTTTCGACGCTAATGCTTTCTCTACGGGAAAATTTGCAACTCGTTCTCGACATAACACAAAAAAATATTAGAATATTTTCACGCAGTTTGTTGGAAATGATAATGATGACATAGAATTATTCTTCCTTGTTTTTGTTTTTTCTGTGGTCGTTTTGGAAATTTTTTTAAAACATTTTTAATTTTTAAACGTCATTTTTCCAACGTTAGAGAAATGAAACAGAAAATCTGAAAATAAGGAAGAGAAATTTGGACATTTGTCTTTAAAAGCATATATCAAGTTTCTTTCTAAGAAAATTCCCTCGCTAATTATTTGCATTACCAAAAGTGTTGTTTTAGTAAAATCTTGAGAAACTGCGAAAAATCCGAAACCTAAAAATTTGGACTTTTTCATGCCTCTATATAATCAACCTTCAACATATTTTTACCTTTCACATAACCAGGGTTGGCTTTTTCCCGTCCAAAACTTGTTTTTCCCATCCCACCAGGAAAAACTGGTAAATACTGGGAAATGACAATATGTAAGCAATATTCTGGATTTCTGTCTGACGTGTAAAATTAAAGTTAGAAATATATAGTTATCATACACATTTTCATTAGGTTTAAAATTATTCTGCAGAAAAAAGACATGACAAAATAAGAATTATTGTAAAAAGCATAAAATTTGCTCATAAAGTTGTTTTATAATGATTAATTTCCACAATTTTTGGAACACAATAAAGTAAAATTATTAAACTAAAAAATATCAGTGTCATCAAGAGATGCAATAAATAATTTGTGTCTAAATTTAAATAAAAATTTTATTACTTTTTAAGTTGACCTTTTAAACACATTTTTTTTTTACAATTTTGGTTTGGTTTAAGGTGTAATATTTGCAAAATGTAAAGAACTCATTCCAGATTTCAGCAAAATGAAATCAAGCTTTGATAAAGCAACGACCCGTCCATTTTTTGGCACACCTGATGAATCCGAAATATAAAGGTGAAAAGTTATCACAAGATCAGGAGGAATCTGCTCGTGAATATTTGCAAGCTTTAAATCCAAAGTGCTTACACTACACAATACAATTCAAGTCAAAAGAAGCCCCTTTTCCTGAGACATTTTTCAATGAAGAGATTACAACCACCATTTCACCTGCACTTTGGTGGAGGAATTTAAGTAAAACCGGAAAAGATGCAGAATTTCTCCAATTAATGGAACATCTTCAGGGATGTCCTGCATCATCAGTATCTCTGGAGCGTATTTTTTCTAACTTTTCTTTCATCCGAAACAAGATTAGAAATAGATTGGGTTTGCAAAAGTAAATTAGTATTTTGTTACATGATGCTAAAATCCAATGTGGAAGGGGGAGATGAAGAATACGAATACGATTGGTAAATGTTTGGGACTCTGTGTGGTATGTAAATATTCAAATAAATATACTCCATTGTTCGATTTTGTAGATCCTCCTTTTTTTAAAAAAAAATCTTTCAAGCTTACTTAGAACTCAATTTTGACATTTTCAAAGATTGTTTTGAATTTATGTTTTAAATAATCAGTTTTTCCCATGTGGGAAAAACACGGTATTTCCCAGGACGGGTAAATACCGGTTTTTACCGTGGTATTTACCCGGGGTGGGGAAAACTTTGCCAACCCTGACCATAACACCAAATTTTTACATATATACGCCACTGCTTCTGACCCTCTCCCCCAACGATTCCCAATTCGGACTGTAGATGCGCACGTTTGTAACTGTTCTCAAGAAATCAATTCTACTTTCAATTATGATTGCTTACAAATGCTGCTTGTTACAACAATTTTTCATCTTCTTTTTGTAAAATCTTGCTAACTCGCATATTACTCAGCTTGTTTCTTTTGTCTTCCGATGGATGGAAAAATCTTTTGAAAAAAAGTATAACTTTCTTAGTTTAAACTGCACGAGAAATGCGCTCACGGAGAGTGAGTGTGTTCGAAAAATTCGCTCTCTATGTTTCTCTATTTATTGCAACATTAATCAAAACTAAACTACATAACTACCAAATGTTTTTATTTAATGCTTATATCGTCACCCACTAAAATAAAATTCTTTGAAACGTCGCCGTATTCCATTATTGTTTTCATTTTTAAGAATAGTTGCAGAAGTTTTCGCAAAACGGAATTTGTTATTGGTAAAGCTGAAAAGATCATTAGAGTTCCGCCCCTCCCCAAGTTATTGAGAAATAAATAAATTATAACCAACAAAATGAAACAAATGAAAAAATAAACTTTGAAACTTTACTTTATGACTCCCCTGAATTGCAAAAGAAATAAAGAATTCAGTTTGAAGATCTAATGTCAGGAATCGTCTCGTATCTCAAAATTTTTCGAGCGAAAAAAGGGAGAAGGAAAGAAATAATGGATCCCCCTCCACCCTTGTAAGTACTTTGCGCTATGCTGAGAGTGTTCACCACCAGGGCCATAGCCTCGACGGTCTCTCTCAAACCGGGGGGGGGAGGGGGGGTTGCTTGCTTTAGAATAGAACAGAACCGTTATATATTTTGTATATGCTACCTTAAACTCTAAATAAAGACATGATATATTATTGCATTTTTAAAAGCAGAAAAAGTATGCAAATGAAGAATAAACCGTTGAGCGTAAATTTTAAAAAACTGTAGGAATAATTAATAATTATGATATAATTGACGTAATAACCCTAATTTTGAATAAAAAATAAAACTAAGGAAAAGACATCATTGGCTTAGTAGAATTTACATGTTTTTATAACAGTTGCCT
The DNA here is from genome assembly GCA_038373865.1 of Uloborus plumipes. NCBI lineage: Eukaryota > Metazoa > Arthropoda > Arachnida > Araneae > Uloboridae > Uloborus > Uloborus plumipes. The sequence goes on along the minus strand of JAXGGA010000047.1, from coordinate 3,879 downwards.
AAGTTTACTAGATCTGTTAGATTCCCTGATTCCTGACTTTTAATGCTATCCTAAACATCCTTATCAACATTTTTAATCTATTTAATTTTTCAAATTCTTTTTTGAACCAAAAACAAATTTTGATAAAAACTAATGTTACTTTTTAATAATGCTCATGGTTAAACAAGATTGACATTTTTTAATGGGTTGACATTAAATGATAAGCCTACAAATAATCTATAAACAAAATAAAATTAAACAAGATTCAGACTAATGGTAAGAATAAAATTATCAATGTCCAAGCGATGAATTTACACAGTAAACTAAATGAGCAAGTTTTATAGAAGCGGACGTGAACAGATTGCGAAATTCGCAAATAATCGAACTTAGGCGTGTAAGAAATAGCTCAAAGTTGAAAAATTTCACAGACAGGTTATGTTTCATTCAGCTAGAGCGGTGAAACAGCTATTTTTAAGATTTAATAGTTTGTTTTTTAAGAGGAAGAATTTTAAGTCTCTGTCCCAAGATTAAAAGTTGTGTGAATAATGCATTTTTAACGAAATATTTTGTAAAATAAAGCAGTGAGTAACTGCCCTCTATAAGAGGATTTTTGCCTTCAACTCGGCTGCTTTCCTATTCCATGATGATGAGCGCACAATAAACACAAAACTGCCGTCCATGGATCGAAATAGCGGAGTTGGCAATGCATTGCATTTTGTAAAATGTCTATATATCATATTATATATCAAGAGAAAAATTCGCTTTTGGCTATAACATACTTTCTGAAAGGTATTTTAAGGCCCTCTAAAGAGCTCCTGCAATACTGCTATTTTTTTTCAGGAATGCCACAAAATTTTAGTAGCTTTAGGAATTTTAACAGGTCTGAAATTTTTTAGAAAATTCAGGAATTTCAGGGGGAATGCAAAACCCTGGTCACTTCAAAGGCACCAGAGTCAACCATTTTTGCTGTATGAACCAAATTAGGTTTGCCTTATTTGAGCCTCCAGCCGCCCCCTCTCCTAGTTGGAAGGGGGAGGCTCACCACTACTAAACCCAAAAGTAAATTATTCTAACTGGGATCCAGTTGAAGACTAATAAAACCAGATCACGGGGACACAGGACACCAGGTTTTCAATCCAGCAGGTCCTTTTTACTTCCTTTTACGTAGTAAAGGAAGTATTGTGATCACGAAAAAAATTTCACTCAAAATTTCGGTCTAAATTCTGACTTTGCTCACCCCTGAATGAATGTCGCGTAGTTTTTTCGACCTGTCATGACGTGCATATGTACCTAACAACATACAAACAGCCGAAAAATCAATTTCGACCACCCCCGAGTAAATTAAGACGAGTTTTCTCGTGACGTCTGTATGTGCGTATGTATGTGCGTATGTGGCTCGCATAACTCAAAAACTATATGCCGTAGAAACTTCTAGCTTGGTATGTAGGCTCTGAGGGGGGTCTAGTTGTGCACCTCCCCTTGTGATTGCATTCGAATGTTCCCAAAGGGGTCTTTTACCCCTTTTTAGGGGTAAATCAATGTTAATTTCAATACAGACTCAAGTATATGAACTGGCGCCACTACTTGGCGACATGTCGCCAAGCTTTTGGTCGCCAAGTGTTTGACGCCAACTTGGCGATATATCTCCAAGTTGGCGACAAATTTGGCGAAAAAATTATTTTTTTAATTTGGGTTCAACTTGGCGCTATTGGCGATATTTTGCGAAAAATTCCCTAAATGAGATTAAAATCAGCAATATTTAGAAAAATAACCATTGTAAAATATTTTTTGCATTGTTTCGTGGTAGATTAGTGGAGTAAATATTTGAATTGTTACCTTGCTCACTCCAAGCACTTTTTTTAACACTTAAGGCAACTACTAAGAAATTTACACGTAAAAGGAAGTAGTGTGGGGTCCATACCAGATTTTTTAAATCATTGGTCCAATCAGTTTTTTTTTTTTTTTTTTTTTATCTTTCTGAAGTGATAATAAGAGAGAAAAGATTGTACAAAGTTATTTGAAATTCAACAAAAAACCTTTATTTTTAAATCCAAATTGGGCAGAGCTTCCCAATGAATGAAATCTTCCCCTTTTGAATACTGCCTGACTCCGCATGGGATGGATTTGCTAGCATCCGCCCATTCACAAGCGGAAATGGACGCATCAATTAGTTTTCAGAGATTCCAGTTATTTGCAGGTGCGGTTTAGCCTCAAAGTTAAGCAGCCATTCTGAAATTAACAAATATGCACATTAAATTTTTACTTTTCCCCCCTCATTCAGATGGACTCGACTTTACCAGGTGCTTGCCAGTTCCACAGTAACGGTGAGTAAGCACTACTTATTAATCAAAACACTTACAAAAATTTCCAAAACCTCCTTCCTTAATTTTCGAGAAGCCTTCAAACTGATGGATGTTCCGGCAACGTCCATGCTGCAAAAATACAAGGAATAATAAGAAAAAATAAGAAGTTCCGAAATTATCATAAAGGATTTCAAAATGATTTCTTACCAGATCTTTATGAGGTACGTGAAATTTACCGATTTCCATACCTGCTCCGTCATTTTCAATAGAAGGCAACTCAAGCCCGGGTATTTTTGCAGCCATTATACTAATGAACGGGAAAAAAATTAAAACAGTTATTTACCTTTGTTCTTAACACACAAAAAATTATTCTTGAAAAAAAAAAAAAAACGCATGAAAATTACGTTTTAGTTTAGCCCGCCGAGATCCGTAACCAAAATAATGTTATTATATTGCATTAATTTCAGCGTTTAATGCTCTGAAAGACGAGAGATGACTGATCTAGGCACTCCTCTTCAATACCAAAAATGAGATGCATGCAAGCAAGCATTCAAGAGCATCAAAAAAAAATGCGTTACAGTGAAGCTCTTTTTCTCTGTTTGCGTGAGTGACAAAACATGATTGGAACATGCTGAGATAATGTATTGGAAACAGCAGTCGATAAATATACGATAAAAAGGTCTATATAGGGGCCTTCGTTTGACCTAAGGTCCCTATATAGCTGGAAATTTATACGATTTTTTCAACTGAAAATTTTTATTTTCAGCGATCTTTTATAAAATATCTCATAAAACATTGCATGTAATGCATTGTTTTGTGCAATCAAGGAGGTTAAAGGGGAGGAGCTAAATCTCTGCTATCTAAAAGTGGCAACGAATTCTCACCGCCGCCAGGGGAAAAGCTCCCTACTTCCTACGGGAGTCAATGTAAATGATACAGAATCTGTCATCTTTTTAAATGCTGATATGGGAAAGAAAAAAAAAAAATTTCAACTGGATTTTGGTGCAAATCTTCGATTGACATTATGAGTTAAATATGATTTTCATCCCACGAAAATAGGTGCCGTATTCTTTGAGAAATAGGTTTAATCGAACGCACTTACCAACTTGCCAAATCTGACAGAATCTCATTTTTTAAAGACTGCTGTTGGCAAGAATATTTCTATTAAAATTGGAATTTAGCTCAAACCATCGATTAACATTATGAACTAAATATATTTAATAAATATATTTAAACTAATAATTATTTTGTCTACTAAATATATTTAATTAATAACAAAATTAAATACTGACAAAATTAATTTTTTGCCTCATGCTTAATTTATCAACAATTTAGAGAACTGATTCTCAGCAAAAATTATATCGTACAATGCAAAGAAAATGTCACATACAGTCGCATATATGTCAAATTTGGCAAGTAGCTAGATGCGGTCGATTAAACATCTTTCTTAAAAAATACGGCAAAATTTCAGTGGGATCAAAGTCATATTTAGTTCATAATGTTAATCGATGGTTTACGCCAAAATCCAGTTGAAAAAAAATTTTTTCTTTCCCATAGCAGCATTTAAAAAGATGACAGATTCAGTATCATTTACAAT